>JARHVA010006933.1:100000-430000 GCA_037957365.1 Torreya grandis | reverse complement strand
AAGGTCATAGACCTAAGGAGGGATCTATGCTTCACCCTCAAATCTATTACACTAGGACTCTAAATTAAAATTAAAAAATGACCTAGCTGAGCTATATTTTGACAATGTATAACAGTTTGGTTGTTAAAATTTTCATGAGGATGTGTTTGTTTGTGTGTGTGTGTGTGTGTGTGTGTGTGTGTGTGTGTGTGTGTGTGTGTGTGTGTGTGTGTGTGTGTGTGTGTGTGTGTGTGTGTGTGTGTGTGTGTGTGTGTGTGTGTGTGTGTGTGTGTGTGTGTGTGTGTGTGTGTGTGTGTGTGTGTGTGTGTGTGTGTGTGTGAATATATATATGCATTACACTCATTAATTGGTAAAATATAGGTATATACATAATTAGCCATAGAATAATAACCTTATTTGTAGTATTCAACCTTGACTTACTTGTTAAAAGAAGATAATAAATATTTTGGGGAAAGGTTGAACTTAATGATTTTTAAAACTGATGTTTCATGATGGTCCATATATAGGCATGATTTACAAACCTGAGTTTAGTTAATTACTTTTTTACAACTTTTATATGAATCAATCCTTAGTACATTAGGTTATAGTTAGGATCCTTGTTCTTTTTTAATGTATGATTAGGTGGCTACATGAGAAGTATTGACCTATTTACTATTGACATGTATTCATTATAGATAGCCTAAGGATTTCATTTTATCAAATATAGAATCATAAAAAGGGGATGTAGAAATATTATAAAATAAAATGGATTGGTTGTGCATGTAGTTAACCTTTTTGGACAAAAACTTGAAACTATGAGTATTCATTCTACCTATATTAAGGAGACTTGGGTGTGTGAAGTATGGTTATTTCATAGTTTGACTATATTAGAATATGTAGGTTCCTTATAGAGTTAGGGAAATATGAATAATAGGTTATTGTGTATGTAAATATTTGTTTACTCGAACATAGTAAAACATAAATTATTTTAGTATGAGTACATTTTTTAGGATAAGAGAAGAATGTTTGATTGGGTAATATATTCCTATTCTTGGTTAAATTGTTATTAGTATATAAGGAGTTATTAAAGATATTAAATACATATAAGATGTATTGGTGAAGGGAACTAGAAATAAATGTGAGGGAAGGGTTGACAAGTAAACATGTAACCAATATTTGAGTTGTATGATACTTAGTTGAATTATTATGTAACTAAGACCTACATAAGCATTGAAGTATATGTTAAAAATAAGGATCAAGTTTAACTTTTTGAGTTTGGGTTTACTTTGCATTATATGGTAACATAACTATGAATATAAAGCCATAATATTTGTTGAGAGATGACCTTGGCTTCATAGCACTATACTTAGATATTGATATAAGTATTAATAAGGTTGATTGTATGTTATAAATATAGTACCTACATATAAAAATAGAACCTGGTATGATTTTTACTATTATTTTCATGATGGATTTATTTGATATTTGAGAATTCAATATGAATTTGTTAAGTATAATATATGATTACCTAAATTGTTATCAGGAAGAGATATTAAGGTTGGATGTACATTTATGTGTAAAGTGTTTTTACTATGCAAACCTAATTGTTTATGATGAAATATAAACATAATAAAACTAGATACTTATTATTTTGATTGAAACTTAAGTATATGAAATTATGTTGAAAAGGTATGTTAAGGATAAGTATATAAAGTATTGACTAACATTATTTATTTTTGACATATTTGTATGAGGTTAAACTCGGTATTTAGTTATAAATACATATATTTTAACTATGACATAATATTAATGATATGTTATTAACTATTTAGTTGTATGCTATGTTGAATACAAGGAATTACTTATACAATTATGCTAGTGGGTGATTCGTATACGTACCTCTTAATATTATTATGTTATCAATAATAAGTACTTATAAAAGTATGCTAGTAGGTGACTTGTATGCGTACCCCATAATATCATCTGGTACGATATTGTAGTAGAGATTTCTATGTGTGTGAAAATGAATCAAATTTTAATATATCAATTCTTTAAATTACTAATGTCTAGTTGAGACATTGTCATTTTGTTAGGATCTTACAACACAATTGATTACTTTTGTATAAGCAACTAAACATAGAATTAAACCAAAAATAATAACTAGAAATCAGAAACAACAAAGAATAGGAGATACAAGAAACAACCAATATTGTATTAAACTCTTCCAGAAGGAAATACAATGAAGACATCTCTCTCTTCTCACACCTCTCAGATGTACAGATCTCTTTCCCTCAAGAGTTCTCTCTCTCTCTCTCTTACAACCAAATCCACTACTTGAATTGATCCACCTTACAAACTATGAAGATCTAACCCTATTATACAGAACTAGGATTCATGAGCCATGCATTCTTCACCGTTAGATGCACCTCTTAATCAAAGGTTCAAATCTGTCCTACCAAAAATAGAAAAGCAGACTCAAGACTAACAGTTAGTCTTTACATGCAAACTCACTGTTCTCCTCAAAATTAGAATTTTGGGAATGCACAGATGATCGATGTCAGTCTCTATCTATCTGCATATGATTGATGTCAGCAAATCCCTAACCAACATCAGTCGGTCCTGACCGATGTCAGTGACTGTGTAACTCCAGCAACCTTTGCATTTGCTCATCTAGTGAAGCTTTTAGCTCCACAACTCAACAATGTCCCACTTGGAGATAAATAGTTACACCTGTACCTGTACAACATCCTCTAGCTTGTTTCTCCATCTTCAAGTTCAATCTTGAAGACCAATAAAATTTGAATGAAGATTCAACTTCTCCTTTGTTATCGGCTTTGTTAACATATCAACAGGGTTCTTTTTCATATGGATCTTTTCCAGCTTCAACTGTCCATCCTCCAATACCTATCTAATGAAGTGGTATCTAAGCTGTATATGTTTGGTTCTTGAATGAAAGGCTGAATTCTTTGCCAAATGAATTGCACTTTGACTATCACTATATAATCTTCAACTCTCTTACTCCTTTCCCAAATCTTCCATGAACCAAGTCAACCAAATCATTTCTGTGCTAGCCTCCATGACTGCAATGTATTCTACCTCTATAGTAGACAAGATAACAACCTTTTGCAACTTTGAAATCTAGCTAACTGTTGTTCCACCAATAGTGAACACATATCCTGTGGTGCTTCTCCTACCATCCAAGTCACCTACCATATCTGAATCTACATACCCATGTAGAAAAGTGTTTGACCCTCCATAGCATAAATGCCTACTGCTGGTCCCTCTTAGATATCTGAGAATCCACTAAACTAATTTCCAGTGTTCCTTTCATGGATTGGTCATAAACTTACTGACAACTCCCACTACTTGGGCAATATTAGGTCTAGTACATACCATTACATACATCAAGCTCCCAACTACTGAAGCATATGGAACTCTACTCATGTACTCAACCTCATCATGTGATTTAGGACACTATTCTTTGCTCAACTTGAAGTGTCCAGCCATAGGTGTGCTTACTAGTTTTGCATCCTACATATTGAACCTCTCCAACACCTTATTCACATAATCCTCTTGAGACAAAATCAAACTATGATTTTTCCTATCTCTCTTAATACTCATGCCAAGGATTTTCTTTACTACTCCTAAATCTTTCATGGCAAATGTGTGAGCTAATTTTACCTTAATCTCAGTAATATCTTGCATGTGTGAACCTACAACAAGCATATCATCTACATACAGTAACAAGATAATATAACTACCATTATCCAATCTATTAAAATAAACACAATGGTCAGATTGACATTTAATAAAGCCATGCTCTGTCATAAACCTGTCAAACCTCAAATACCATTGTCTTGGAGCTTGCTTAAGACCATATAAGCTTTTCTTCAACCTGCACATAAGTTTCTCCTTACCTTTGACCTCAAAACCTTCTGGCTGATCCATATATATTTATTCATCCAAATCTCCATGAATAAATGCTATCTTAACATCAAGGTGCAAATCCTCAATAGCAACTAAAGACAATACAGTCCGAATAGAAGTCATTTTTACTACAGGAGAAAAAAATTCACCAAAGTCAATACCTAGTTTTTGTGTAAATCCCTTTACTACCAACCTGGCCTTATGTCTCATTTGTCCATTCTATCCATCCTTTAACCTGTAAACCCATTTGTTTTTTAGTGCTTTTTTCTGGCTGGTAACTCAACAAAATCCAACATTTGGTTCTCTTCCAAGGAATCAATTTCTTCATTCATGCCATGCTCCCACTATTTCCTAGATTTTACCTACATTGCCTCATCAAAACTTTCTAGTTCTCCACCATCAGTGAGCAATAAGTAGTATAAAGAAGGGGAATAATGAATTAGAGGTTTACTTACCCTTTTAGACCTCTTCATGGGTGTTTGATACTCATTCATAGCTTCCTATCTACCCAAATTTCTTTCTGTCAATGACCGATCTCGGTCATCTTTGGTCGATGGCGATCTAAAACTGATCGACGTTAGTTCCACCTGACTGACATCAGTTTCTTCCTAACTAATGTCAGTTTCTATCTGACTGATGTCAGTTCCTGCCTGACCAACGTTGGTATCTTTATTTTCTTGTGAGTGATGATTTTTACCCACGAGCTCATTTTGGATCATAACGTCATCCAAATCATGATTGCCCTGCTTAGAATTATTCAGCCTCTTGAGCTGATCACTGTACATCACCTTCTCATTGAAAACTACATCATGACTTCTAATATTTTTTTTAGTTTTTAAATTCCACAACTGAAATCTGAAATCTCCAAAACCATAACCAATGAAAGTGCACCGCATAGATTTAGCATCCATCTTCTTTCTATTTTCTTTATCAATGTGCACAAAAGATTTAGAACAAAAAACTCTGAGAAATGAAAGATCTACCTTTTTACCTATCCATGCCTCTTCTAAAATTCCACCATCTAGTGCAGTAGAAGGTCCTTTGTTAATTAGGTAAACTGTAGTATCTACAGCTTCTACCCAAAACTGTAAGGGCAAACCAGCATGCAACCTCATACTCTGTGCACACTCCATTATTATTCTATTCATCCTTTTAGAAACTCCATTTTGCTGAGGTGTCCTTAGAACCATCCTTTCCCTATGTATTCCATTCATAGAATAGTAACTATTGAATTTATTGTTGCAGTACTCACCACCATTTTCAAATCTAAGGCACTTCAATCTCAAACCTATTTCATTCTCAACCAAAGCTTTCTATTTCTTAAATGTGTCAAAAACATCAGATTTCCTCTTTATGCAATAAACCCATACCTTTCTTGTAGCATCGTTAATGAAAGAAACATAATACTATGATCCTCCAATAGAAGCTACCTGAGCTGGTCCCCACATGTCTGTGTGAACAAGTTCCAACTTGTGCTTCTTCTTTATTGACCCAATTTTGAGAAACCTCACTTTCTTCTATTTTCCAAAAATAAAATGCTCACATAAATCTAGATCTATGCTTTTAAAATTTGAAAGCTTACCTTTTGACTTAAGAACATTCATTCCCTTCTCACTCATATGACCAAGCGTATAGTGCCACAACTTTGCATCTACATCTAAAGTAGATAAAATAGAAGGAGAATGATCAGTAATACAAGTAGATAAATAAAGTGTACCTACTCTCTTACCTCTGGCTAATACAAGTGCATCCTTGGAAACTTTCCAAGATTCATCTGTGAGAGTTATTATGCAACCCTCATCACCCAACTTTCTTATAGAAATCAGATTTCTCTTCAGGATGGGTACATGCATGACATCCTTCAACACCCATGTGTTGCCATTCTATAATTTCAGTTGCACTTTTCCTTTGCCAACAATTTGACAAGGTTCATCATCCTCTAAACAAACTTTTCCAAAATCTCCATGGACATAATCATTGAAAAATTCTCTATTTGGGGTTGCATGGAAAGAGGCACTAGAATCTAAAACCCAAGATTCTATTTTATTATCCAAAGAAAATATAAGAGCATCCTATGCAACAATACCTACAAATTTTTCTTCTTTATTACCTTCATGCTAATTTTCTTCTTTGTTATCCTTCAACCAACAATTTTTCTTTGCATGCCATATCTTTCCACAATTCCAGCAGGTTATTCTTCCATTTCTGGATTTGGATCTACTTCTCATCTTTTACTTTGACCTTGATCTCCCTTGCTTGCACTTCTCTCTTTGCCTTCCCCTACTTTCAATACTTAAAGCATTACCTGATGTTTCCTCTGTGCTTTTCCTGCAAATTTCATCATTCAAGATTACACTAAAAACATCATCAGCTTTCAAGATATTTGAAGCAGATGCAGTATTACTAACTGCCATTACCAAACTATGCCAACTTTCAGGTAAAGAGCATAAGATTAAGAGAGCCTTAATTTCATCATCAAAAACTATTTTGACTAAATTTAACTGATTTACTATTACATGGAAATAATTAAGATGACTAGATACCAATCCACCTTCTTGCATTTGTAAATTAAACAATTACTTTATAAGAGATACCTTATTTGAAGCTGAGGGCTTTTCATATAAATTTTCCAAAGTATCCATTAACTCTACTATTGTCTTTTCCTGTGATAAGTTGGAAATCATAGAAGATGCCAGGCTCAACCTTATAGATCCAAGAGCCTTTCTATCAAGAACATTCCATTCTTCATCTTACATATCTGTGGGCTTTCTTGAAACCCCACCCAATGGTAAGTACAAATATTTATGATATAGATAATCTTCTATCTGCATCCTCCATATTGATAATTCTTGCCATTGAATTTTTCCATTATTAGTTTACTTTCTTCTACCATTGCTTTACTCCCACTCAATCAAAAACCCCTGTGAGTGAATTTTGTAATCAACAAACACTAACATGCTCTGATACCACTTGTTAGTTAACCAAGCTCTGATACCACTTGTTAGGATCTTATAGCATAATTGATTACTTTTGTATAAGCAACTAAACATGGAATTAAACCAAAAATAATAAGTAACTAGAAATCAAAAACAACAAAGAATAGGAGATACAAGAAACAACCAATCTTGTATTAAACTCTTCCAAAAGGAAATACAATGATGATATCTCTCTCTTCTCACACCTCTCAGATGTATAGATCTCTTTCCCTCAAGATTTATCTCTCTCTTAAAACCAACTCCACTACTTGAATTGATCCACCTTATAAACTATGAATATCTAACCCTATTATATAGAACTAGAATTCATGAGCCATGCATTCTTCACCGTTAGATGCACCTTTTAATCAAAGGTTCAAATCTATCTTGCCAAAAATAGAAAATCAGACTCAAGACTAATAGTTAGTCTTTACATGCAAACTCACTGTTCTCCTCAAAATTAGAATTTTGGGAATGCACAGATGACTGACATTGGTCTCTGTCTATCTACATATGACTGATGTCAATCGATCCCTAACTGACGTCAGTCAGTCTTGACCGATGTCGGCGACTGTGTAACTCCAACAACCTCTCCATTTGCTCATCTAGTGAAGCTTTTAGCTCCACAACTCAATACATTTCAATATACTTTTATTTTACATGCTTTTCATTATCCTTTATATAGAGGAATGAAATTATATGGTATTTTTTATTTTTTCATGTGATAGTATTAGCACGAAAATGGGTTATAGTTATTTATTATTATCTACATTATTTTTATTTGATCTTTTGTGAAGGGTAGGGTGACTCCCAAAAGGGAGGTGCACAAGAGACTGTAGGTATATATTTGGAGGTAAAGAAATTAAATGATGCTCTCCATCTTTAGTTGATGCTCTCCATCTTTAGTTTATACAACCAAATGGAATTACACTTAGTATATGTGATGGATTTCATAGTTGTACCTATAAATCCACTTATATTTTGTACATATTTTATTGTACCTTGATTTTGGATGTATTATTAACATAGTAGTGGCTATGTAATTGTATAAAACCTTCTAATTTATAAAAAATAGTGGATGTATTGCAATATTGATTGAATCATGATTTGTATTCATATTTTAGGTGTTTGAAATACATTAATGATTAGATGATTAGTTACATAGATTAATATTATGTTTAATTATTGATTACTAAATGAGTATTAATATGCTAGTGGGATGATGAATTGCATGAATCTATTATATATAATTCATTTAGTTATATATTTTTAAAAAAATAGTTGTATTATATCTCAAAAATGGGATTTTATTATGCTTTTATAAAAATAGTATTGTTTTGGGTTAGAGCTAGATGGGTATAACATTATGGTATCAGATCCTTAGGTTCAAATACTTAGCCTAATGAGCTCATTCATGAGAATATGAGGTAGAGTGCTAGAAAAAAATAGTTTTATTTTAGGAATAAGAGGTAGTCATAATCATAAGTAGGTGTACCTCTTTTTTTTACATCTGCTCATAATACAAGCATGATTTTAAATTTTGTAACTCGTATACTAATTTTCCTAAAGTATACTATTGTAGTTTGTAGAATTATTTTTCTTCTTATTAATACCACTAGGTATTAATAAACATGTAATCATAGTAACCATGAATATTTATGTCAAAATTAGCACTTGATGTGAAATTATTATGTGTATTGTAGTCGGTCATACTCAAGGCAACTTAAAACACTATAATGCATAGTTTGGTAAAACATGAAAGGAATTATATGGTATATGATTATAATTATTAAATAAATTTCCTACGGTAGTCATTACTATTTTTTTATTCATTTTGATCCTAAATATTTTATTAAGGACCTTTATAAAGTATGATTTAGAAATAAATTATGATGTATTTTTATGTTTAAATGCATTGTCTTGCATGAATGGTTCATGAATCATCATATAGGATGATGTGTTAGTAGATAAAATTGGTATATGTGTAATATAATCAATCATAATCTAATAACTATAATGAAAACTTTGGCCAAAGTAATGTTATACATGTACACAATACTTATCCACGAGAAATTTCTAGTTTGCATGCATGCATGTAATGTCATATTAAACAAAGGAAAATTTCCATGGTCTATATGATAGCTACATGTGATATTTATCATACAACACATTACTATAATATCTACATCTAGCCCTTTTGGAAGGGAAGAATCACTCCTAGAGGGGAGATGAGTGATAATTAAACCTAGTGGGGAGGTGAAGTGGTAAAAAGGTCTAAGTAGTGAAAATTTCCATAATTATAGCTTATCAAAACTAAAAATAGTTTCATACTCATATCTATTGAGATTTGATTTATCTTTAAGCCAATATACATTAAATTTATTATTGATCATTAGTATATACTAGTAAATTATATTAAACAACAATGGACATGTTATTTATAGCTTAACATTTCATGTTGTTGACTGCAATTGTAAAAATTCTTTGTTTATTATATATTTAATGAATATTTTCTTATTAGTATATTATTACATAGTATTGGATTACATTCATGATTTTTTTATCAATGTTGAATTTTCTAGTAGTAGCTGATGGGAAATCAGAACAAAGAGCCTTAGCTCAATTTTATACATGATATAATTATGCCTTATCTATTTGATATATGATTAACAATAATATGCCTTACTATAGTTGAATAACTTATTACTAAGGTATTTTGGGCTTGGGAGCCAATAAAAACTACTTATACATCTTATATAAGGCCATGTATTTAGGTTTGTAATAGTAAAACTAGCTTTATTAAGAATAGTATGATTTATACCTTGCCATTAAATCATTGTTTTATTAGTTTAAAAAACTTGATTTAATGACTAATCTTATTGGATTATTAAAATTAACTTGTAAAGCATTATAATCCAATAATTGAGAAGGAGCAACAACATAATTTTTAAGATAAAACACATGGAAAACATTACACAACAGAGCTAGAGCTAGTGGAAAAACAAGCCTATATGCTACATGATTGATAACTTATATAACCTTTAATAGTCCCACATATCTAGGTGAAAGTTTTGTTGATCTCCCAAATTTAATCAAGCATTTCTAAGTCTTAACCACATAAATACTTTATCACCAACATAAATATATCTTGTTGTTATCTTCATATCAACATAAGGTTTCTATCTATAATTGGCCTTAACCAACATTTCCCTGATTGTTCTAATTTGGTCTACCATTTCTAAAATCATATATAATCCAAGGACTACTCTATCTTCCAACCTATCCCAATTGATTGGTGTTCTATACCTCTTTCTATGTAATGCCTCAAATAGAGCCATTTTCAATGCTAATTAGTATGAATTACTATAGGAAAACTCAACCAATGAAGATAATCATACCACTTATATTATTGATCCATGAAATACATTTAAAAGAGATTATAAAACTTAGTTAACTCTCTCTATTTTCCCATCACTTTTTGGGTGATATGCAGTACTAAAATTCAACTGCATACCTAGAGTTGAATTTAACGTCAACCAAAATCTAGAAGTCATTCTAATTTCTCTATAATAAATGATATTTTTTGGAAATCCATGCAATATATACACCTATTTCATGAATCTATTCACAATCATAGGTGCATCATCTATCAAGTTGCCTAGTATGATGTGAACTACCTTGGTTAGTTTGTCAACTACCACCAAGATCATATCATGTCAATTCTATGATAATGGAAACCAATGGACAAAGTCCATACGAGTCACCTACCACTTCCTTTTTGGTATATCACAAAGATACAATAATCCTGCTACATACACATGTTTAACTTTCAAATAGTGGCATTACAAATAATGAGACACCAAATTTGCTACATCCTTTTTGATTCCTTTCTATAAATAGAGAGGTCTTATCTTAGCCATGATCTTAGTTACACTAGGATGTCCTAAATATTGGGTATTATATAATTCCTTTAGCATCATGTTCCTTAAGTTATCTCTAGTAGTCAAATATATCCTACCATTCTACCTCAAAATACCATCACTCTCAAACTTAAATTCTTTATACTTGTTATTATGAGAATTCTATGACAATGCTTCCTTTTCCTAATCATATAATTCATCTCCTAGAGATATTTTTATTACCTAATAAAAAATTACTCCTGATACTATCCAAGGTTTCTATGTAACTTTTATGACTTAGGGAATCTAAAATTATACTCTCCTTGCCCTTGATATAGTTAATATGAAAATTATAATTAGATAAGAATTCTAACCAATGTCTCTAACATGCATTTAAGTTTTTTTAGGTGAAGATATATTTGAGTCTCAAGTTATCAACCTTGAGCTTAAATAGTTTACCCAATAGATAATGCCTCTAAACTTGTAATGCATGCACTATTGTAATAAGTTATAGATCGTGAGGGTGATATTTCACCTCATAAGGCTTTATTTTTTTGGACTCATATGCTAAAAATAAATCATATTGCACAATAACTCCTCTAATTCCATTCCTAGATGCATCCATGATAACTGAGAACTAACCATTAGTAATGGGAACTCTTAGCACATGTGCCAAACTAAACCTCTTTTTTATCTCTTAAAAGGATCTTTCACACTTATCTGACCAAATAAAACTCTAATTATTTCACTAAAGTGAGTTAATTGGATTAGCTATCTATGATAAATTTGGAACAAATTTCTTTAAATAACTTTCTAAACCCATAAAACTCCTTACCTCATGCACATTTTTAGGCTTTATCCATTCCATTATGGATCTTATCTTCACTAATCCATAAATACTCCATCCAAATAGATAATGTGTCTCAAATATTGCACTTTATTTTGAAAAAATGCATACTTGGAAAACTAACCATACAATGTATTCTTCTATAACTATTGCAAAATTAGTTCTAGATGTTTAATATGTTCTTCCTCATTCTTAGAATATATTAGGATGTCATCCATAAAAACCAAGACAAAGCAGTCTAGATAATCCCTAAACACATTATTCATGAGATTAATAAATGTTACAATAGAATTTGTTAACCCAAGAGGTAACACTATGAACTCAAAGTGCCCATACTAATTTCTAAACACTATTTTCATAATATCCTCATCTTAGATTCTTAACTAATGATACATGTCTCTCAAATCAATCTTAGAAAATAATATTGCACCTCACATTTGATCAAAAATATAATCAATGTTAGGTAATAGATACCTATTCTTAATTATCACCTTGTTCAACATCCTATAAGTAATACACATGTGAAGATTAACATCCTTCTCTTTGATGAAAACCACTGGTGCACCCCATAATGACACACTTGGTCGAATCAACCCTTTTGATAAAAAATCTTGAAGTTGAGCCTTCAACTCAACCAATTAGGTATTTACCATCCTATATGGAACTTTAGAATATAGTTTAGATCTAGGTATGATGTTAATCAATAAATAAAACTCATGTTTGGGTGGTATTTTAGGAAATTCCTTTGGAAATACATCTTGAAAGTTCTTAAGAAAATAATAATCCTCAATGGATAGTTCCTTATATTCCTCTATCTCATTTATTTTAACAATAAATTATTGGAATCCTTTCTTATGATCCTTATCAAGTTGAATTGTATAAATTTGCTTGAGCTTTAACTCTCTTTTTACACCCTAAATCTATGTCTAATCTCCAAAATTAACATGACAATCTACCTTCTTTGGATAGCAATCAACCTTAGATTTATGCTTTACAAGCCAATTTAATCCTAGGATAACATCATATGACCCTAATGGTATAACATACAAATACACTATTATAGTAATTTAGGTAACTTGATCTCAGCTTCCACTAAACACTAGTCAACTTAGATATTTGAATAATTCCCATACTTTACTAACCATTCATTTTCCATGAGTCTAGATTTTCTAGAAAACTTATTAAACATTCTAGGAGAAATAAAACATTATATAGCCCTACTGTCAATCAAAGTAAAAACTAGATGATTAAACAAAATACTTAACAGTTCAATAGGAGAATCTTGGAAATTGGCCTAATGATTATCAATAACTGCTTGAATCTACTACTAAAAAGTTCCATATTATGAAGCAGAACCCTTTATATTTCCATTTGATTTACCCTGAATACACTCTTGAGCATAATGGTCACCTCAACAAATGAATAAATATTTAGGTGTTCCTTTCCTATCAGACTATTTGTTTCCCTTGAAACATCCATTGAAACCATTTCCAATTTTCTTATTCCATAAGTTACTATTGAACTTAGCATTTTATTTATTTAACTGACTCTTGGAGTCTCCACTCCTCTTTGAGTGCTTCATTTTGAAAGTCATTTTAGGACCTCCAAAAAATTTCTTAAACTTATTTATGACCTAAGCATGATATTTTAGCTTTTTCTCTTTCTTGACTACCTTCTCAAACACCTTATTTATGGTAGATGGCCCATGTACATCCATGCAAAAACCAATTTGGGGTTTTAATCCCATAATGAACTTCTTGATTTGAAACCTCTCATCAACCTAATACTGAGGTTTGCACTTTTAAAGCTTAGAAAATTGATCCCAGTAGTCATTCATAGAAAGGTATCCTTGATTAAGGTTCTAAAACTATGTTAGATTTTGATCAAAATAAAACTAAAGAAGCCATCATGACCTAAACAATGTCAAAAATTGTTCCCAAGTAGTGGTGGTGGTAGAGTCTAGGTTCATCTCGATCTTTTTATTTTTACACCAAGTTGTTGCTTCTCTAGTAAGTTGATATGCTCCTCAAACTACTTTTTTGACTTCAAAGTAATTTTTAATCTCAAAATATTTATACATTTATATTAACCATGCTTCATCTCTATCTCCTAAAATACTTCTATCAAACTTGGGTGGATTTGCCTTTTTCATATCCCATGTCAAATCTATAGTTAATCGATCTCATGCATCTTGTGGCACTTCTTCATGCCTCTATTCTTGAGGATTTTCTTAATCATTAGGATGTTCTTTAGGTTCTTCCTAAATAATATCCTCAACATGCCCATGCATTTCTTATTTTAGTGTCATGATTTGATCCCTAGTTTCATGGATGGCTATGAGAATCTGATCCAAATTCATAGCTTGATCAGTGATAAACTAATTTGGATCCATTGGAGGGTTGATTTTTGAAGTATCCTCACCTCTAGGTCTATCATGCACCATTATTCTTCCTACTTATAATTAGACTAAGTTTACATTAGTGAAATCATAAATTCATAGAGTTTTAGACTTAACTCTGATACCATAATATAACAAACCCACCAGGTTTTACTAGAATAGGGCAAAAACATTTTAAAATAATTACATAAATTCAACTAATAGATTTCATCACAATGAAACCTACATAGAGTGATCATTAACTAAATACATTAGTTTCATATAACTAAAAAAAGGTCCTTAGATAATCTATTTATCTAATGATCATAATAACAATGTCAATATCAAGAATAATTATAATGTTGAATACAAAAATGAAGACTATATTTATTTCATAAAAGTGTTATTACAAATTCACCCATAGCTAATACAATCTTATAGCCAATTATTGTAATGCTACATATGAATTAAAAGTATAGTTTCAACATAATAAATGTCTTAATAATAATATACAATGATACAAAACTTCACAAAGCATGCGAGTCTTAGCAAACTCATAATATCCATAAATAATCTCAAGTGTAGCCCCTAGTGTAGTACTATTGAGGGGAGGGAGAACATCATTCAAGTTTTTTTCCACACCAACCATAGACCATCAATCCCCCACACAATCTCCCAACTAGGGAATGGCCCTTCCTTCATGGATGGGTAGATAATGATAGTGTGGGAGATTAGAGTGACAACTAGAACCCGTGCATTGTAAAATAACTAATATATGAAACATATCATAAATAAACCCATTATAACATGATATTGTACTAAATATGTAAACTAAATCAAACAAATTAAATGATAATGTTTAACTATAAACACTACTTTGGCCAAAATTTTCATATAGTTATTGATCACTAGGATTAGTCAATTTCATACAAACCACTCAATTATATTACACCTCATATACATATTAGTGACATTACTTAAGCAAGTAGAATAAATCACACTTACTTATTTAGGGTCATTAATATGAGATATGGATTATATATTTTAAATATAAAAACCACTAAATTTATAATAATTTTTCCCTACTAGCAGATATAAACTGTAAAAGCAAAGAAATCCCATATAAATTCATTTAATCCATCAAATGAAATGTAATAAGTTGAAACATCTACATTATTTATATCATAATAAAATTAAATATTTAATTATATTTTGAATAGTCATCAATATGATTATATCATATGGATAACACATATAAATCATGACATCAAAATTTCAATATATTAACATGTACTCTAACTTAATTTTATTCATCTATGCAATAGCATTTACTAGCTTATTACTCAATTTTGTATGTCAAAAATACACTCATAAGCTATTATAGAAATCAGCCCATAACAATATGGTTTGTTCTAGTCAAATACTATTCACTTTGAAGTACCTTCAACCATTATACACACATTTAAATTTAGCCTTAATAAATCAAGTAAATAGATGCATATGTATTATTTTGTTGTATCATAAAACATAATTTAATCATCAAATATTATATGCATTTGTATATACATTATCCTCTAAATGGACTAGTATTCTATCCATAATTTAAGTGTATCATGTATATATATAGATGCATATATGTATACATCTATGTAATAAATTACCTTTTTAATTACAAATATACATTAAATTTTAATGATTCATCTTTGCTTTATTGTATAAAACCCAATAGACCACCACTAAAATGTCATAAAGCACATAGTCACATATGAACCTAGATATATCAATAAATAATGGTTTAATTATTTTTAATAATTAAAAAAAGAGTAAAACTCATGTTATAAAATTATTAATAATTTCCAACTAGTTCACAATCCACACTAAGTACCCTATGTAACATATAGTCTCAAACATACTTAGCCACTTTTATATATAGGCAGATTTTACTATAAATAAAGGTATATTTCATAAACATACAATCCTATAATTTCCTAGTTATATATCTTGGTAAATAGGTTTAGAATATATATATATAAGGATGAATACATTCATTTATAATTTTATATACTATGTGTAATCCTTCTAGTTTCACTCATTATAAATATTATCATTTATATACATTTTACACACAAAATTGCATATTGATTATTTTATTGAATATCCATTCATACTATAATGAAAATATCTATAATCAAATTAAGTGAATACTTAGTCACTGAATAAACACTAAAATGAAATTTGGTTGTCTTCATAAATAATATAAAATAAATCCTAGATATATATAGAAGAATCTCATATTTGTCCTGAGCATATACCCAGTTTTTGTATGTACACAACTATATATAACAACATAGTATTACCATATGGTTTGAACACATCATAATACAATTTCACATGTATTTATAATAAACAAACCTGTAAATGGTTTAATTATATATGTATGTATGTAACATATATACATACATGCATGCATACATACATACATACATACATACACACATACATACATACATACATACATATATATTTCACAAGTCAATGATAACTTGTCTAGTACCCATTTAATACATGTATATATACATACTTTATTTTACACAACTTAGAAAATTAATTAAAACTAGACATTATATTATTATACCCAAGTCAACCCCTTACACAATCATGCTCAAATTTAGGGATTTAAAATCTTGGCCCAGTTAAAATAATAATTAGTCAATAAATTTGTAAGAAGAAAGGAATGATTCATAAAATCATTTAAATAACTATGATTAACCTTTTTATTCCTAGTCATTCCCTAACTTGAGTTTAGGGTATGAAATATTGACATGATATAATATAACCTATTATATATAATATATATTAAATAAAATGGTTCAACATTTATATCAAATGTTCTAAGTATATATTCTAGCAGGGTCTACATATACACATTCAACTATTAGAAATAATCTACCCTTTTAAAAATTTACCTAAGCTTTCCATTCCATTCAAAACACACAAAATTGAAACACTTAAGTATTGAAATTTTCAAATATGTAAGAACTTGAGATATAGTTTTGGCAACTAGGCCATTTTCAACTATGGTTATAGAGTTATGTGTTTGACTTTGTGGATGATCAAGCCATCCCTAGTTCTAAACATATAACCCTATTTTTTTTATTATTTAAAAAATAAAAATGAAAACCCTTACATTGAATATTTACCAAGTTCATTTTATTAATTGACATAGTATAACTATGAATTGAAACAACAAAATGTACCTAGAGATTGAAATTGAGCTCTACCGAATTCATAATGTACTTTTTAAAACTTACTTAGACTTATTCACCATTCTTCCTCTTTTTAATTGTCTATCTACATCCCCCAGACATAATTTCTTTCCTTTTTATCTACCTACATGTTACCCAAACCCCCTCTTTCCACCAAAACTTCATGTCCATCATAATGAACTCAGTGAATAGGTCTATGCATGAAAAGCAACCACAAAAAATTAGGAGTGATTTCATGTGTTATCATGTAGAATAGAGCATAAGTTTTAGGTTATCAAAAATGACTTGCTTAACATAGGTCAACTCCCTAAAGACAACCCTAATATTAAAAATTCTAAGCAATAAAATAGTCCCTTTTATTTACTATGTAAATCAACAAAACCATTGATTACGTAATAAAATTGACTTCATAATAGTTAATCATACAATATATCATTGGATTCATACAAAATAATATCAAATTTCATTATAACTATAGTCACTAAATAATATAATTGTTATTATTGACTTTACATTACATTTGTGTCTAGTTGGCAATTAGCTAACACACTTGCTTATTAAAATAATTTAATAATTAGATAAAACTCAAGTATTTTATGTTCCCTTAGAAAATTATTTGCAAATAATATATTGTCATAAAATATTTAACTCTATCCAAAGATAGTATAAAGACATATCAAATACATATACATATTTACTTATTCATCATAAAAACATCACACATGATTTAAGCTAAGTATGACAAGATAAATGAAACACACAAATAGATAAATATGTTCATCAATAATTTCAAAAGAAGAAACAAATAAAACATCTAAAATCATACTAGAAACCATTCAAATTAAATAATAATTAAAACATATTATTCTAGTTGTGGTGTGTACGGGTTTGTAGTTTTCATTCTCTCATCCCTCAACACCTCCATCTATACTCATCTATGCCACCCTCTATAATGATGCCGTTCCTCCACAACCATCTAAGAGATGGATATATCCTACATCCACCTCATAAAAATAAAGGTAGTTATCACAAAATAATATAAAATCCATAATATACTTCTATAATAAACTAAACAAACATGATCATCATATACAAGTACAACTAACTCCATAGTTAAAAATCATGTAAATTAAGCAACATAAAACCATATATACATCAACATATGAAATCTAGCTTAAATAAAACAATAATTAGTCAAACAATAACCATAAAATACACTAATTAATAGGTTATTAGGTCCAGAGAGGAAATTGAAATGTGACATTTGAAGTGTCAACAATTCAAGGTTAAACATGTGCATCTAGATGAGTTTTTATACCCACATTTTGTATATGAATGAAAGTGGTTGTGACCAACATGGATTTTGTTCAAGGATTGCATATATGGAGGAATCATCATGATATGGTCTTAGTAGTTGTGGATAAATTGACCAAGATAGCTCATTTTATTTATAGTCAAATAAATAATGATGCACATATTCCTACAAAAAGATTATTTCAGATTGGAACATTGAAATGAGTTCCATGTTTTATAAAAATTTACATTTTTCATTGGGAACTCAATTAAATTTTAGTACAACTTACCATCCATAAATGAATGCAAAAACAAAAAGAGTAAATTAGATTTTGGAAGATCTGTTGAGAATGTTTTACA
Organism: Torreya grandis; assembly: GCA_037957365.1. Taxonomy (NCBI): domain Eukaryota; kingdom Viridiplantae; phylum Streptophyta; class Pinopsida; order Cupressales; family Taxaceae; genus Torreya; species Torreya grandis. Next base: position 411,077 of record JARHVA010006933.1, on the reverse strand, counting down.
TGCAACATCAATACAAACTGGAAAAGTATCTCCCATTAGTTGATTTTTTATATAATAAATCCTACAAATAAAATATAAAAACAGATATTTTGAGGCATTATATGGTAATAAGTACATAACATCCATTAGTTGGGACAAATTGAAAGATAAAATGGTTTTGGGACCAAATATGCTTTTTGAAATGAAAGAGCAATAAATTAATAAGGCAGAGGTTAGTCAAAGGTGTCAACACCAAAAATATGCACACTATGTTTTAGAATGTTGAAAATCCCCCTAGACCTACCTAAGATCCTCTTGGGACCAATCTACACTAATCTAGCCTAACCAACTTCACCTGCAGTCAATTTCACAAACTGAATCAACCTAGCCTTTAGGACCTTTTCCTTTAGGGACCTAACCATTGGCGATTAGGGTAACCACTGATGGTCACCCTTGGGAAACCTTGACCATTGACAGTTAGGGTACACCTCCTCAACCAGAAGCATGTAATCATCAACTGACCTTTTCTATATATAACTTGTCTAAATCTTGTTGTAAGCCTTTGTATGGACAAATTATATTTAGATGGTGTAGTTACACATTGACTTCCACTTCTTGCTTATGCCTATAATAAGAGAGGAACCTAGAAGAAAGATCCATCTAAAATAATTATTAAGAGCTTAGGGATCTAGGAGTGTTTTTTTATAGGTTAATCAACGTCATTAGCATCATCAGTGTCATCATCAATCTTATTGAGAGTTGACTTGCTATCATCTCTCAATCAAGTTCTCAATAACCATTACTATACTAGAATCAAGCCAAATTCGACCAATAGTTAACTATTTCAACCACTCACCTAATAAACTTCTACTAAGAAAAGTACATGTTTGTTAATATTCATTTACTTTGTTTCCATTTTTCAATCAACCCAACCCTTACCCATCTTTGGGTATCCATCTTTCAAATCCCATTATTTAGAAATTAAAAACACAAAACTTACATAGTAACCACTAATTATTGACTCAACTATTGATGGTTTTCCCAACATCCAAAGGTTAGCTTGACCACAGATGATCACCTTAACTACTGATGGTTACCATAACCACCAATACTCACTATGGTATTGAAAACTAGTAAGCTATTTTCACCCATCTACCCCCAACCAAACCTAATTTTTAGTGTTCCTGATCATTCATAGACCCCTTTTAGATTTTTTGAAGCATGCCCCAACCCCTTAACACTATTATTAATTAGTTTATCACTTATTTGATCATTTCTATTCTATTTTCTAAATAGGCATTCATGTGTTCAATTTCAATACCTTTTAATTATTGATACAAGTACCTTATTTCTAGTTTTGTGAACTTAATTGTTTAAAATGTGTGGATTGATAGCCCCTAAGGAACCTCAAGCTTTTAGGATCTAGCTATTACTAGGAAATTCACCAACTATCTATTTAACAAATAAGTTTGCTTTAATGCTTTATTATATGCAGATCTTCTTCCCAAGCCAAAGAGGATGTCTTCAAAATCTTCCAATTTAATGTGTGCATAAAAAAATAGGCTTTTCAACCATACCCATATCGAGTTTCTTTATTTCTTATAAGTTAAATAAAAAATTTACATGAAACATTCTGGCACGCTTAGTGGGACCTAGAGTCTCTACTCACATCTTTTTATTTGCATTTGTATGCTCTTCTCTCTATCTATGCTCATAATTGAAACTAAAGTTTATTTTGGTATTAAAATCAACTACATCCATTCCTTGCTTTTAACATTAGTTTGGTTTTAATTAAAGCATAGTAATCTTATGGTAGCACTATTTTTGTTACACACACAACCAAACCACTTTCATCAATTAAACATCAAAATAATTTGAGACAATGCCTGACTAGGATTTCATCACCTAGCAGTCAACTTATCTATTCTCAAAAATCCTACTTAGAGGTCATTACCAAGGGGATAACCAACTCATCTCTCTGGTTGAGTACAAACTCTAGAATTTGATACATACTAGCAAATCACTTGACACCCGTATCGTTGCAGTGTGTGAAGTGAGGGGGTAGGCCCCAATACCAATCCATGTATCAAATTATAATATAAATTATTTTTAGCACATAAACAAACTAAAACCAACCATAGATTAATTTTATAGTATATATTTTACAAACCACTTTGAGTCACATACTTCTTCAAAACTAAAGTATAATCCAAAAGTGAGGTTAAAACTAACCTCTAGGCTTAATTTACTCTATAGTGTATGTCTTGATTTCCTTGATAATTTTATTTTCTTAATATTTTTTGAGTTGTGATTTTATTCTTGTATTCTCTCCCCCTTTCTTTCATGGTTCTCACTCTCCAATAGTGAAGAGACCTAGTAAAATAAAACCTATCACTAGACCAACTAACCTCTTCTATTTCCCCATCTATAGAGTATGTCTTCAAAGCATAAGACTCACCCCATCCTTTAGGAATCCCTAATTTTCTTGGGGAATTTTCCTAGGGAGACATAGACTTTACCACTTTTTGGACAACCACCCAGACATAGACTTTACCACTTTTTGGACAACCACCTAGTTTCCCTTCAACACTACCTTAACATCTGCCCTCACCATACCCCATTTTTAACTCCATTTCTAGATCCTCCTTATGGTATGCCATTCAACCTTATGGGGTATGTTTCTATTGACACGGTCACTACCTAACCTTTGATTACCCAAGAATATTCATCTATTAACCATTTTTATGACACATTTGAAAACTAATTGATCCAACCAATCGTTATCCTTACACCTTCCACCCCTATCAATGACTACTCCACCTTAGGAACAACATAATCACTAACCCATCATAATCCTCACACTATTAGAGCACTTACCATCAGTACTACCAACCTTCACCATATCAAACCTAACCCATTAATTAATACCCCCTACCAAACTTGATGATATCCATACCATCCTCTTCACCACCCATTAGCACAAAGGTCACTACCTCACCTCTTATCACCAACCCAAATGCCACCCATACCCAACTTACAAGAATCCCTCAATAGGTACCTATCATGCCCAGCCTAGGATACATCCCTAACCCAGAAGGGTATGTACCCCACTACCTAACCACCATCATCTACTTACCCATACATACCACCTACCCAAACTCTAACATCCACATTCTAATATGTGGCAGCTCCTCAATTGAAAAATAATTACTAGTATATCACTCAAACACAACTACAATATGCACCTTATGATCCTTTAGGTGCACTACCTCAAACTAACTTAATGAAGATAATCATGGACAAGATGATGAACCTCAAGTCATCCATTTTAGGGGTTCATAACATCCTATCCTATGATCATATTTATATTGAACCTATTCATCCCTCTATCCCTATTAGACCTTACCCTCCTCAATGGGAGCTTCCAAAATTTATCAAATTTTAGAGCAAGGAAGACCCCCAACAACACCTTAGGGATTTTAGACACATATGTTACATGATTTCTTATGATGATTCCCTTCTCTTTCATACCTTCCCTATTTCTTTATCTAGCCTGACACTTGAATGGTATAGTGCCATCACCAAACATTCAAAATTTTCTTTCACCAACTAGCTTAGGTCTCCATAGATCACTTTTCCATTAAAATTTCCAAGAAGGTCTCTATCACTAACCTCTATTATATAAATAAATTTGATTAATCAAGCTTCTCTAACTTATAGAGCTTTTTTCCTCAGCTTGTGCCAAACATATTTCTTCTACACTGCATGCCTGAAGCTTCAAAACTTTTGATGACTCTTTTACCATGGCACGTAATCTAGATAACCAAGCTATAGATGAGAGTAAATTTAAGTTACAAAAAAATAAATCTACTTTCAAGACCAATGAAACCTCTTCCTCTAATCCAAGCAACCAAGCCAATATCAAAATCAAGAACAAGGGAACTATGAATGCAATTTTCCTTAAAACTACCGCTCCACCCAATGTCAATCAACAAAATTCTCCCATTACCTTCAACCCAAACATAAAGAACCCAAACCAAAATAGCTAAGAAATAGTTCACTCCACTTGGATAATCTTATGCCTCAATTTTGGAGAATATATTAAAATCTAACCTCATGCATCTTCCCCCCATAAAACCTCCTTAATAGTTTGATTCTTCTCATCCTGTACTTGTTTGTTATAATGAGAATGATTTTTGTGATTTTCATTAGGTAATTGGACACAATGTCAGTTAATGTAATACCTTCAATAATGTTATTTAGAGCCTTATTGACAAAGGGGAACTCATGCTGGATAACCCCAATGCTCCTTAAAATCAAGCTCTTAATATCTTCAAGAAACCTTTTCCCAACCATGCCCCTACCAAAATCAAGGACACACGCATTGAATGATCCCATGATGCCCACATGGTCAATATGGTCCTTGATACACTCATCCACAAAGACTCAATCATCCAATCTACCTACTCTTCCCCCATCTCATCTACCAAGGTGGTGGAGTCACCCTCCCCTCTTTTAGAGACCCAAACCAAGGAGGTGACTTTCTCCCTAGCTTCACTCATAGAGGCTTTGGAAGCATCAAATGCTACCTTGACTAACATATCTACGAAAATAACCATTACTAATTCACCCTCCCCTCCTTTAGAGACCCAAACCAAGGAGGTGCCTTTCTCCATAGCTTCACTCATAGAGGCTTTTGAGTCATAAAATAACACCTTGACTAACATATCTAAGCAAATAACCATTAATAATTCACCATCTCCCCTAACTAACAAACCACTACTCCTATGGACATTATCCCTAAAGGAAAAACTTTATCACCAACACCTTTCACATTAAAACTACCTATTTTAACCTTCCATCCCTCGCTCAAGGAAATGGACCAAACTACCACCCATCATCCCCATCTTATGAGTTTATCCTTTGCATCCACTACCCAGAGATCAAAACTAGTACACAAACCTTTCTCTATGTTAGTTCAAAAATTAGAATTTGCCTTAAAACTAGATATGGATCAAACCACTTTTTGGTAATAGTTAGGGATCCATTACATCAAAAAACTCCAAACTTCAATCACACCTTCAACCAACCAATATATAATTTCTAAACCCCTTCTTAAACCAATTATGACATCTACTAACCCCTCATCCTATCAATCAACCAAGACAATCATAGCTCAAACAATCAAATAGTGAATGAAACCCTTCATAAATATTGGTGCCTTCCCTACATAGAGTTTGGTTCACCCATCCCTGAAAGTGGAATTAACCACATCTAAACCTATACCCAAGCCTTGACCCAAATAAACCAAAGAGGTTAAACTATTAAAAGTGCATATGGCTGGGACTTTACCTCCCTCCACCTTACCTTCCATCCTAGGACCTCATCCCTCAACTTTTCTTGAGAATAAGGCTCCTTTAAAAATATGCCACCCACTGTTGTTGGTTATACTATCCCACTTACTATCTGATAGTCTATTTGTTCCAAAATTATTAAAGGCTAGACTATCAACCCCAAACAATCCAACCACTAACATGCCAAAATAAAAAACATTAACTAGAAACAACACCTTACCTAAACCCCCTATCACCAAAACACCTAACTTACCAACTGAAACCATTGGTTCAGTCTTAATCAACTATTTTTCAAAGGATGATCCAAGATTATTGCCTCACTTTACCTCTTATCAAACCTTTCAATCCTCTTTGTTCAAAACTAGCCTAATATAATGATCATCAAGTATGTTCCTACCAAAAGACACCTGAACATGACATAGAGAACTACAAATCTCTCTAAGCAATTATCCATTAGATCTATGATGAAAATGATCTTTTATTAGATGAACTTCCCTTGAACCCTCTACCAATGTACCCAGTAGTCATTTTTCAAAGCATGCCTAACCCCCCACTCTCACCTCAAAGTGGTGGGGAACCTACCCAAACTCTTATCACATATTTCCCTTCTATCCACACCATTAATGTGGCAACATGATCACAACAAAAGGATACAAGGAAGACCAAGGTGTTTATTATATGGATATAATAATCTTCTCATCCTAAACTAAACTAGATCCAAATCTCTTGATCTTCATCTAAGCCTAAAGTGACCATCTTAGGTACCTCTAAGGATAATCTTTTTGAATCTATTAGGAGAGTCATTCTTAAGCAACTCCACTAGACCCAACCAATATGAGCCTCTACAAGCTCATTTCCACCTCACCTCACCATCTTCAAGCCATGATAGAGGCTATGTAATCCATTGACGTTATACTAGGAGACTCTTAACCTATAGAGGCCTTTGTAGGTGCTCTCCAACTCTCCACCCTTATTACCTTTAAGGACTCTGCAATACCTTTTATCCACCCTAAATACCTAGATCTTCCTATCTTTATTTCTACCCATATCAACCACATCTACATCAAACGAGTTATGATTGATGGGGGATCCAACATCAACATCATCTCTTCCCATGCCTATGACCAACTTAAATTACTAGATATTGTCATATCTAAAACTTTTGTCATTCTTAGATCCTTTAATGACACTATGACAACTACCTTGGGAACTATTGTCCTCTACATTTGTCTAGGACCTCACACACTCCCTAAAATTTTCTATGTGGTTGAAGGTGAATTCTAGTACAATGTTTTTCTAGGGAGACCTTGGATCCAATCTATGGGTTGTTTACCTTCTACCCTCTATTATTGTGTCAAGTTTGAACGTGGTGATTAGGTTATCACTATACAAGCTAACCCAAGCCATTTCACAAAATGTAACATGACCTACCCACCTAATGACATCCTCCTATCCTTAAAAAAACACCCCAAGCATCCACCACCAAACCCTCAACCAAGGGAAAAAAATCCATTACTTCCCCTTCCTCAGAGGTATTTACCTATTCATCTATTCTCATAAACCAAATACCCACCACTAATCCCTTAAAACCTACCTTCCAATGCCTTAACCTTGGAGAATACCATCTCATCACCCTTGATGCCTTCTAAACTCCCCAAAAATATAAGAAACTCAACCATTAACTAGGTTACGATCCCAACATTGGAGCCATTATTCCTTTAGGACCTCATAACTATCAAACCAACTTTATCTATGTGGGACTTGACAAGCCAATAAACATTGCCACCACACCCTCTTCACCTCAACCACTCACCTCTACCTTCTCTTACTTGGACAACCTAGACTTCACCAAAGTATAGCTTCATAGGTGTGCCTTGAAAGGGTTTGGCTTAGGATGATATGAACATGGACCATACACATTGATCTTGATTGAGACCTAAAATCCTTATTACAAGTACAACTTTTCTTCATTCTACCTAATAAGAAGAAATCCATACAACCTTCTACTACCATTATTGATGAAGAAAACCCTTCCTCACCAATATCCCTTACACCTAAGTATGAGGACAAATACATCATCCCACCTAACAATTTTTCATCAACATGATCACCCTTGGCCCTATAACTTATCAAAAGGAAGGGGAACCCTTATCCATCCCTTTGACCCATCCTAAACTTATGGGAGAAGACTCTTCTACCATAAACACTATTCAGTGCCAGGATGATGATTTTATTCTCACCTACCTTGGTGTACCTAATTTCCTCTATCCAAAAATCCTTACCTCTAAAAACCTCAACCATGTTGAATTAATGCACTACATATATTAACATAGGCAATTTGGGAAACCCTCATGTTGTCAAACTTGGCCAATATCTCACCACTAATAAAATTCAAGACTTCTCTACCTTCCTCTAGGACCATAGCATTGCATTAACTTAGTCATATGATAATATACTTGGTATTGGCCTAGTTAAGGCCACCCACAACATCATATCCAATCATGAAGCCAATATTTATAGATAGAAAATTTGATGAATGCTTCCTTGCATATCCTTTTTTTTCAAAGAATAACTTTAACACCTCCTCTCTATCAAATTCATTCAACCCATTGATTATCTCCAGTGGGTTTCAAACATCATACCTATCACTAAATCCATAGGGGGACTATGTATTATTGTGGAATTTTATCACCTTAACCTCACCTACCTAAAGGATGATTTTCCTCTACCTAGCATTGACCAACTTGTTGATCTTACAACATGCCACAAGATGTTGTCTCTCATGGATATATTCTTGGGTTATAATCAAATTTTGATTACCCTTGAAGATCAACATAAAACCACCTTTATCACCCCATGGGGAATTTTATATTATAGATTCATGCCCTTCAATCTTAAGAATGCTAGGGAAACCTACCAACATGATATGACCTACATATTTCATGACCTTATCTATATAATTATCAAGGACTATGTGGATGACCTCCTTGGAAAGTCTAAATATCACAAAGACCACCTAGCCATTCTCAAAATTATCTTAGAGAGACTCATCTATTAACATGTCTACCTCAATCCCAAGAAATGTATTTTTAGGGTCTTGTCAGGTAAAATCCTTGGCTCATCATTTCCATTTGAGGAATCAAAGTGGATCTTGCCAAAATTAAATTCATCCTTGATATGCTACCTCTAACCAGTCTTAAGTAACTCCATATTCTATAAGGGAAGCTCCAATCTATTCGCCACTTCATCTCCTAACTCTTTGATCAGTGTCAAACCTTCTATCACCTTTTAAAAAAGGATATCACTTTCAAGTGGAATATTTATTATCAAAAGGCCTTTGATGCAATTAAAAGGTACCTTCTATATCCACATGCCGTCACAGCCCCTAAGGATGACCAACCTTTCTACCTTATATCTCTACCATTGACTATTCCCTATGGTAAATGTTTTCCCATCAGGATGAATGACACAAAAAAATCCATCTATTACATAATTCATACCTTTACAGACTAAGAAACTTAGTATACTCATATTGAGAAACTTTGCTTATCCCTAATCTTCATGGCCACCAAACTTCATCACTCCCTTCTTAACCATAAAACTTTTATCATAACCAATACTAACCCACTCAAGTACATGCACTCTAATCCATAACAAAAATAGCATATGGCTAAGTGGATTATGATTTTAGCTGAGTTTAACCTTGAGTTCCTCTAATAGAAGTAAATTAAGGGTCAACTCATTTTTGACCAATTGGCTAATACGCCCCTAACAGACAACCAACCTCCTCCTCTTAAATTTCCAAATGAGACTATCACAAGCCTATCCCAAGTAGATTTCACCAATAATGTAACCATATTCATTTATGGTTCTAAATGTTAGCATGATGGGGGAGCTGGTATCATCTGTATCCCCCTTGTTTATGGCCCACTTCTCTCTTTTAAACTCAACTTTGAATGTACCAATAATATGGCTGAATATGGAGCCCTAATAATAGGTCTCCAAACCAAGTTAGCTTTGGGAGTTAAAAAAATCAACATCTTTGGTGACTTCCAACTTATGGTCAATCAAGTCAAAAACATCTACAAATGTAAGAATGAGATTTTTTAGCTGTATAGATAGTTAGTTATAAAATTCTTAACATCATTTAAACACTACCATAGTCAAGCCACCCTATGATCTACCAAAAAGTCTACCAACTCCATGACTTCTCTTCCCTCTCATATCATGTCAACACCCTTGAACTCCAAGCTATCAGTCAATGTCCATCACCTCACCAAACCTTCTTACATCAATTCAGACACTCCAACCATATTTAATGTGGAAGGGATCTAGCTTGACCTTTGGTATCAACAAACCTTTGACTACCTTAACCTTGGCATTGTTCCCTTTGGCCTCTCTAGGAATGCTCATCAAGAATTTATTCAGAGCACCTTTTTATACCATTATGGGAGGAATCCTCTATAAATGTGGCTTTGGTGGTCTCCTTTTTCATTGCCTTCATGTTTCGAAAACATCTCACACTATCAAGGAGATGCATAATGACATTTATGGAGGTCACTTTAGTGGACTCATTACGGCTAAGTGCATCCTCTACCTAGGTTATTATCGGTCTACCCTTAACCAAGACTATTGTGATTATGTAAAAAGGTGTGTCAAGTTTCAATAACATGTTGATTTACACCATGCACCCAACCATAGCCTTCAATCTTCCACCATATTTTGGCATTTTTCACAATGGGTTTTGGACCTTATTGGTGAAATTAATCCCCACTCTTCATAGTGACATCACTCTATCAACATTATGATAGAATATTTCACCAAATGGGTGGAGGATATTCCTCTTATCTTGACAAAAGTTGAAAAAATTGTTGAATTTATCACCCATCACATCATCTGTTACTTTGTTGTGCCCCATAAGATCATCACTAACAATGAAAAATCCTTCAAAAACAAAAAAGTTCAAGGTATTTATGTTGTATTTGGGATTAAACTAAGATTCTCATCAACTTATCACCCACAAGCAAATGGACAAGTAGAGGCCTCTAAAAAAACCCTTAACAACATGCTTACTAAAATGGTTAGTGCCTCAAGTCAGGATTAACACTTATACATCACTTTCATGTTATGGGCATATCATAATAGCATCTGAACCCCTACATGTGATACACCTTTCTCTCTAGTGTTTGGAGTTGAGGTTATATTTCCTCTTAAATTCCAAATACTTTATCTTCACATATCTTTGCATGACCTTATTTCCAAATATGATTATCATCAAGCATATTTAACTCAACTTGAGCTACTTGATGAGAATCATTTGGCCATTCTTTCCCATCTCCATGTTTATCAAGAGAGAATCAAGTGTGATTACAAAAAACACTTGAAAGTGAGATAATTTAATATTGGATATATCATTCTCAAGGAAAATCAACATGTAACTAATATGGAGAAAAGAAAAAGGGGAAATTTTTCATTTAATTATCTTGGACCCTACATCATAACCCATAAGTATGGATCATGATCTTATCATTTATCCTCTCTCAAAGTCAAACTAGAACCTAATCATCTTAAAACTTCACATCTATGTCCTCTTTATTGTAAGGTGGACTACTCCCTTGAAGGATAGCTATCAAAATCATGTTGAACTAAACATATAAACTTAGACCACTCACTTGAAGGATGGTTGAGTAAAGCACTTATCAAAGATATAAATTTCTTGGAAGCTTCCCATATCGATCAAATTCCCCAGCCCTAAAGCATAATCAAAAGTATTGAAGAACCCATAATCAAAAGTAATAGCAATGAGAAACACCACACTTGGATCTCATAAAAGTAATAATCTTGGAAAGCTACAATTGGCTCTCCTCAATAGACTTCCCACATCGATTAGGCTACAATTTATATATGACCATAGACTTTGTTATACTATCCTATTGAAATCCTATAAAAGAGGCATGCTAGTTTCACACAAAGGTTCCAGTTTCACTCATCCTCCCTCCATATATCATATGCATGGGACTATGAGATTACTTGACATAATATGATCAAGATACCCATTTATCAACCTAATCCCACTAATAAAAACCATTTGAAAGGATTATTCTCACAAAGCCAATCCAACTTTGGGTTTCATTTTTGTCCATACCAATTAAAAGGCCCCATGTTTCTTTTCTTACCTTTTATTGGTTCATGTAGATGTACGTCTCATGATTCTTATCACTTTCTTTCCATTTAGTTTGATATCTACTTAATTTATGTATTCTCATTACATCCTTAACCATGTTCACATTTTATCTCCATGATCATATACAACAAACATCAAATAACAAATAACATATGCAACATTGTGAACAATATCCATACAACATATCATATATTTATCTATGGTTAAAACACCATAAAATCGCAGCACATCACATTATAGCATAAATATCATCCTATCTATCTACCATTAAAACATCATGAGAACATATATAATATCATTAAAACCCTTAATTACACCATTCATCATCATGAACATCAAAAATATCAATCATCAAAATATCATGAACCATATCATATATCATCTACCTATCTATCTATTAACCATCACATCACAACAATTCATCTTCTAACATCAACATAACCATAAACAAAGTCATTAAAATCACATTATCATATGACATATATCCATCCATATCAAATATTCTTATATCCATCAACCAAATCAAAGAATCATAACCATCACATGCCTAAGCTACTGAGTCAACATCTAATAAAGCATATGTAGTAAACCATAGACCATCAACCATTAACATAAACATGAATAACCACATTAGCATATAAACCATGAACCATAAACATACATCATATATAACATCATAAACCATACATCATCATCATATACATTATGTCATCATAAATACATTTAACAATGTGTAAACTCTCTCTCAAAACATGTACACCTCACTGCATTGGTATGCAAGCCGATATCAAAATAATATACACCTATCTTTACCAATATATTAAAACATATGTAAATCATGCCCCTAGATCACCTATACCATTTACACCTACCCTATTATTCTCATTTGGTGGTAGTCCCCATGGTATCCATGGATGGCCCACTATTCGAGGGTAGTTATAGATGGCCCACTAGCTAAACTAGCTCTATAATCCCCATATCTCATTGCCTATGGTAGCTGATATAGTACTATTTCCTTATAATACCTAAGATCCTCAATAGAAGATAAGTATTAGAGCCTCAGAACTATGTTTGGTGGTCCTCGAATTTCTACTATTGGTCCCCTTCTTACTACTACCCTTTGTCTAAGATCATCTATCTCCTTCATGATTACCTCAAGGGATACCTATGCCTGATCACATTCTACTATGATAGTCACCACCTAAACCTATAACACAACAATATAACCCTATAGTGTGTCCACCTATCCTTATATTACTTATACCTATTCTTAGGCTATATCTAAAGCTTCCCCTACCTATCGATCATAGCTAGCTAGATCTACAACCATTAGCCTCACACCTCCATCATCCCCACCAATGTCTAAAACTATGTATATGGGTTGATACTAGGTCATGTATCCATCTAGTAACCTAACATCATCTATTATAATATTAATGGGAAGCTCCTCATACCCACCATTTAAAACCATAGGAGTAGGTTATGGCACTAGTAAGTAAACATCTAAATCTTCCCTCTTATACCTAGGAAATGGGATTGGGATACCCTATACCAGGCCAAACTACTAATGCACCTTATTAAATACAGTTAGTTCCACCTCTCCCTCTCACCTACCTACTATCCATTTGTATCTCTAAAGAGAGGTTTATGTCCTATACCCTATCCATATTATAAACTATACATATATCCTCCAGGTGATATTTTCAACCACTAGTGCACCTAATGCACCCTTGAACCACTCTACATCATGGACACCACCCCTTACACCTGATGCACCAAATCATCCCTTCATCACATGAAGCCAATAAGGAACTATATATATGATTAGCCTACCCATAACAATCCTACTAGTCTTAGTACCCAAATATGCTCATAGGCCCAGTAATGTAAAAACATAATGACACTAATACCATATCTCCTATGGTGCATAAACCCACACAACTCCCTATAAATCTACACAATAAAAACATGAAACTAACCAAATACTATCTGACCTAGTAGGAACTCCACCAATACCCCCAATAACAAATAGGGAAACCTCTTACCACTCAAATATGGAAGCCCAGAACATGTCACCATAATCATGAGCATGTCATAAGCCTCCTCTTAATTAGGGCTCTTTGATACAACTCTATGTATTATAATCCCCCAGCATGCCATCAGGCCTAATTAATCTCATTTCCATATAAGTACATGATAAAATCCTCTCACTCCTCATGCTCAATATGATATATTTCATCACCATGTAGTGAGAGTCTAGTAATCCTATGTACATCCTTGAGGAGAATGGTCATCTCCCTAGTTATAAGCAAGAAGGTGTTCATAGTAGGATCCCATCTCTTGATGAGTGTTACAACCATGGACACATCTTAAGGCATATGTTGGTAGTGTCTCATAGCTCCGAGCCCCACCTCATCGATGTGGGTTCAGTCTTATAGAGTCATCCCCTCTTGTATCTTGGGAAAGATGTGTGACACATGGTCATGCATCTAAATCTACTCCCTAGCCTGCATCATATTAGACACTTAATTTAGTTACATATGTTATTCTCATTTACCCTAGATTTTACCCACCTCACTTGTCCCTCTATTTATCGTAGTCATCTGCCCCATGCTTGTTGATTTCTTTTTTATCATGTAGGACTTACCCTATTAGCAAGTATCTACTTAAAGCACACTTTAAAAAAAATCTCTCACCCTACCCAATTAATGGCAGTCATGGTGACCACTGACAGTCAAACACCCTTAGTTCATAGTGTGTCAACCATTGATGGTCATTGTTAGTGTTTCATGGCCAGAATCCCTAAAACCACTTCTACCCTAAAAGCCACCTAGACTATGTTCTAAACTACTCAAGCAGATAGCCTATCCACCAACCCAACCCACTTAACCTATCCACACAACTAATTATTACTTTTGCTTATAATTTTACCCAAAACCCTAGCTAGGGCATTCCAACCCAACTTGAACAATCTTAATAAAAACCTTGACCTCTCAACTTAATGAATTTACATCAAATCATAGCTATCTACCCAATTCAAGATACTACCTACCTCATTCCTCAATCTTTGACATCTTTAGAGCTTACATATAGCTACCTGACCATATCCATGTGCTCCTTACATCTTAAACCCATGAATATCATATCCACATGTTTCCAACCAATGAATAGTCACCAACTTAGAAAATACCCTCATCACAAAATGTTGAAATTGCTAGAGCACAAAGTCAACTACACAAAAGTTACAAATGAGTAAAAGTAATTTGGTTTTTACTTTTTCCTTGATAGATTTATATATTTTTCCCTAACTATTGATAGTTAGGGCGATCATCAATGGTTACCTTTTGGGAGCCCTAATCATCGATGGTCAGGATGCCCCAATTTTACATTTACACTTACAACTACCCTTATTTGTAAAACTAAACCAAGTTTTACCCATCTTTGGAGACTACCTTCTCTAACCAACCGGAACACCTAATCACCTTATATTTGGTCTATTTTTACCCATTTGGCATGTAATTTATGACACTTTTTTCGTAGTCCTTTGACTTCCATAATAACATTGTCATGTTGACCCTTATTTAATGTGTACCACCTCATGCTTACCTGACCTACTCATGTATTTTTAGGTGCACTTCCTACCTTGGATACCCATAACACTTGAACAATTTTTGTTTTCCCTAGGAGCACTTCCTACCTTAGATACCCATTAGACACATGGTTCATTTTTCACTTGTCCTTCTTAGTACTGACCCTTATTTTTACCAACATTAGAAACTTAGTCTATGCATGATCTTAGCTATCACACATTTTTTCCACACTTTGTGTGCTTATTTATTCTTTCATTCCTAGCTTGTCATTCATCCATTTGTATCATCAACTACCCACTTATCAAACCTTGATCCAATTTTGGTTTCTCCTCATCGAATCCTAGTTTGAGGGGTAACACCTCTTCCTAATCTTAAGGAAACTAGACCTTTGATCGATAATCTATTTTTATTTTACAACTTGTTTAAATAAGTTGCACAATAAAAAGAGGTAAAATATAGACTTATGTAGGATTCTCTTGGGACCAATCTACACCAATTTGGCCTAGCCAAATTCACCCATAGTTAGTTTCACAAACTGACTCAACCTAACCTTCTATACCTTTTCCTTTGGGGACCTCACCATTGATGATCAGGGTAACCATCGATGGTCACCCTTGAGAAACCTTGATCATCAATGATTAGGGTATACCTACTTAACCAAAAGCATGCAATCATCTACCAAACTCTTCTAAATATAACTCATCTAAATTTTGTTGCAAGACTTTACATGGACAAATTGTATTTAGATGGCCTAGTTGCACCTTAACTCCACCTCTTGTGCTATAAGAAGAAAGGATTTTGAAAGAGAGATCCATAAAAATAATTATCCGTAGCTCAAGGATCCAAGAGTGTTATTTTGTAGGTCAATAATTTCATCGGTGTCATTAATATCATTATCATCATCAATAATCATATTGAGAGTTGACTCACCATCATCTCTTAATCAAGTTCTCGAGTAACCTTACTCTACCAGAATCAAGCTAGATTCCACCAGTAAGTTAACTACTTTAACCACTCGCCCAATCAACTTATAGTAAGACAAGTACTTATTTGTTAATATTCATTTACTTTTTTTGATTTTATAATTAGCCTAACCCTTGCCCATTTCCCAAAATCCATCTTTCAAATCTTGTTATTTAATAATTAACAACCCATAAATTACATATTAATCACTAATGGTTGACTCAACCATCGACAGTCTACCCAACCACTGATGGCCAAATTAATATATGATGGTCACCTTAACCACTGATGATTAACATAACCCTAATGGTCACTATGGTAGTGAAAACAAGCTATTTTCACCCATTTACCCCCAACCAAACCTAATCTTTTGCATTCTTGATCATTCACAGACCCATTTTAGATTTTCTAAAGCATGCCCCAACCCCTTGGCACTATTATTAATTATTTTATCACTAATTGAATTATTTCTAGTCTATTTTCTAAACAAGCATTCTTGTTTTCAATTTTAGTACCTTTTAAATATTGATGCAAGTACCTTCTTTCTAGTTTTATGAACTAAATTTTTTAAAATTTGTGGATTGATAGCCCCTAAGGAAGCTCTAGCTTTTGAGATATAGATATCACTAAGAAAACCACCCAACTATTTGTCTAACAAATAAGTTTTTTTTTTAGTTCTTTCTTATCTATAGGTCTTATTCCCAAGCCAAAGAGGATCTCTTCACAATATTTTGATTCAATGTGCACATAAAAAAATAGGTTTGTCAAACATACCCATATCAAGTTTCGTTTCTCTCTTTCTTATAGCTTAAAGCAAAAATTTGCATGAAACAAAAGGCAATGATAAATATAAAAGATAAATTGATATAGAAAGGATAAAAAGGGATTTTTTTATATGAGGATAAATTTTTTCTATGGTTTAAACCCTAAAAGAGCCCAATCAAGTTTGGTAAATCATCAAAGCTATCACCTAGATATATGGGACATTTTGACATCTTATAACTAATCAATCTTGTAGCTTATAGACTGGCATTGCCACCATACCTAGCATAAATGCATAATGTTTTACATGTTTATTACCTAAAAAATTATATTGTTGATGCTACACATGTATTGGATTTGAATGCATTACATGTTCATGATCCAGGGGTGATCAGAGTATAACCCATTAGAATAATTGATACACACAAGTTTATCTTGCATAATAGAAATTTATCATAGTGCAAGGTCTAGTGAGACTAATATTATGAATATAGTGCTAAATGGGAGGAATATTAGGAATTTATGAGACTATTCCCTTATTTGTTTAGTTAACTTTTTTTCTTGCTAAACATCAATTATTTTTTACTAAAACATTTTTTCAATTTTGTTAAAATTAGTAAAATTTGGAACTTTTTTTGAAATAATTATCATCATGATGATGAATGATTTTTTTGGAAGAGGATGTTACATCTTATTTCTCCCTATGACTATTTTAGACATTATTTAGTGTTTTATGTGTTGGTTATTAGCAGATTTGATGATGATTATGAGTTGAATGAGTTATTTTTTTGTTATCCAACATAATTTTCTTAATGAACTACTATATTATTCTTATAATCATTATTTTTATTGATTAGTGGAATTCATAATCTATTATGATTTCATGTTAATTTATATCATGGCATGGACTAACTATAGTTTTGTTTGGTGAGTTTGATGCAAGATATTTTCCACCCCTAGTTTCAGAGTGGAGGGAGAGCATCATCAGATAGGGAGAAGTAGATGATTACATTTAGGGTTAAAAAGATAAATACATTAATAACCAACACACACCATAACACAAATGGATTTAGTGATTGTTTTATTTCTAACCCTAAGGTTGATGTAACAAGTTAAATGAACTCATTATGAGTTTTTTATATAACTATATTCACTTATGCATGCTTACATTATTGTGAATGATGTTGTTTCATGGTGGAATTTGAGTAGTTTTAATGTATTAAGAATGTTATTTTAAATTTTAAATTGTTATGGATGAATAAATCTCATAGAGTTGTGTTTGTGATTATCGTAAAAAACACCATTTAGATCTTGACTTCTTCCTAGTTGTGACAATGTATAAGTTATAATAACTTACATGGTTTTAAAATAATAGTTATTACATTGCAAACTTTATTATCATATACCCTTACGGGTCTATTCAACACAATAAATTAGGTTTAAATGGATTTTCTCCCCCTAAGGTAAATTTTTGTTGATAAAATAAAAATTTCTATTACAATAGTTTTTCTTATTGAAAATATATTATTATGAGAAGCTTCGAGGCTTTTGAGATGTATAATTTTTTATTTTTATTTTTTTAATGGATAAATTTTTTTTAGGGTTTTTTTATGATGGGTGTAATTAGCTGAGTGGTATGCATGATATTTTCCATCTACCAAGATTCAATTCAAAGGAGACATGACTATGATTGGAATAATGAGTGGAATTTTTTTCTTCATTAATGAGTAAAGTGCATGTGGATGAGAGGCTGTAATTAGAGGAGTTGATTTTGGTGACAAAGTAAGGAATGCAAAAAATCAAAAAGGAAATAAATAGGATAGGAGGAAATACAAATGGTATCAAGTTCCATCTTCAAGAGGTAATGAGGGAAGACAGAAGGAAGGCATTAGCTTGTGACTTGGGTGAAAGACTTGTTAACAAGTGGCTCAAACAAGATATCTACATTTATAGGTTGATCTCTTATTATTATAAATTAATATGTAAAATTAATATATGTTTTTGATTTGGGATTAAAATTCTAGTTAATTATTTAATTAAACCCATAAAATAAGACCCTATAGTTTTAAGGTCAGATACTTAAGGAGGGATATATGCTCCACCCTCAAATATATTACCAAGATCTGATACCAAATGTTTGAAAAAAAAATGTTTTAAGGTGGGGCGTGAATTAATCATTAAAAAATATATTATATAATCTTATTTAAGTAATCATAGATCATTTATACAAGCATGTACATCTTAAAAAGTATAAGAATCAATTCACAAGAGCATGAAACACATGAACACAATATGTATGTGGGAGACCCTAAAGGGGAATAAAACCCAATGATAATTTAAATGGACTAAATTCATATAATATTAACACTAAATCTAGTGAATCACCAACTTCACATGGAGCACCAACCCCAACTAGCTAAGCACCAGCTCAGCTAAGCTTTAACAAGCACCCACTTGTAAGGAGGAACTAATCCCTTAGATGACTCAGCACCAATTCATCCACCTAAAAATATTTATCACCTTTAGAAAAAAAATATAATATAATATGTGATGATCTCCTTCTTTATCTCTTCTCTCTCTTCTATCCCTTTAAAGCTACCTTCTAGGATTCTTCCCTCAACTAGTCCTCTTCGTGACTTGATTAGGTCATATGACCTTGATTTTAATGTATAGAACCTATATAAAAACTTCATCATATATCATATAAACTAATTTTATGTTATAAAATATCTTATTATCTCCAATATTTTATTTTATTATCTTGCTCTCTACACCTTCAATAGGCCTAAAATTGCCTAGTATTTATACAAGTTTCTTGCTCATATCCTTCTTAGTTGGCCAAACACCCTTACCCTCTTAGTTAGACCATGAAATGGATATTAGGACATATAATAGACATGTATAAAACTATATTTGAGTCCCTTTAGGTATGACCTACCTTAATTAGGCCTTATCTTACCTTTAGGTCTTATGGAGACCTAATCCTATTAGGTCTATTTAGAATAGGTTACACTTTGCCTTCCTTGGATGAATTTTAAACACTTCATACAGAAGTAACATATCATAAATAGATAAAATATACCCATACAAATCTCATATTATTTACATGACACTTTTTATATTCAAACACCACTTGAAGCATGCCATTCGCATTGTTCATAATTAGGCTTGTACATACCCAGAACATCTATCCTGAATTACTGAAGATAAAACATAATTTCATCAAAAAATCATGGAAAAAATAACACATAAAATATTAATGACCTTAGGGTCATCACCATATTATTTATATTTCATAACTTAGGGTAAAAGGACTCAAACCCTTCTCTACAAATAACCCACTCAAAACTGTCAACTAGCCTTAAAACACAATCATGTACAACTTGAACTTCAGCACTTAAAAAATAAAAATGAACAATATCACATTAAAAATATTATTTTTAATCTATAGGTAATTACAAATTAAAAATATCACAAGATCTAATGTCAAATATTGGTCTTGTAGACTAATATTTTATCTTTAGTACACACAATCAAACTTGAACCAGTCAACCCATTTTGGTTTCAATATAAAAATAAATTTCATTAAATTAAAATATTTTGAAAATAATGGATATTTAATTAAATTACTAAAAAATAACATCATGTACATTATATTTTTAAGCTCAGAGCATAGAGCTTCAAACTCATCACTGTAACTTGCTTACCCAAAACTACTAATTTACCTTAAGGTATACACATGGTGAAAGTAACACTTGTATGATCACTTTCATAGAATTTAAATGAATTTTTATGATATTATGAGATATTTATACAAATATTAGATATAAAGGTAACATTTTTATATGGTACATATGGTATTACAAACCAATCTCATAATCTTACCCCTTCATTATCTTATCTGCACTAGATAGGTCAACTTATGGCCAACATTTTCATCATATCCACTAACCTCAAAAACATATATCAACCATGAACATGTATTAAAGGTATTTAAAATTTTTTCCATGTATTTTAATTTATCCCTAATCAACTTCTCACTTTTGCTTAAGTTTCTTATTGTTTGCATCATTAAACCTGTTAACAACTGGTCAACTCATATGACCAATTTAACACATCTAAAAGATATAAAATGAAAAAAAAACCACCACATAAATAAAATACCAGTGTAAATATTCAACCTTCATATATTTATCAATTTTTACTTGGTCAACTCTAACTTCTACAATAAATATCTAAGAAATAAGGCCTTTATTATAGGGTCCACTCACTCACCTGACAAACTAATCACACTTGGAGGTGCTTGAGAGAGTTTGATACATTATCTAATAGTTTTTATAGTCATTCCAATCCATTATTATAACTTTAGATAAACTTATTTCATATCACATCATTATTAGGGTTCTTTGAGGGTTTAAACCATCTTTTAGTCTTAATGATCATTCATAAAGTTTATCCCCTAATTTTAGAAACTAATGCTTGGAAATTTGATTTAGTACCATTAAAAATATACCATGAATATATTATTTTTTAATTCATATATTACAAAATCCAATGAATAATTGAAAGTTCTTCTCGAGTTGAGAACCCTTCATTCTTTGCACATAAGGGACCTCAAAACACTTTTTCTTGACTTAACCCTCAAATTTTGACCCAAAACTTGGTCAACATACTTTAAATATCATGGAATAATTATATAAATTCTCATATGTCTGTGTTAGCCTTGTAAATACAACCTCATACCCCATTAGGCTATGCTCTCTCTCTCTCTCTCTCTCTCTCTCTCTCTCTCTCTCTCTCTCTCTCTCTCTCTCTCTCTCTCTCTCTCTCTCTCTCTCTCTCTCTCTCTCTCTCTCTCTCTCTCTCTCTCTCTCTAGGACTTACCCTGTAAGTCACATTAGGTCTTGAAAATGACCTTTTAAAAAGTGTACAATCTCTTAACACCTCATATAAAAAATAAATAAAAATATATCATGATCAAACACTACTATACTTCTTTAATATGCCTTGACAACACCTCATGACACCTCATTAGGTCAGGCAGGGTCTAAAACTAGTCTAGTTGTATATTTGGATTTAAGGTCTTACCCTTTTAGGCTTAACTTGAAAATATCATAAATGATCCAATGCCTAAAATTAATTCTCAACCAACCTCATACTTCCACTTATGCCTTTCTTGATCCATCTCACTAGGCCACCAAGCTCTTTGATGCACAAGACTAGGCATCCTATGCCCAAATCTTCTCAAGTATCTTACTAGGTTCAAACACTTGAAAACTTTGACAAATAATATTGAAACACTATTTGATTATTATAAACCTTACTCACATGCCTTACATGTTACTCAACCAAACTCATACCCATGAAAAACCCTCTTCATGCTCATCATGTATAAGCTCATGATATGACTATGCTTGTTATGACTAGGCTTCTCAAGACACCTTATACTCAAGGACTAGTACTAAGAAAATTATTACCTTGAATTATATCTTGAAATAAACCTCATAATAATGATTAGGTTGCCTTCAAATTTTCTCTGAATAAAGATATAATAGGTTGCCTTCAAATTATCTCTTTTCACATGGTTCATATCTCACATACTACTCACCATACATCTTCATCAGATGTAAAATGACATAATGACATCATCCTTGACATCAATGACATAAAATTTGACATCAGTGACAACACCTCTCAACAAATTCCCCCTTTTTCATTGATGGTAAAACATTCTTCAAACTGATCACTCACATCTCCCCTTCTTGGACTTTCTCCCCCTTTGACATAAATGACAAAGGGTCTTCCATAAACTATCATCTAGAGCAACACCTTATTTAAACATAGATTATGAATCATCATAATAATATCATCCCCCTTACTCTATGAATACCTCCTTCAAATGAACTTAGAACACAAGTCCACTTCTCAACATAGATCAATCTCAGTCAACAATGTGAATAACTCCCCCTCAAATAAACCATCCACCATGCTCATGCTAATAAAAGAGTATCTTAATGAATGTTAATTAAGTCACCTCTTTCAATAGGGTACTAAAACAACACTGATTTAAGATATTCCCAAATATCCATGCTCTCACAAGAATGAATATCCTTCAATATCCTTTTAGGCTTGATTAGCATTATAGGCTTGATCTCTTCATCATCCATTTGATTAATATTAGATGATAACATACATTCTTGACTTGATTTCACATCTGAAGTATTCTTTATCATATCCAATAGTCCACTTGAGCTTATATAATGATCATGACCCTTCTTTGTTATCTTTGATTTCCATACATTCATTTGCCTTCTTTCTTGCACTCTAAGATCTTCAAACCTCCTATTTTGACCTGATGACCTTATAAATTTGTTATGACATACTCTTATAATGTGTCTTACATCATGATAATTGTATCAAACCACCTTATACATACCATTTAACTAGTGTGAAATATGACTCATTCCATAGTCCCATGAGTACTCATTTTTGAAGGGTCTTCTACACTCTCTTTCTCTCTGACCAAACTAATTGCATAAAAAATAGTAAACATTGAATAAAATAGCTTAAATTATATCATTAAGCT
Source organism: Torreya grandis (assembly GCA_037957365.1). Taxonomy (NCBI): domain Eukaryota; kingdom Viridiplantae; phylum Streptophyta; class Pinopsida; order Cupressales; family Taxaceae; genus Torreya; species Torreya grandis. The sequence continues at coordinate 387,659 of JARHVA010006933.1, read as the reverse complement.
ATTTTATAGGTATTTTCATGGTGACCTTAACTTTAACAAACTTCTCCTTGACTTGAGCTACCTCCATTTGTTCTTCTTTGAAACCAATGCCTATCTGATCACTTGTAGACTTTTGGCTACTCAGGATGTCATCTAGAACCTTAGTGTTATTTTCAAACTTCAAAAAAGTCTTAGCTTTACTATATGCTTGTTCTAACTTATCTTTCAAGGATTCCACTTCAGTTTCATACATGTTGCACTTTTCCTCTTTATCATTTAAGCTTGTATTGACTATCTACATTTATGCTTCTATTTGATCAATGATCTCATCATACTCCTTATAAGTGTTACTCAATATCTCCTCAAATAATTCAATATACTCCTCATATTCCTTAACTAATGATATTAGTTTTTGATTCTTTCTCTTTTGGAGTTTCAATTCCTCTAGGGCACTTACCAATTCTACCTCAATATGCACTTTAGCTTCTTCTTCATATGATTCTACATCAATCATAAGGTCTTTTTCATTTGAGAAACCCTCATTGTCTAATTTTATGGACATGAATAAGGTTTCATTATATGTCATGTTCAAGTTCATTACTACCATCATTACTATAAAATGTACTTGATTCATTTACATTAGGAGAGTTATCTTCTTTAGTATATAAGCTTCTCTTGTTCTTAAAATTTCCTTTCCTACCTTCATACTTACTAAAGTCTTTATTATTTTTGTTAGACTTATAAGTCTTCTTATTATATCCATGATGTTCATCATTTTATTCATTATCCTTTGATTTATCCTTGTTAGGATACTTAGATGTAAATTGACAAATCTTAACATAGTTGAAACATTTTAAGTGCAACTTACCCTTATAACTACCTGAGCCAAACCTCAACTTCCTTGTAAACATGGTTATTATTTGATCATCATAATCAACAACATCTAAACATTCCTCATCCTTTACCTTCTTGTATTTTTATGACTTCTCAAATTTGAAATTTACTTCCTTATTCATAAGTATTCCTTTATTTTTTCTCATCTCATAGGTAGTCAAGATGACATGAATCTCATCCATCTCTAGCTTGTCTAAATCTTGCATCTCTTCTACTACAAACACCTTAGAATTAGACTTAGGAGTTATTGATCTCAATAACTTTTAAATAAATAATAACTCTTTCACTTCTTTTCCCAATCCTCTAATGACATTGACAACTTTATCAACCTTCAACAAGTAGGATGCAATGGTTTCATCTTCACTCATCTTCAAAATTTCAAATTATCTCCAGTGGGTCTCTAACTTATCCATCCTCACCTTGGTGTCTTATTTATAGTTGATCTTTAATTTTTTCCATATATATTTAGATGATCACAATGTATCAACTTCATAAGATCTACCTCTGATAGGGCCCAAAGAATGGTATTCATTGCCTTAGAGTTGTTTTCACTAGCCTTCATAACTATTGCATTAGTTGGTGGAATAGGAGGAACACTATAGCCATCCATAACTAACTACCAAATATCATGAACTTGAGACATCAAATATATATTCATCCTAAAATTCCAAAAGGCATAATTTGATTCATTGAATAATGAATCCTTATTGGTAGAGAAACCACCTTGATTTTTTTAACTAGTTATCTTTGATTGTAGGATCTCCTTCAGAATTTTAGACCTTCTTCAAAGGATCAAAATTTGATACTAAAATTTGGAAGAAAAATGACTAAGAGGGTGGGGATGAATTTGTCTTAAAAAAAATTCTTATCATTTCCACCTAAGCATTCATGAACATTCATTCAATCATGTATATCAAATAATAATTAAGTAACCATTCACATATGAATGAAACATAAAAACACAAGATAACATAGCTTATATGTGGGAAAACCTAAATGGGATGAAAACCAAAGTATATATGCAAATGGATTATATTCTTATAATATAAACACCAACTTTAGTGAAGTACCAACTTCACATGGAGCACCAACCACAACTAGTTAAGCACCAACTTAGCTAGGCTTTAACAAGCACCCATTTAAAAGAAGGAACCAACCCCTTAGATGACTCAGCACCAACATAGACACCTACAACCCTTGATCATATTTATAAAACATTATTTCTCATAAAATATATTATGATTTCCTTATTTATGTCTTCTCTCTTTTCTATCCCTCTTAAGTTACCTTCTAAGATTCTTTGCTCAACTAGTCCTCTTGTTGACCTAATTAGGTCATATGACCTTGATTTGCATGTTTATTAACTCTTTTAAAAATTCATCATAGATATTATATACTCATATAATGGTATAAAATACCTTATTATAATCTATAATAAGTTATTTTATTTCTTTTCTCTTTACACCTTCAATAGGACTAAAATTGCCTAGTATGTATAGAAGTTTCTTATTCATATCCTTCTTAGTTAGACAAACACCTTTACCCTTTTACATTAGCCATGAAATAGATCTTATGGCATCTCATAAAAATGGATCAAATTTAATTTGAGTCCATTTAGGTCTGACCTACCTCAATTAGGCCTTATCTAACCTTTAGGTCTCATGGAGACGTAATCTTATTAAGTATATTTAGAACATGTTACACTTTGCCTTCTTTGAATCAATTTAAAAAAAATCATACATCAGGAGCATAACATATATAAATCAAATAGTTACATAAAAATATTATATTAGTTCCATGACACCCTTTATCTCCAACCACCACTTGAAGCATGCCATTCACATTTTTCACAATTGGGCTTGTGCATGCTTAGAAAGTCTAGCTTAAACTACTAAAGATGAAACATAATTTTGTCAAATAATAAGGGGAAAAAATCACACATACAAAATATAAATAGACTTATTGTCATCACCATGTGATTTATACTTCAAAACTTAGGGAAAAATTATTGGAAATATGGTAACATAATTCCTCATTTTATTTTATTAGGAAAATCTTGACACCTATAGTTATTATAGGAAACTTATAGAAGAAACCTACAGTTGCTATGGGTAGCCTATTTAAGAAACCTATAGTTTCTACAATAAACTTGTAGATGAAAACTATAGTGGCTATGGGTATCCTATAGAATAAACCTATATTTGCTATGGGAAACCTAAAGGTGAATCCTATAGTGGCTATAGTGAACCTATAGGTGAATCCTATAGTGGCTATGGGAAACCTATAGGTGAAGATTGTAGTTACTATAGGTAGATTTTATATGAAATATATAGTTTCTATAGTCAACCTATAGGTGAAGACAATAGTTTCTATGGGCAACCTAAAAATAGAAAGCCCATAACTTGACCAGTGTTATGGGATTCTATATATAAGTGTTGTTTTAAATTGATAGGAATAGGTTAATGTCAAATTTTAGTCCTAATGTTTTGAATTTATATAAGCACTATGTATTCATGGTTACATTGGATATGGATATATGTTGGCAAGGTCATGAAGGTCTATTGTTAATGATGCTCTTGTAGGCATTGATTTATTGTAGGAGAAACCTGAAGATGATCAGATGATGATTTGTCAACAACCCATGCATCATTGTCATAGTTGTATGACTATTTAAAGTAGTTTGTTTTTAAATTATATAAAATATTTTAATCACAAGAAGTTTTAATATATTTTTACTTCCTTATTATGTAAGGAAGTTGTAACAAATTATAACAAAAGGAAGTTGTAACAAATCTATACTTCCTTATTTTTTAGTGACATCCCTTTAAAAGTGGGAAAAGAGGTATAAAAATTATGTAGATGTGAAGTGATAATGTAGCTACATAGTAATTGGCAAAAAAGAGAAAATTATCTTTAGATAAAGGTGTTATTAGAGTGCTCTAATATAGAGACTGAGGGGCAAGAAGTGCTAGGAAATTATATAAATTCCTTTGGAAGTTTGAATAGAAGAATTGCTAAGTTTCTTCATGGATATAGCCCAACATTTGGGTGAACCATGTTAAGTACTATGTTAGTTATTTTGTATGTTTTTTTTCATCATCTCTTATTTCTCTATTTTTTCCATGTATTTATTATTCCATATTTATTTATTTAACTTAAAAGTACAAGTTTAGATTATTTTTAATCTATGGGTTAGAAAGTAGATTTTTATACATATTTGTAAACTCAATTATTTTGATTTGGGCAATTGATTAATATTGTATGTAATAAAATCTTGAAACTTTCTATATTTAACCCAACAAGTGGTATCAAAGCCATCTTTGTGTGGTTTTGTGTACTATTTTTCAATTTATAAATCTCTACAAGATCTGAAACTCAGAGTAATATATTCTCAAGTGGGATATCTTAAACAATGGTAGATAATGGAAGAAGATTGGTTGATAATTCTAATGGACATAAGTTTATTCTATGGAATATGTAGATGATTGATTATCTATATCAAAAGGACCTCTATCTACCACTTGAAGGAAAGGCAAAAGGATAGGGAAAGAGAAAAGATGAGGAATGGAATGTCCTGGATAGAAAATCTTTGGGAGCCATAAGGATCTACTTGGGAGGAAGTGTTGCTTCTAATATATCTAAAAAAAATACTACAGAAGAACTTATGACCACCTTATGTAAGTTGTATGAGATACTTTTAGCAATAAATAAGGTGTATCTAATGAAGAGGTTATTCAACCTAAAAATGAATGATGTCAAGGTCTTGTTGTTACTATGTTCCCTACCTGAATCTTAGAATAATCTTGTGATGCTTGTGAGTAACAACATGTTTAGGAGCAATGCTCTTAAAAAAGAAGATGTTGTTAGTGTCATAATTTCTAACGAAATGAGAAGGAAGACATCCGGTGAGACTTCAACAAGAAATGAACTAAATGTTGAATCTAGAGCGAGACAAAAGAATCGATAGAGGAATAAGAGATCTAGATCAAAGGGAAGATATTTATCTTCCAAATGTAGATCCAAGTTAAAATTAAAAAGTGTTATAAATTGGAACTATAAAAAGTCTAGCCATATGATAAAGCAGTTTTGGGGTCCTAAAAAGAATCACAAGGAGCATCAAAATATTGAAAATAACTAGGAGGCAAATATTGCCTCAAGTGATAATACTACTATGTATCAAGATACTTTATTTTTGTCATGTGATAGAAAGGTTGAGTCATGGGTGACTGACTCATGGGCATATTATCATGCTACTTTCAATTCCAAGTATTTTACAACCTATGTAAGTGGCAAGTTTGGCTAATTTTTCTTGGGAGACAATGAACCTTGTGATATTGTTGGCAAAGGGTCAGTAAAGATCAAGCTACAAAATGGAAATGAATGGATACTCAAAGAAGTAAGACATGTGCTAAGTCTTCCCAAAAATATTAGTTTTGTAGGTCAATTGGTAGAATATGGATGTACTATTAATTTTAATGCAGAATCCTGGAAGGTAACAAAAGATAATCTTATTGTAGCCAGAGGAAAAAAGGAAGACACATTGTATTTGAGTAATTACATTATTGCTTCTAATACTATATTAGTTTCTACTTATGATCTAGAAACTAATTTATGGCATTCAATATTGGGTCATATGAGTCAAAAAGGCATGAGCATTTTACATAAGAAAATGAAGTTATCAAACTTAAATTCTATTAATTTAGATCTATGTGAACATTGTGTTTTTGGTAAACAAAAAAAAATCTTTTTCAAAGGTTGTGCCTAAAAGAAAACAAAATAAATTAGAATTAACACATTATGATGTTTGGGGACCATCCCTTATATTATCATTGGGAGGCTTAAAGTATTATCTTACATTTTTGGATGATGAAATCCATAAGTTGTGGGTTTATTATATTTTGAAATAAGTCTGATGTATATAAAACCTTTAAAATCTAGAGAGTCCTTGCAAAAAATGAGTCAGGCATGAAGCTAAAATGATTAATATCTGATAATGGAGGTGAATACACCTCAAAATAATTTTTTAACTAATTTGCATAAGGAATCCAAAAATAAGTAATAGTTCCTCGATATCCTCAACAGAATGGGGTAAGTAAGAGAATGAACTAAACAATTAAGGAGAGAGTTAGAAGCATGAGACTCCATGCTAGTTTGCCTTATAATTTTTGGGTAGATTTGGTTCATACTATTATTTACTTGATTAATAGAGGACCTTATAGTTCTTTAGATGGTGATATTATCAAGGAAGCTTGGATACCTAAAGGTGTTTCCTACTCTCATTTTAAAAAATTGTCTCTAAAGCATTTTTGCACATTGATAAAGAAAATAAAAGTAAGTTAGATGCTAAATCGATGAGATTCACTTTCATTAGATATGGTGATAGCTCATTTGGTTATCATTTCTAGTGTTTAGATGATAGAAAGATTATGAGATCACATGATGTAATCTTTAATGAAAGTGTGATGTATAGGGACCAACTTGCAAAAAAGAAAATGGAAATTCTACTTGGTAAAGAAAATCTTGTCATACCTCCTAGTGTATTTGGAGAAAGGAAAGAGAACTTATAGAATAATCCATTTACCTCTATATAATTAGAGAATGGGAATAGGGTCATTAATGACCCAATGGATTTTTCTTGAGAATATTGGGCCAAGAGAAGCTCAAAGTGAACCAGTCACACATGTGGTAAGGAGGTCAATAAGAGTAATTAAACCTCCTGATAGATATTATCCATATCTATTTTATTTGTTACTAACTGATAGTGGGGAACCTGAATCATTTGTAGAAGCTAAGTAGGAAAAATATTGTGTGCAATGGGAAAAGGGAATGAAAGTAGAATTGGATGCCTTGAAACACAATAAAACATGGGAATTGGTGGATTTTCCACCTAATAATAAAGCACTACAAAATAAATGGGTTTTCCATTTAAAATAATATGAGAGTGGGAAAAAAACATACAAATCAAGGCTTGTTGTTAAAGGTTATACACAAAAGGCTAGAATTGATTACTCAAAGGTATTTTCTCTTGTTGTCAAAATTACCTCAATAAGAACTGTATTAAGTATTATTGCTTCTAATGATCTTCACTTAGAATAGATGGATGTGAAGATAACATTTTGACTTGGAGATTTAGAAGAGGAAATATACATGAAGCAACCAGAAGGTTTTGAGGTAAAAGGCAAAGAAAGAAAGGTTTGTAAATTGCTGAAAAGTTTATATGGTTTGAAACAAGCACCTAGGAAATGGTACCTAAGGTTTGATAATTTCATGTTAGATCATGGATATGATCATAATCATAGTGATTTTTGTTTTTATATTAATAAATTTTAAAATGGTGAATTAATTATTATTGTATTTTATGCTGATGACATGTTGTTGTGTGGAGCTAACATGCAGAGAATAAGTGAATTGAAGAAATTGCTTTCTTTAGAGATTGTCATGAAAGATCTTGGACCAACGAATAAAATTCTCAGAATGAGAATTGAAAAAGACATATTTGGTAAGAAACTAACTTTAACTCAATCTAAATATATTTAAAAGGTGTTGTTAATATTTAGTATGCAGAACTATAAATCTATTTCTACACCTTTAGCTACCCACTTCAAGTTGGGTAAGACATAGTCTCCTAAGTAACAAGAGGAGAAATATTATATAGCAAAGGTATCATATGATTTAGATATGGGTAATTCAATGTATGCTATGATTTACACTCTTTTAGACATATCTCAAGAAGTGGGAGTAGTGAGTAGGTTCATGTGTATCCCTAATAAGCAACACTAGTTAGCAGTTCAATGGATTTTAAAATATTTGTGTGGAACCTCTAGTATGTGTTAATGTTTTGAAGGTTATAATAGTGGGTTACAAGGTTTTGTGGATAGTGAAATGGAAGGTGATTTGGATGGTATAAGGTCTACCACTGGTTATATTTTCATAGTTAGAGGAACTACAATCTTGTGGGTTTCTAAGCTGTTAAAAGTTGTTGCATTTCTATCACTGAGGCTGAATACATTTATTACACTGAAGCAAGTAAAGAGTTTATATGTTTAAGTAGATTTATAGAGTATTTTTGAGTGAAGAAATATAGGTACACTCTATATTCTAATAGCTAAAGTGATATTCACTTGGCTAAAAACTATGTTTTTCATAGTAGGACAAAGCATATAGAGCTTCATTACCACTTCATATGTATAGTTTTGGAAAGTGGGTAGTTCAAGCTCAAGAATATTCACTCAAAGGAGAATATTATAGATATGATTACTAAGGTAATTTCATTATTTAATTTGAGGGCACACTCAATTTTCATGGGACTTCAAGCATGAGCTTAAAGAAGAATAAATTAGTGGTTCTGAGTTTAAGTGGGAGGTTGTAACAGTTGTTGTTGTGGCCTTATGTCTCAAAGTGGGAGATTTTTGGATATGTGGAACATAATGCCTCAATTTATTTTACTAGGAAAATCATAAAACCTATAGTTTCTATGGGTAAATTATAGAAGAAACTTACAATTACTATGCGCAGCCTCTAGAAGAAACCTACAATTTCTACGGGTAGCTTGTAGATGAAACCTTTAGTGGCTATGGGTGGCCTATAGAAAAAACATGTAGTTGATATGGGCAACCTATAGGTGAATCTTGTAGTGGATATAAGAAACCTATAGGTGAATCCTAAAGTAACTATGGGTAACCTATAGGTGAAGACTGTAGTTGTTGCATGTAGCCTGTAGATGAAACCTCTAGTTGCTATGGGAAACTTATAGGTGAAGACTGTAATTACTACGAGAAACCTAAAATTAGAAATCCTATAACTTGACTAGTGGTATGGGCTTCTATATAAAATGTTGCTATAAATTGATAAGAAGAGGTTAATGTCAAATTTTAGTCCTAATGTTGTGAATTGATATAAACACTATGTGGTCATGGTTACATTGGCCATGGATCTGTGTTGGAAGGGTTGTGAAGGTCTATTATTAATGATTATCTTGTAGGCATTGATTGAAAGTAGGAGAAACTTGAGGATGGTCAAATGATGATTTTTTAATAGCTCGTGCATCACTATCATAGCCATATGACTATTTAAAGTAGTTTGTTTTTAATATCTATAAAATATTATAATCATAAGTTGTAATATATTTGTACTTCATTATTATGCAAGGAAGTTATAACAAATTATAATAGAAGGAAGTTGTAATAGATATGTAATTCCTTATTTTGCAATGAAGTTGTAACAGATTGTAACTGTAGGAAGTTAGAATAGATTTTATACTTCATTATTTTTTAGTGTTCATCCCTTTAAAAGTGGGAAAAGAGGCATAACAATTATGTATATGTGAAGGTGAGAATGCAGCTATATAGTAATTTATAGAAAAGATAAAATTATCTTCAGACAAAGGTGTTGTGAGAGTCCTCTGATATAGAGACTGAGGGGTATGAAGTGCTAGGCAATTGTATAAATTCCTTTAGAAGTTTGAATAGAATCATTAATAAGTTTCTTGGTGGATGTAGCCCAACATTTGGGTGAACCATGTTAAATACTATGTCAGTATTTGTGTATGTTTTTTTTTTAGCATCTCTTATTTCTCTATTTATTCATGTATTTATTATTCCATGTTTATTTGTTTAACTTACAAGTACATGTTTAGATTATTTTTAATATGTGAGCTAAAAATTAGATTTTTATATAGATTTGTAAACCCAATTAATCTAATTTGGGAATTTGATTAATACTATATGTAATAAAATCTTGAATTTTTTTTTATTTAACCCAATAAAAATGACTCAAATCCTTATCTATAAATAGCCCACTCAGAATTACCAACTAGCCTCAAAATATAGTCATGGACAAATTGATCTTAAACACCTAAAAAAACACTTAAAACTATAACTAATACATTCAAAATATTATTTGACACATCTAGGTAATTATAAAGTAAAAATATCACAAGATCCAATGTCAAATATTGGTCTTGTAGACCAATCTTTTATCTTCAGTACACACAGTCAAACTTGAACAGTCAACCCATTTTGGCTTCAACATTCCAATCAATTTTACTGACTTAAAAGAATATAAAAGTCATATATATGTCATTAAATCACCAAAAAACATCATTCACATTAAATTATTCAATTTAGATCATAGAGATTCAAACTCATCATTGCTACTTTCTTACCCATCACTCTCAGTTTACCTTAAGGCACAGTCATGATGAAAATGAACTTTGACACCTATATGATAAATTTTGGATACTTTAAATGAATTTAGATGATATTATGATATCATTATTCAAATATCATATTGAAATGTAGCATGGTCATATGTAAAAGTTGGTCTTGCAGACCAATCTTATAACCTTACACCTTTACCATCTTATCTACACTAGACATGTCAAATTATGAACAACATTTTCATCATGTCCATTGATCTCCAAAAATTATATCCAAAATTAAAATGTCTTAAAAGTCTTTAAAATTTTCTCCATGCATTTTTATTCATCCCTAATCCATGATAACACATCCCTAATCAACTTCTCACTTCTACTTGAGTTTCTCACTATTTGCATCATTAGACCTATTAGCAACTGGTCAACTTGTATGAATATTTTAGCACATATGAAGGTTAAAAAATTATCATAAACCACCACCATGTACAAAAAATAAAATTATAAAGCTTCAAGATTAATCCATTTATCAATTTTGACTTGGTCAACTCTGATTGCTACAGTAAATCTTGGAGAAATAAGTCATTTTTTGTACAGTCTAATCACTCATCTGATAAACTAATCACACATGGAGGTTCTTGGGAGAGATAGATACATGATATAATAGTTTTTATTGTCATTATAATCCATTCTAAGAATTTTAGAGAAATTTTTTTCATATCAGGTCACTATTAGGGTTCTTTGAGGGTTTAGACCATCTTCAAGTCTTAATGATCTTTTATAAGGATTAGCCCCTCATTCAAGAAAATAATGCTTGGAAATTTGAGATAGGAACCTTAAAAATCCAACATGAATATCTAAGGTTATCATTCATATATTACATGTGCCAATGAACACTTGAAAGTTCTTCTTGGTTTGAGAACCCTTCATTTTGTGCACATAAGAGACCTCAAAACACTTTTTCTTGCCTTAACCTTCAAATTTTAACCTTAAAATTTGTAAACATAATTAAAATATCATGGCACACTTCTTTCAATGCCTACATTTACATGTTAGACTCAAAAATAGAACCTCATACCCCATTAGTCCATGCTCTATCTCTTTACTCTCTAAGGCTTAACCTACAAGTCACGTTAGGTCTTGAAACTGACCTTTTAACCACTATCCAAGATATCAACACCTTATATACAAAATAAATCAACCTATCTCATGCTCAAACACTACTATACTTACATGATATTCCTTGGAAACACCTCATTAGATCAATCAAGGTCTAGAATTAGTCTAGTTAGAAATTTGGACTTAAGGTTTTACCCTTGTAGGCTTACCTTGAAAATCTCCCTAGTTATATAATTCCTCAAATTCATGCTCAATAAACCTCACACTTCCTCTTATGACTCTATGTATCCATCTCAATATTCCACCAAACTCTTTCATACACAATACTAGGCATCATATGCATAACTATTCTTAAGTCTCTTACTAGGTTCAAATACTTGATAACTTTGACAACTGATCGTGAAACACTCTTTGATTTTTATACACCTTACATGCTTTACATTTTCATCAACCAATGTCATACCTCTTCATATAAATCTGTATGTTCGTCATGCACAATCTCATTATATGACTATGTTTGTATGACTAGGCTTTTCAAGACACCTTATACTCAAGGACTAGTACTCAAATCATGATTACCTTGACCTATATCTTTACATCAACCTTATAATAATCATTAGTTTGACTTAAAATTCTCTCTCAATAGAGAAACAATAGGTTTCCTTCAAATTCTCTCTTGTCACACGGTTCTTATCTCATAGACCACTCACCATGCATCTTCACTAGATGTACCTTGACATTAATGACATCATCCTTGAAATTAGTGAAAACACTTATAAAAAATTACTATAACATGAGAAATTATCTCCTCATAAATCTCAATTTCAGCCCATTTGATCGAAACCTCTCTATCCATCCACCCATTAATGAATGCCTTAGATATGTGAGGGTTATATCCATTGATTCTCTTGATAAAATTACTAAATCCACCTACATGTAGAATAATTCATAGCTCTAAATCCTCGGATGAGACTTATTATGATTATGATTCATCTTGGAACAAGTCTACTCCCATTTTGATATAAAACAAATTCACCCAAACTTAAAGGTTAAGATAAAGATTGAAATATAAATTTATAGAAGAGCCATTATAAATAAAAATGAAGTTATAATATTGAATAAAATGATTAAAATTACACCTAGGATTGGTAATTATGATTCAATTAGAAATTATAACCCACTTAACATGGGCATTATTGTAGCTATCATTATTATCATTAGGGCTAAAGCACCTTAGCCAATAAGAAAAAAGGGGGTTGAGCATCTAGGTTAGGATTTTGACATTAATTAATATATTGTTAAAAACACCTTAGGAAATACCCTTATTGAAATATATTTAAAATCCCATCTTGAGACCTCAACCAAAACATGAATTAAGATAAAAACAAACTAAAACCATAATCATGATATTAATATTAAAAGGTGAAGTAAGTCTTCATTGAGTTAGACTCTAATAGAACTAATCCTTAGATAGTGAGATATAGGCTTATATATTTATTTATTAATAATTTAATCTAATAGTTCCTCTTTGGAAAATCACGTCTTAAAGTTGTTGGATAAAACACCTAGATTAATAAACTAGTCAGCTAATTAGTTTCCCTTTATGAAAACATGTTGAATGGAGACCATGTCAAAGGAGTTGAAATAGTAGTATCTTATTACATCATGTTACTAATGGTCTAAATACTATAATACTTATTTGAAAGTCATTGAATGATATTTATGGAGTCCCCTTATATAACCAATTATCTCACCCTAATCTCCTTTACCAACTGTAATCCCAAAATAGAAGCTATAGACTTAACCCAGTGGCTAGTTTGAATCCCATACTCCTAAAATAAGTAATAACAAAATAATTTTCCTTTGTAATCCCCATCAAAATTCAATTATACCCAACTAGGAGAGGGATCTTGCTATTTAATAAAATTTCTCAACTCAACTTTTAGGTCTATCTAGGGAAGACCAAATTAGTCCAAATCCTAATTATTGGTGATATTAATCTCCCACCCTAAAAAATAATCATTTTTAACATGATTATAACTCATAAATTATCCAAAATTTGGTTTTGGATCTTGAAATTCACTCTTAAACTTGAGCTCTTATAAGTTTTGAACACTATCATTTAGTTCCTTCCAAATACCCCACAAAGTATGGGGAAGAGCCCAATACCACAACTTATTCAAAGCATATTTTTTTAATGGAGTTTTCCATTAGTTAAAAATATCAATAAAATAAGAGGGATAACCCCAATCAACCTTAAAGTTAGCAATAATTACTCCCCAAATCTTAAATATAAAAGAGCATTATAACAGTAAATGAAAGACATATTCTTCCTCCTCACACAAAGGGCAGCTATTAACAATAGATAATCCTCTCTTATTCATGTTTTCAATTACGAGGATTTTATTTTGAAAAATTAACCAATTAAAGATGTTAAATTTAGTAATTAAGTCATTAAACCATAATCTTCCCCATGGAAAACCATTAAAGGGTCCTCTTACTAACAAACTATATCCAGATTTGACACTATAACTCTCATCAATAGATTTATCCCAAATACATTCATCTTCTATATGAAGTTTAAAAATATGGTAACCTATAAGGAGAAAATTTAAATAATTTAGAATGGCCATACCTACTAGATTTAGATAGTGCACTTACAACTAAAACCATTATTTGTATATATCAAATACCTTAATGTAATAAACTACTTTTGAACCATAATGTCTCTAAACTAATATGCTCATTTGATGTAATGACTCAATATATATCAAGGGGTGGTTTAGAATACATGAATATTTCCAAAACCTGATCCTTTATATATTTATTATCTTCCACTTAATAATAAGCTTTTTACTACTCATAAGATAATTTTAAAAGGAAGATCCCCTTATAAACTAATTTTCAACTAAAAGTATGTCATTATGTCTTACATTTAGATGTTTAGATTTTAAAATTATACTACATTAATTTGATTTATTAATGAATCTCCAACATAATTTTATGATAAAATCTTGATTCATTATTTTCATCTTTATAATATCCAAACCCCCTAGATTCCTAGGGAAACACACCATATCCCAAGCCACTATTTGGAGTCTATTTTTATCCTCTTATTCAGACCATAGAAATACTTTTTGAATCTTTTAAATATGATTAGCTATGGGCTTAGGAATTTTGAACACCAACATAGGATACACAGGAAGGCTATAAATAGTACTTTTTATAAGTATAAGATTTCTTTCTTGAGAGAGTGTCATTCCTTTCCATCCTATCACCTTGTTCTAAAACCTATCAAGAATAATGTTATAAAATTGATTAGGCATCAAACCATATCATTGTGGAATTCAAAGATATGAAGAAGGAAGTTCTTTGACCTATAATCCCAAATTTATGCCAAAATTATATTATCTCACTAGAGGAGTATTGAATAAAAATAAAGAGCTCTTGTTGAATTTTATCATTTATTTATAGGATTATTAATAATATATCAAGTATTTAACCTAATTATATTATCTAAATAAATCCTCCATTACAACAAATGTGTCATCAAAAAAATTGTTGATGTGAAGAAGGACCCACTTTGAAAGCTGGCTTAAACCCCTTAATACTCCCTTGTCTAAAAAAAGCATAAATAGACATACTCAAATTTTATGCTATGATGATGAAAAAGAAAGGGGATAAAACATCGCCCTATCTAATGCCTCTCCTAATTTCAAAAAATACCTTGAAATACTCTATTCACAATCACATATAATATTTTCATTGATACATAAATATTGATCAAACTTCTAATATGAGGAAAGAATCCAAAGTGGACTAAATCCATATCTAATAATCCCAAATATATATTATTATAGGCCTTTTTTATGTCTAATTTGATGGTCATCATTATTTTTTTCACATTTATCCATATAATGAATGGTCTCATGAATAATGATAATGCCATCCTAAATTTATTTACCCATCATGAATCCACTTTACTACTTAGAGATGATCTTCTCCACCAAAGTTTTGAATCTAAGAGATATAATCTTAGTGAAGATTCTATACACCCTATTGTAAAGGATGATAGGATTAAAGCCTTTAAAATTTGAAGCCATTTTTTTCTTTGGAAATAATACAACAAAAGTGTTATCAAGTTATCTTAATATTTTAATTGAAAAAAAACTCATCCACCCTAGCCAGAAGATCCAATTTGATGTCATCTAAGAAAAATTTAAAGGTTTCAAGGAGTTTATCCAATCCAAGAGATTTATCTTTGTTCATTATAAATACATCTCCTTTAACTTCATCCATAGAAAATAGTTGTAAGATTTTTAAGTTATCCTTGTGATAAATCAATGGAGGGATGTTAACCAATTTTTTTCCATAATGTTCTCATTTAACCTAGGGTTCACAAAAAATAAATAATTTAAATGCTAGACAACATCCATTTTAATAACCAAATTTTCTAAGATATTATCCACACCTTCCATTATAATTTTGATAATTTTATTATGGCTCATATGCATTAGAGCTGTCAAATGAAATAATATGGTGTTTTGATCTCCTTCCTTAATCTAGATAGCCATTTATTTCAATATCCAAAATTATTCCTCTTTGGAAACAATTATGTGATATTCACTATGAAGGATATTATATAAAAATAGAGAATGTTGATCCAAACCATTCATAGATTTTTTTATTCTAAATGGGTTAATTCCCCTCTTAGGTTATTGTTTTTCTCAAAAATGATACCAAAATAGTTTTATTCCAAAATATAACATTCTTATTTATTAACTTTATTAGTTAGTGTAAACATAGAAGACCCTTAGTAATCATCTTGTTACCGATATTTAATTGTGATAAGCACATCAATGGCTGGAATCACATATGTTCAAACATATAAAAAAGTCCTCTCATTTTTAGAATGAAATTCCATATTTAAAATCAAGTTTTTATGATTAAATCCTAACCATGGAAATGAAGAGCGTAAAAAATATTGGTAATAAATCTAATCATAATAAGTCAAAATTATTTATGTAACCTATAACATGATTTTGCCTAGTATTCTATTAGACCAAGTGAAGGGGGGGCGGGGGGAGGGGGCTCTTAACTCATTTTCCATCAACATGTGAGAAGAAATAAAATAATCAAAGTCATCCATTCTATCTTAATAACCTAGATATCACCTTTGTTTTCTAGAGCAGGGAGAGGCATGTTAAAATCACCAAATAATATCTAATGCAAGTTAACACAATTTCATATAAATAAAGCAAGATCCTACCACATATTTATATGATCAACATGAGAATTAGGAACATATGTATTAGATATGATCCACATGGTACCATCTTCCTTATTAATTAAATTCATAGCTATATGAGAATAAATTTTTAAAATAACAACCCCCCATCACTTCTTTTTCAATCCAAAATGTGGCTAGTCCACCCAAAGCCCCAGAGTAGGTAACACTAGAAATAGAGGCTTCCTTCTAAAGTAGTCTCTTAACACTATTTACCAGAATATATACCATTTTAGTTTCTTGAATGACCATAATATTTGGCCTATTATTTCTCTATAAATCTTTGAAATGTATATACTTGTTCCTTTTATTCAAACCTGTAATGCTCCAATAGATAATCTTCATTTGAAATTATTATTTGGAAATTTATTTTCATAGAAACATATTTTATAGTCCATATTTAATATCCATATGATGTTCTAGATGATGTACTTATAAATTATTAACCTTATCTATTGAAATATTATTTTGGAAATGATTAATGAATATTTTTAACTTTGTAATTTCATTTTATGTATTATAACTTCCTCTATAGGTGTGCTTACCTCAATAGTGTTGTCATTAATGATATTATACTGTAATCAAATTATGTATTACTATCAAATCCCTCAAGTTTAGTTATGGTCGAATCAATCTCAAATTAAGAAGGTAGAGAGATGATATTTCATTTGATAAGTTTTTTTAACAAGCTAGGAGGAGGTTTTTCTTAACAAGCTAGGAGGATGTTTTGGTAACCTTGTAATGGAATCGTAGGTGGAAATGATAATTAAAACTTGTTAGATGGTTGTGATATTTCATTTACTATTACTTTTGTTTCTTTTATTTCATTGTATTTTAATTTTTAGCTTGGCATACATTTTAAATTGACATTTGATGTAGTTGGAACACTTGATGGATATTTTAAGTAGTGTAATGCTATAATCTTACCATTCATTTCTTTTTTTGTATGGCATAACTCATTAAAGATCTAAATTTGTCAAACATTATTGATCCATGAAGTACTAATAAGATTTGATAAAATAAATCCATAAATTCATTATCTACCATATATTTTATGATTATTTAAAGCATGGTATTGTACAAAATAACATATTAACCAATAGTTTCATTTTATCCTTGATTGAGTTTATCAATTTATGAATAATATAACATTTCATTAAGAAATGTGTTAAATCATTATATATCAATGGGTTGAATTATCTTGTTAATTAAAGTGGGATATCATAAAATGATCAAATTGTATATACTTTGATACTTATTTAAAATATCTTAATGAGTAATTTAGCATTGTTATTATAGTTCAAATAGGTTACATAGAATAAATAGAGATGTTATTCAATTTCACCTTTACCCTCATAAATTGGTATCTTATACATTAAAAAACTAGTTTGTAGTGGGTAAGAGACTATTTCCAATGCCAAAGGGTTATGAATAAAATTATGAGAATCCATTCAGTGCATACCTTTAGATAAACCTTGGTCTAACTATAAATTTCATTGCATGTAAGGCTAGAATAATATTATCAAGGGAGGAAACATTAGGTGAAGTTAGAATTAGACCATGTGTAGTGATCAAGATAAGTGCATATGATTCCCTTGTAGAGATATAAATTTTTTTAATATTTTTTCAACAAATTTATTCCCCCATACTTAGGGGTATTGGTGCATATGTAACTAAAGATGCTAATATAGGAATAGATACAATAATAGTAACTAGATTATTTGGAGTGGAAGTAGAAGATAATTTATTTTTCTCATCTCAGAAAATGTATAAGAAAGCATTCTTATTATGTGGATTTTCAATAAGATACTAATTTTTATAAAATTGACTTCATAATATTTATATGTATTATTCTAAATATTCATGATAATTCCATCATTAGGGTGTGTGGTTGTGATAGGTAAAATCTTAGATTGGATAATAAAAATGTGTGATTGTAAATCAAATTGATCAATAGTATATATGCCATCCATTTTATAAGAGATTAAATTTAATTTAATATGCTTCATAGGGGCTTGATTTAATATATAACTATGACTTAGAGACAAATAATAATTACTATTCTTGGGATATGTTGAGGTCAACATACCCATATTTCTAAAAATAGTGACCCTTGTTTAAAATTTTGCTAATTTGTGCTATAAATTAAACATCCACTTCACCATAATACATTATTGGAATATCATGGTTCTCATCATGTTTAAGTTGTCTGGTTAGAGAATGATCTTCATTTGAAATTTTCTATTGTGCTAATGTTTGAATCTTTGTGTTTTAGGTTGCAGGATTAATGGAGTCCATTTGGAATGGATAATATCTAATCTTCATGATTTAATTTTATCTTTTACTAGCCTATGGTCTATTAAAACAAGTTGAATCTATGTTTGGTCATATTAAAACCCTCATTCTGATTACCTTAGCTCAAGTTCTTTGGCATCAAATTCAAATTTAAGTGGGAACCATTTACATGGGAAGAAATTTATTATATTATTGACTTAATTTGAACCTTAGCCTAGGTTCTAATCATATTTATTAATACAACTCAAACTTTGGTCTAAAATATTTATGCTAGGTCCTTTATATCTTATGGTTCACAAGGACTAATTAATGAGGGAGCTCTTTTATTATGTTTTGAACTTAGATTTAAATTTATATTAAAGTTTTAATCATGTTTATTGACATGATACAAACCTTAGTCATAACTAAATATGCTAAGTCCTTTAAATATTGAAACACTTATGTATTTATTTTTATGCCTACAGAAATAGACAAACCCAACATTAATAGGTGTTGAGATCTTAGGGATTCAAAAGCAAATCAATGACCCATGTGCCAAGTTAAAATTTAATAAGTCAATGAAAGGATCCAATGGTATGCATTTTCTCACTTGAAGATGATCTAATGATGAAAAATCAAATTTAAATTATCAAAGGTTCTAAGAGCTCCATGAGAGTGATAATTGTCACTATTTTACGGGTGGTTAAAATATATAACAAAAGTAAAGGGTTGAAAATTCAAAAGGATATAAGAGAAATATAAGAGTGACAAGTGTCACCATCTTGGTGGGCTGCCTAAAGATCCAATGTAAAGTGTAAAAGTTAATATCCCCAAGACAAGTAAGGATTTGCCAAGTGGAATGATCTTGGAGATCAATGGCAAGATCCTAAGGAGCACATTCACTCAAGTGAACAATATCTAATGGACCACATCAACTCAAATAAGGATTATCTAATAACATGAAGTGAGGTTTGACAATTCAAAGGAGCTTAGAGAAAGTAAGAGGCTTCCACATGGTACAATACCACCCAAATGATGAAAAGATCTAAAATCTCATGAGATGATGCTACATGGTATAGTCTCATGAGATCAGAGATGAAGATCAATGGCTCATGATGAAAGATAATTCTAATAGAATTCAAAATAGATCAATGGTGCAAACTTGATCTAGCCTGAGAGAGCACAAGGTAAGGACACATGTCCAAAGGCAACAATGGTCACATTTTTTTATCAAATGAACAACTTGGCATAGGCATTACTACATTGAAATGACACATTGGATTCTCAAACCAATGAATATCATCAATGTGAACACATGTGTTTTAGACTTAGTATGGCTAGAAAATATGAAAATGAAGATCCAGTAATAGAATAAGAGAAGGCTACAATTATATAGACATATCAAAGGTTAATTAAGTTGACATGGTATATTTTCTTGAGTTAAAGTCTTTGTAAATTATTTTAAAGGTGTATTCTATTTTATAAAGTCATTCACAACATGTAACACATAGTTATGTTAGGTCAGTCATACTTAAACAGGGTCATGAGTTCTATTAGCATTGGTAAAGGGATACTTGTCTATGACACTTATCCAATTGCATGTTAATAGGGAATGACCAACATACCTCATGAATTATCTATATAAAGAGGTATTATCTATTGTAAAATGGGGGGAGTTATTATATCTAAAATTACTTTGTAAACTTGGAGCAAGCAATACAAGTAAGGAATTCTTCAAAGATTGTCCAATAATTTTTTATGTGTTTGCTATCATGGTTGCTTCCTTAGTTTTCTGATCTAATGTTCAAACTTTAATGGTTTTCATGAATTCTATAGGTGATAATATAAATTTAGAGTCACTAAATTGTGCTAATGTTGGACTAGTTAAAATTTCTTATGTTTACTCTACTTTGTTTGCTATTCTTGCATTTGGGATAATGCTATTTGCTTATATGAGTAAAATTACTAAAGTAAATCTTGTTCTTTTCATACTTTCCATAGATTATTTACTAATGTGTGATATGATTTTATTATATGATACTTCATATTGCACATTGGTTAAATGCATGTCTAGATGAAATATAAACTTTGTCGTAATGTCTAGATTGAAGATCAAAAATACATCTTTCTACCCTACCCTTCCTTTTGCTCTTTTTTTTACTATATCACTATAATTTATCTTGTCATTGTAAATATATATGTTAGCTTAGGGTTTAGACTTTAAGTTTTAGACATCATTCATTGGACTTAGTTCAGATCACTTTCATAATAACAAAGGTTTAGGACTATAGTTTCTCCCAAAAACCATTTGCATGTTCATGTTATGAAATAATCATTTAGCTTGGTTGATAATCCACCATAGATCTCAAAAATATCACAACCAAAAACACATGAAATGGATTATTTGAATCTAAAAATGAGAAGTGTTTCTTAAACATTATATGTCAACCTGGTGGTACATATTCAGTCATCAACAATTGGTGCTAGGAGGGTTTTTAGATAAATATTTGTGAATTTGTAGTATATTTACTAAGTTTAGTGAATTTTGTTTAAATATCAGATGATATTTTGTATATTTGTATTATTGTTATCTCAATTGTGTAAAGATCATTGATATTCATGGTTTTAAACTAGTATTTGAGCTTATTTAGATAAAGATAGTTATTATTTGAAGATCTATATGAAAAATTTTGCAAAGATTTGAAGATCCATTTGTCTTTACAAAGATTTTTTTTCTATGTTATATTGTGAATAGTATTTAGAGCTAGAATGGCCACAAGTAAGAACGTCATCAAGGTATGGCATGGTTAAGTGGATCTTATATCAATGTGCCTAATAAGGTACATGATTTGCCTCAAAATCCTAAATGGTATTTGCCTTATTTTAATCCTACTAGTGTTTTGATTTTTGAAGAACACATCAAGTGCTTTAAAATTACCTTAAGATTGTTAAATGTTGTACATGAATATGTTGCCTATAGATTATTATTTTTTACTCTTAGGTATGAGGTATATGATTGGTTTCTTAACCTATTTGATGATTTCATTGTCATCTAGAATGATTTGAATAATTATTTTGTTGATCAATTTGGAAAAACCACTAGTCCATAGGTCCTTTACAAATAATTCATTACTCTGAAGAAATATTTAAATGAAACCATTAGATATTTTAATGCTATATTTTAAAATATGTTGAATATAACTATAGTTCCTTATAGACCTATTGAGGCTTTAGCTTTAGATATTTATAAATATCATTTAGATCTATTCACTTCTATGTTTTTGAAAATATCTATTAGAGTCATTAATTTATTAGCTTTAGCCTATGCTAAAGCTATGGTAATTAATGACCAAATACAACCCCAAGGTCAAATGGAGTATTCCATTCCAAATATCAATCCTAATTTATTGATGTTAAATGTCATTATTGATGTTAATTAGAGCATGCTTACTTTAAACCATACTCTAGTTTTAAACCAATTACCTTTGAGTCATGCTCATCTTGGTCAAAACCTAATATCCCTGAATAACATTTCAAGTTGATATCATCCACAAGATCAAAGAGCTATGGTTAAAATAGTTGGAAGTAGTCTTCAGGTTCATAATTTAGAGGTAGTTGAGAGTGAAAATGACTCCATATTAAAAATGGTCCAAAAGTTGAGCATTGATTTTGTTGAGACACAAAAGAAATTAGGTAACAATGGGGAAAATTCTAATAGAAATTATTCTATTTAGGAGTTCAATAGACCCATATCTAGGTTTTAAAATATCAATGATAACTATAACAATGAGACATGAAATTATGAACATGTCTGACATAAACACTTGTGATATGCCTTTGGCTAATTATTTTAAGGTTTATAATAATGTTGCATGGTAATCTAGTTATTCTAATATATCTCCATATTTTGGAATAGATATTATGGTAGAAACATATGATTTTACATTTCAATATGAAGATGAATTTGAAGATACTTTAGAGGAGGGGTCTACTAAACCAATCAATGAAGAAGACCCTATCCTTTCTAAAACAATATAAGAATTTATAGCTAAGATGAATAGAGTTCCTGAAGATGTCATGGAAACACTTTTAGGCAAAGAAGATTAAGATGAATCAAATGCAATAGATCAAGAACTTTCATTAGAATATATCAAAAGGTTATAAATATGTGATTAACATGTTTCAAATAGTAATATTCCAAATAAATCTCATATCCTTTCTATTGATCATGATGAAGATACCTTTGGGATGACTTGGAGAGTTTTTATGTAAAGATTGATTGTCCATTCCCAATTCATGTGGAGATTGAAGAATGTGTTATAAAAAGTACTATTACATCTGTTCTTCAAAAAGGAAATGATATTATAGAGATCCCAAATTAATATGAGTTGGAGTTAAATGAAGACATAAATCCAAGCATACTATCTAAGTTTACAATAACACCATGGAAAGATAATGATATAAATCATTATCATTCTTTAAATGAACTAGATCTAGCTCTCCTAATACAAGAAATAAAAATTTGGGAATAAGATGATTGGATATTATATCCATATATTAAATTCATACGCTTGAGAATGGATGTGGGAAGCCAAGATGCATCATACATAAGACACAAGCATATAATTTCTCCTATCCACAAGAAGAAGCCATTGAATGGAAGAAATTATGTTTCAATGTTTTATGATAGGGTAAATAACTTTCAATTTGATCTTGGAGGTAAGTTCTTTATGAAGTTAGTATAGGGATTAGATTAGTTTCTTTCCTATTGCTTTCCTTTTTGTCCTTTATTTGTAGGTGGTATTTGTAAATATTTTTTTTCTTGTTGTTTATTTTGCTTTGTGTGTTTATTTTATTTGATTTGTTCTTTGCTTCTAAATAATTCCTTTTGGATAGCCCTCATCTCAAATTTCACCTAATTTCTCAGGAACTTCTAAATCATAAATATAGGTATACTCTTAAACATTGGCTGATCATGGATTCTATAGATTTGAACTTGATGTTATGGTTTGGAGAAACTATTAAATACTAATAGATAGGTTAACTATTCTTTGAGATTTTAAGCCTTGTTCAGATCTAAGTTTGATTTTGAGAAGGATTACATATGTAGGATGCGATTTTAAATTATTATAGCAAAGTCATGTTTGTTCTTAATAAACATTATTGCTTGGGACAAATTTTGAAACCAAGGATTATTTTCTAAAGATCAAACACTTGACCAAATCCTAAAACCTAGCTAACCTAGTTCCCAACCCTTGATAGAGACTTAAAATGGTTTGAAAATATAAACATAAGACCTTTATTGTAAAATTCAAGAGCTTTCTAAGCAAACGTGATTGTGTTAATCTCCACCTGGGTTATAAACATCTATATAGTAGTGGAGAAAGGCCTTAAGTGGATCCAAACACATCTATATTGAGTATATAGATACATAGCTAGTGGCAAAAAAATACCCAAGCCTTCCCTAAGCTAAATCATGGTTCTTAATCCACATCAAAATATGTTATAAGTTAGTGTTAATGGTTAAAGTCGTGATATTTAGAAGACGTTCCCTAAATCCCATGACAAATAGTAAGTGGAATAAAAGCACACAAAAAATGTGAATAAGTTTTGATGTTTGACCCTAATTCTACATTTGTAAGACTTGTTCCAATCATGATTTGATATTAATAATGGTACTTGATCAAGAAAAATAAATATTATAGCTATTATTTTGAACCAAGAGTATTTGAAATCTAACATATTGATATTTTTCACCTAGAAGTCACCATTTTGTTGAGGTCAACATACCCCCATTTCTAAAAATAGGGACCCTTTTTTCAAATTTTACTAATTTGTTCTATAAATTAAAAATATACTTGACCAAAGTGCATTATTGGAATATCATGGTTCTCATCATATTTAAATTACTTAGATCATAATGTTCATTTTACTTTATCTATTATGATAATGTTTAAATCTATATATTTTAGGTTGTAGGATTAATGGAGTCCATCTAGAATTGAAAATGTCTAATCTTCATGATTTAATTTGATCTCTTACTAGCGTTTAGTGTATTATAAAAATTGAATATATGTTTGGTCATATTAAACCCCTTATTCTGATTACCTAGCTTAGGTTATTCTAAATCAAATTCAAATTTAAGTGGGAACCATTTATGTGGGAAAAACTTTATTATATTATAGACTTAGTTTAAAACTTTATCCTAGGTCCTAATCATATTTATTAATATAAATAAGACTTTAGTCTAAAATATTTATGCTAGGTCCTTTATATCCTATGATTTATGAGGACTAATTAATGAGGGGACTCTTTTATTATGTTTTGAACATAGCTTAAAATTTATATTAAATTTTTAATCATGTTTATCGACATGAAAAAAACATTAGTCTAAATTATTTATGCTAAGTACTTTAAGTCTCCAAATAATTATGTCTTTAATTTTATGCCGATAAAAATGGACAAACCCAAAGGTGATAGGTGTTGAGATATTGGGGCTTAAAAAGGATATCAATGACCCTTATTTCAAGTTAACAGGTCAATAATTCAAGGAAAGGATTTGAAGGTATGCCCTTGCTCACTTAGAGATAATATAATAATGCGAGATCAAAGTTGAAATGTTAAAGATTCTAAGAGATCTAAGAGAGTGACAAGTGTCACCATATTAAGGGTACCTCAAATATATAATGGAAATAAAAGGGTTGAAAGTTCAAAAGGATCTAAGAGCATAGTGAGAGTGATAGGTGTCACCATCTCAACAGGCTACATGAAGATCTAATAAAAAGCATAAAAGTCAATAGCCCTAAGACAAGCAAGGATTTTTCAAGTGGCATGATCTTATAACTAAATGGAAAGATCCTAAAAAGCACATTCACTTAGATAGAAAAGATTAGATGAACTACATCAACTTTGGTGAGGATGATCTAACAACATAAAATAAGGGTCGATACTTCAAAGGAGCTCAAAGCAAGTGAGAGTCTTCTACATGGTGTGATAACACCCAAAATATTAAAAGAGATTGGATCTCATGAGATGATACCATGTGGTATAATATCATGAGCTTAGAGATGAATATCAATGGCTCACGATGAAAGATAATGCTAATAGACTTCAAAATAGATCAACAGTGCAAACTTGATCCAGCGTAGTAGAGCGCAAGCTAATGACACATGTCCAAAGGAAAAAATGGTCATTTTTTTTAATCAAATGAATAAATCAACATAGTCATTATCACATTGACATGACATGTTAGATTCTAAAACTATTGAAGATCAGAAATGTGAACACACATGTCTTAGATGTAATTTGGTTAGTGAAAATGAAAATAAAGATCTAGAAATAGAACAAGAGAAGGTTATAGTTATAGAGGCATCTCAAAGGTCAATTAAGTTGACACAATATATTATTTTGAGTTAAAGACCCTATAAATACTTTAAAAGGAATATTCTATTTTGTAAAGGCATGGTAAATATATAACACATAGTTATGTTAGGTTAGTCATAGTTAAATAGGGTCATGAGTTTTATTAGCATTGGTAAAGGGATACTTGTCTATGACACTTGTCCATTTTCATGTTGATAGGGAATGACCATCATACCTCATGAATTTTATATATAAATAAGTATTTTCCATTGTAGAAAGGGGGGAGTTATTAGAAAAAAATTACTTTGTAAACTTGGAGCAAGCAGTACAAGTAAGGAATTCTACAAATTTTGTCCAATATTTGTTTGTGTGTTTTCTATCATGGCTACTTCATTAGTTTTTTAATTCGATGTTTAGACTTGAATGATTTTCATGAATTCTAGAGGTTCTAATATAAATATAGAGTTAATAATGTGTGCTAATTTTGTACTAGTTGAAATTTATTAGGTTTACTCTACTTTATTTACTTTTCTTGCATTTGGGCTAATGTTATTTACTTATAAGGGTAAAATTCTTAAAGTAAATATTGTTCTTATTTACAGTTTTTCATACTTTTCTAAGATGATTGCCTAATATATGATAAGATTTGAGCTTATTCTACTTCATATTTCACATTAGTTAAATGAATGTCTAGATGAAACCTAAAATTTGTCATAATGTTTAAATTAAATATCAAAAACACCTTTTTTCTACCCTACCCTTCCTTTTGCTCCTTTTTTTGACCAGATAACCATAGTTTAGCTTGTCCTTATAAATATACAAGTTAGCTTAGGGTTTAGACTTTAGGTTTTGGACATAATTCATTGGGCTTAGTTTAGATCACTTTCATCTTCATAAAGGTTTAAGATCATGGTTTCTCCCAATAACCATTTACATGTTCATTTTGTAAAACAATCATTTAGCTTGGTCGCTACTCCACCACAAATCTTAAGAAGATCACAACCATAAACTCATGAAATGTATTATTTGAATCTAGAAATGAGAAGTGCTTATTAAAAAATCTATGTTTACCTAGTGGTACACATTCAGTCATCAATAGGATATACCAACAAAATTTAAAAAAATGTGAAATTAATCAATGGTATATTTGATTCTTAGGTTCTTAGATATATTGGTCCCTATATTAAATAATGAATACAACCATGAAGGAATTAACTACAAATAATATCACCATTCACATATCCATACTATCATATCTCCAAAGTACATTGAGATAAGCTTTCCAAGACTAATTGCTTACTAGTGCACTTTAAGAATAAATGATTGAAGGCTTCCTACTAATGGAAAAAAACCCTAGGCATTTTTCATATCTTGTGAGATAATTGGAAACTAAAAATACATATATAGTGTTTTTTATTGGATTGAGTATTAGGGTAATAACCCTCACACCACATTAAAGGAAAAATTTACAACCATTTTACCCAAAATAATAGCTCTTATGAGTTTAAAATTTGTCAAAACATAGTTTCCAAGAAACTAAATTAAAATTAAATATGAAATTATTTTTCAAAGTCTCAATAACAAAGGTTTAGGTTGACCAATATTTTGTACCATATTTTTTATAAAAATATTAATTAATTATACTAATTATGGTTTTTAAATTATAAATATTAAAATTATAAAGATGTACAATAATTAAATATTATAATTTTGGCATATTGTTAAATATGAAAAATTACTATTTTTAGAAAGCACTAAGAATACATATAATTAGTTTACACAATGATATATGTTTATTTTTATGACTGTTTGACAATAAGGTTATTGTGTAGGCTTAGTATGAGGCACAAAATCTTAAAAAAAAATTAGATAGGTTCATTGTAAGTGGATAACAATGAAGTGTATTATAGTTTATTGACCATAGGCTTATCTTAATTTACTGTGATAGGTGGTAGATAGGAAAAGATAAAGAAAATAAATTTATAGAATTGATAGATTATTTGAAAATTTTGAATATTTTATTTTACAACACAATAGATGCACTGTGACACATTAACTTGAGTTCATTGACCATCGACTTGCCCTAGTTGTCTATGTATAAAAACTTATTGTTGTTTTTGTTTTTATTATGGATGATGAGAAATATATTATGTTGTACTTAGGATTTGGCCACACAACAATCATTTTTTATTATAAATATGATTATCATTGATGTCAAAAGGGAGTGTTTTGGCATTATGGATGGCATTGATGCTCAAGGTTGAATATGGTGATTTAAGGATGTGAAAGGAATCCTATCATAGGTCAAGGATGATTGAATTGCTTCTGTGCATGAGTGGAATTCATTTGGTTCTTCATATTTATCATTTAGACATTTTGGTTCTATAGATTAAAATCTGAATAGGTAGTTTATTGATGTCACCATTACCATGTGTGCACAAGTCTGGGGGAGTTAGTCATATAGTTATGATCACATTAGTCCCTATTTGTCATGCACTAGATTTGAAGCCATGATATGAATCATAATTAAATATATGGGGATACAAAGTTCACTACTCAGACAAAATTCACTATTTTTATATACTTAGCCAAATTTGCAAAAGTGTTCAAGCAGAGCTAAGTAAGCATATTGTTGAGGTTAACATTGGCACACATGGATGTTTTAGGATGAAATGATCATATGGGTTTGTTCATATTTTTGCCTAGTTTTTATGTGTTGAGTATCAGGTCAAATGGTATAAAATGACAATAGATATGCATGAGAAAATTTGGGATCCCATGCATTTTGAAAGTGTTGTCCCACACTTAGTCAAATTTGTAGATGGTAAGAAAGTGTTGAGTAGGAATTTTTATGATGTCATATCTTTCATGTATGAAGGTTTCTAGAAAATATGAATATATGGATGGAATCCCCTATGTGAGAGGCTATTATATGCTAAATTATTAATCATGTAATGAATATCATCAAAATTTATGCAATAAAAAAGTTGGCCTTTTAGGCATTTCCATGCACAGTTAGCTTTATGGTAGAAGAATTTGAGTGAGAAGATTAATGTCCTTATATCTCACATGAAAAATGGATTTAGGAAGAACTGATCATATGGGTTTGTTCATTATCATTCCTAGTTTAAATGGTCTAAATTTTAGAATAGACAAATGAGTGAAGGAAAAGATATGAAGGTGAAAAGATATCCTTTCAGGCATATTAAGATGGTCCCCATACTAGGTCAAATATGCACAAGGTAATGTTTGATCTTGTTAGAGCTCTAATGGTTAGATATTAATTGTAATTTGAAGATCTAACAATGTACACCAAAGTCAATAAGTCAAAGGCACCTACAAGTGAATGTGTTAGTGATAAGTGTCAAAATCATGGAGCTTGAATAGTTAAATATATGGTGTAGTTCAAAATCAATTAGTCAATGATCAGTGTGATGATGATAAGTGTCTCAATAGTGGGAACTGACAGTAATGTGTATAAGTCACACAATAATTCCAAGTGTCACATTTATGGGAGCTCATTAGAGATAAAGTTTGAGCTTGTTAGAAGATTGAATAGTGGTAGATGATCATGCAATGAAGATCTAATAGAATGAGTGGACTCAATGGGACAAAATGGTTGATGTTTAACCATAGATAGACATAATGTTCATCTAACTATGAAGATCTAATGGCACATGATAGCTCAAATAAAAAATATCAAAGAACATATTTTAAAGTTAAAAGGTTAAAGTTTGAAAACATACAAAGATCAAATAATGCATGTAAACCTACAAATATTAATCTAATAGATGAATTTTAAAGTTTATCAATTTGAATGAAGACCATTAGATCATAATGCCAAACTTAAGGTTAATGATTGATATCTAAAGGTCTATTCATCCCAATGGTCAAGTAGTGGAACATGTAGGAGCTTATAGTTAAGATGTAAATTATGACATAGAAAATGAATTTGATTATTGTAATTGATCAAATTTATGTAAATATGCATGTGCATAAAAAATAGAGCCCAATATATTCTAAATATAGTAATGAGACCAAGAATCATGGCATTGCAGCATGATTTCAAGATGCTAGAAACTTGTAGTTAAAGACAAGAACTAAGTCCAACAAAATTGAGCGTGATGTGTTAGCAAACTAGTATGAACACATAGAATATATGAAACACTAGATATAATTCTTATATATATCACATATAGGATATAGGCAAATGCTATTGAAGATATTGTTATTGTTGTAAATGTTGTCAGTGTAGTTGAATTTTGTCAAACAAAGATATGTCTAGACACAAAACCAAAAGAGAAGAGAAGAGGCTACAAAGAGAGATGAAGTGTGTCAAATAAGAGATATATCTAGACACAGAGACAAAGGGGTAGAGTGAAAGAGTAGAGATAGATAATGTGTGGAGTATGAGAATTTATAGACTAGAATTGTAGTAGAGAATTGAGATTAGATTCTTTTTGTAATTTGGAGTTGTAACTCCATATATATCTGATTGGTCAGTGTCATTAGATTAACTAAATTGGTGCTCAATTAGGGAGTGGGTACTTCCTTAGAGTTGGTTCTCTTAAATCATGGAATTTTTGCTTCCTTAGATTTAGTACTCTTAGACTAGGGGATTTGTGTCTCTTTAGGGTCATTAACTTTAAATGTGTAGCCAATAAGGTTTTCACTATGAGGCTAGATTAGAATCATATATTATAGTAAATATTATCACTGTGGTTTTTCCCATATCATGTTTTCCACTTATACATATGGTTTTATGGGTTTTTGTGTGTGTGATCTCTACATATATGATTTAATTTACATATCCATTCTAGTTTGTTTTTAAAAGGGATTTAAAATGGAATAATTTAGTCAATATACTGATTCACCCCCCTCTTAGTAGCTATTTATGTTTCAACATTTTTATCTTCACATGTATTTAAAACCCTTAGGTAACTTTTATAGATTTAAAATTTTCAATAAAATTGGGATTGTAAAGGGATGATCTGATCTCAATAAATGCCTCGATGATTAACCCTTGACTATGTATTTAATACTCCAATGAGGAAAATAAATCTTATGTAGTTAACCCACATAAATTTAATTTAAAATTATATTTATTTAAATATGTGTATGTATCTATAATATATCTTTTATACTTGATAATGATATATCTTGACATGGTTTAGATGGATATTTACTTTGCTTATAGTTTCTCTTTATGAATAATGTAAAATCTTGGGGTATATTTTATCAATGTATAGAAGTATGTATATTTATGCCAATTGAATAACAAGTAGTCTTAATGAGAAAATTTTGAAATGTGTTATTCTATTAACCTCTAGTGAGTCTAGGGATATGTGTGTCCAACTTGTGGCTTACACATCTTCATACTAGCTTATTATATTTATATACATTCTTAGTATGGCTAGCCTATTTAATAACCATGGCTAAGTAGAGTATATATATGAGGTGGTGGTTAGTATTTTATCATCATATCATGAATTTTGTTCTTATTTAATTGTCATGGAGGTTTCCCCCTTGAAGTGGCTTGGTCATAATATTCAAGTATTCTTCTCTTTCACCAATTATTGTTCTACATTTACTATTGTGTTCTTAATTATGGCATATATAATCCTATTATTGCAAATTAACTAAGTAATTTCCTTGCACGTGGTATCAGAGCTTATATTTTGGAAATTTTCTACCACGTAATTATTTTTCTTTGGATCTAGCTTCTTGAGTAATAGAAGGTCAAAAAAACATAACTTGTGATCTAGGAGAAATTTATTTTTTTCATCACCACATTTTTATTTGAGAGGTTTTTTACAAAAAAATACAAAAACATTTTTCTAGTTAAAAAAGTAGAAAAAGTCTAGAATTTTATTTACCTTTTGCAAATTAGCAATTGTTGGATTCATATCTACATGATTATTGTAATGGTATATTCTAATTATACACTTTTTGGGGTTAAAATTTTTCACCCTTGTGCACAATAACAGCAGTTGGATTCATCTTGACAAGATGATAACAATGGTGTATTCCATTGGTACATTTTTTTCAAGGCTAAAACCCTCATAGGGTTTGTGCATGGTTAAGCCAAACACTTCTGGATGTAGGAAAGGGAAATAAAATCAAATAACTCCTCACAAGGATGGCATGAAATTTGACAATTTATATCCATCTATTTTAGAGGTAATTCAACAACTTAAGTCAGAGCTACAAGGCATTATGAAAAAAGATGATTTTGATATAGTTCAATGGGACATTATAGGTTTGAGAGGGTACTTGGATAGTGTGAAGGATTAATTACAATAAATATTTGGGTAATTGTCCAAATTTTTATCTTATCCATTGTAAAATAATCCTCCACCACTTTAGTTTTTTCTCCTACTCCAAACTATACCAACACCAATTATGGCCCTAAGCTGATATTGCCAAAAGTGGACCTGCATAGTTTGATGGCAATGATCCACTCAATTGTCTCACTCAAACTAAAATTTTATTTTATCTTCTTTAGACTCCATGTTCAAAAAAATGGTTGTCTTCTTTCTATCTAGAAACTAAGCCATTCATTTAGTATCATTAGTTATGTACTCAAAATAAAAGGAAGGGTGTCCCAGTTTCATGGTCAATATTTTTTGATGAGTTATAACTCTAATATCACAATAATGTATCTAAAACATACTTTAGTTATCTATCCAAGTTGCACCAAAACCAAGATTGTCAAGGACTACATTGATCAATTTTAGAATCTATGCTTATATGTAGTAGACATCACTGAAGAAAAGTTTACTGACCTATTTTTGGATGGCCTCAAAGATAAGATAAAATTAGAGGTTCACATTTTTCATCCTAGTACTATATCTGAGGCCATACCAAGCTCACACATTGTTGAGGAAAAATATTTGATTAGATGAAGACTTTTCACCAGTGTTTGTGAGTACACCTTTTCAGCACCATCATTTCATCATCCTACTAAATTGACACCTCAGTAAGTGGAAGAAAAGTGTGCAAAATGTTTATGTTTTAGATGTGATAAAAATTGGATCAAAGAGCATTAATGTGCTGATAAGAAGTTATTTTACATTGATAGTTCCAATGATGAGGAGGCTTCAAGGGAAGTGTTATAATAACCTACAAATGAATTTGAATATTCTCAATGTACTATTTCATATCATGAAGTTTTAGGAATTAATAATCCTCAAAATCTTAATTTTGTGGGGTTCCTAAAGAAATAAAAGGTGACTATCTTAATTGACTCTTGGAGTAAACATAAATTAATCAATAGTAAGTTGGCCACTCTTTTGATTTTTTTCAATTACCTAGCTCAAGACTTTTAGGTCATGATTACATATAGTGTTATGGTCAACTATTCTATAAAATTACATAGTATTAAGCTTGATATGGGAGACTATTTGTTAGACTCCCCTATGCTTTTTATTCCCATGGGAGGAGATAACATTGTTTTGAGAGTGCAATGGCTCACCACTTTGGGAATTATTGAGATGAATTTCTAAGAATTATTCATGAGGTTATATTTATAAGGAAGGACTTTTGAACTACATAGATTACAAGATAAATATCCATAATTGGTTAGTCCCCACTAGATGATGAAGATTCTCAAAAAAGGTGTAGAATGTTTTGTGGCATACTTATTTTCAATGAAGGTTCAACAAACCAAGGATTCTACACATCTTTATTTATAAAATGTGTTGGATGACCATTTTATTATTTTTTTTGAGATTCTAAAATGACTTCCTCCAAGTCATGCATATGATCATGCCAAACTCATTCTAGTAAGTATACCAACAAATATCAGACCCTATTGGTATCCCTATGCCCAAAAGAATGAAATTAAAAACATGGTACAAGAGATATCAGAGGCATGAATTATCTGACATAGTCAAATTTACTATTCTTCCCTAATGGTCATGGTGTATAATAAAGATGAAAGTTTATGAATGTGCCTAGACTATAGAGAACTCAATAAATACACCATCAAGGATAAATTTCCTATTCTAGTAATTGATTATTTTATAGTCAAATTATATGGTGCTATTTATTTTACCAAGTTAGATATTCACTCTAGATATCATCAAAATCACATCTATGATGATGTCATACCTAAAAAATATCTTAGAACTCATGAAGGCCATTATGAATTTATGGTCATGTCTTTTGGCCTCACAAATGCACCATCTACATTTCAAAGTTTGATGACTATTGTTTTTAGGAATTTTTTTAGAAAGCTTATAATAGTGTTTTTTTACGATATCCTAATCTACAATAAAAATTTGGAATACCATTTCAAGCATGTGAATTATTTGCTTCTAGTTTTGGAACAACATCAACTTTATGCCAAACCTTCTAAAAGTGATTTTGGTGTCCAAAGGGTGATTTAGTTAGGTCTTATTATTTCACATGAAGGAGTGAAAGTTTATCCTAAGAAAATCCAAGTGATTTTGGAGTGGTAATTTCCCAAGACCCTCAATAACCTCCATGGATTTCTGGGGATAACTAGTTACTATTCCAAGTTTGTCAAAAATTATGGTAGAATTGTAGCCCCAATCACCTCTTTACTAAAGAAAGACTCGTTCCAATGGACTGATTCAACTACCAAGGCATTTGAATAGTTGAAAATTCTTATGTTCACAACTCTAGTTTTGGCTACTCTTAATTTTTTTAAAACTTTTATTGTGGAGTGTGATGCATTAGGATATGTCATGGGAGTTGTACTCATGCAAGAGGGAAGACCACTATCATTTGAAAGTAACCAACTTAATTAAAAGAATAGGTTTAAAGTAATATATGAGAAATATATGATGGATATTATACATGTACTAAAGTAATGGAGACCTTATCTGATGGGTCCTCACTTTCAAGTAAAGACCGATCATGGTATCCTCAAATAGTTTTGGAATAATGCTCGTCATTTGAAGAATAACAAAAATGGGTGACTAAAATGTTTGAAATTGATTTTAAAATAATGTATAATAAAGGAAAATAAAATGTGGTGGTATATTCCCTCTCTCAATGGGATGAATTAGTTGAGGCATTGCTATGTTCCATGACCATGTGGTAGGTAGATTAGCTAGAGGAAGTGAGATCAAATGAGGGAATGATAGTGATACAAAGGATTTGATTCACAATCTTCTTCAAGGTTCTAACTAATATGATAAATTTACATGGAATGGGAATAAATTATGGTATAGATATACATTATAAATTTTTAATCATTCTCTCCTCAAATATAAAAATCTTTAGGAACTTCATGTCTCTCCACTTTGAGGACACTCGGTATTTTTGAAAATATATCATAGAATCAAGCAAGATTTCTTTTGGGAAGGACTCAAGTGGATTTTCAAAAATTTGTGGCTAAATTTATGGTATGACAGTAAAATAAAGGTGAAACCATTAAAATTCCAAGTATTTTTAAGCCTTTATCCATCCCTAACAAGTGTTAGCAAGAGGTTTCCATGGATATCATTATAGGGTTACCAAGTTCTGAGTGTAAAAATGTTATCAACTCCCCAAGTATGCTCATTTTTTATCCTTATCATAACCATTTTTCACTAGTACAGTAGCTAGTGCTTTGCTCAATATAGTTTAAAAATTACATGGCACTCCAAAGATCATTGTAAGTGACTAAGATCCCATATTTACTAGTAATTTTTGGACTAAATCATTTGCATGTTATGGTACTTAGTTGGCTCATATCTCATCCTATCCTCCTCAATCTGATGGAAAAATAGAGTTGGTTAATAAATGTCTTGTAGGGTATCTTCATTGTTTTATTTTTGACAAATAGGATAAATGGGTTCATTAGCTACCACTTTTTGAATGGTGGTACAACACTTGTTTTCACACTTATTCCAAGATGTCTCCCTTTATTTCACTATATGGGTATCACCCCCCATCCATCACTTCACTTTTGATAGTGAATATTAAGGTTTGATCTATTAAGGAACACTTTCACCATCATCAGGAAGTGTTAGTAAGTTTGTGAGAGAATTTAGCAATGGCACAAAATTAAATAAAGTAGCAAGTCGATCAACACCGTAGTGAGTGGAATTTTAAAATAGGTGATTATTTATTTTTATTTTTAAACCATATAAGAAGATTTCTCTAAACCAATAGAAAAAGGATTAAAAACTATCACCTAAGTATTATGGCCCTTACCAAATCTTGTCAAAAATTAGAAGTGTGTCTTACAAGTTAAAATTACCCCTAACCACTCGCATTATCCAGTATTCCATTTATCTTGCCTAAATAAAGTAATTATACATAGAGTTTCCACTTATACTAATTTACTTGAATTATATGAAGAGGGCAGAGTCATTTTAGATCTCAAGTAGATCCTTCACATGCGCACTAAGTAACTCCAAATAAGAGAAATTAAGTAGTATTTGATCAAATAGAATAACTTGTATTCTAAATATACAACATGGGAGGATTAATAATTCCTAAAAAAACATCTTGTTTTGATTTAACATTAAGGACAATGTTCTTTTTAATGGGAGGGGCATGTTATTCTCTTAACCTATACTGTGCCTAGGGATATGTGTGGTTGACTTATGGCTTACACACCTTCATGTTATCATATTGCATTTCTCAATGTTCTTAGTATGGTCAACCTATGTAATAACCATGGATACATATAGTATATATAGAAGGTAGTGGTTAATATTTTATCATCATATCATGAATTCTAATCTTATTGCATTGTTGTGGAGGTTTCCCCTTTGAAGTGGCTCAGTCATAATATTCAAGTATTCTACTCTTTTGCCATTTGTTGTTGTGGATATTCTTATTCTTCTCTTAACTCTAACATATATAATTCTATTTTTATAAATAAAATAAGTAATTTACTTTAAAATGTATTTATAGGTGAAATTTTGATAATTTCATTTATCTAGAGTAATAAAACATGTGGGAATACCTAAAAGATTTATTCCAAATTTTAAAACTAATTTTCATTTGGTATGGGATGCAGTCAACCTAACTAGATATAATTATATTTCATCCCTATCCTCCTAAAACTATATTATTCATAAACATTAGGAACCTAAGTATCAGGGTTGGAATAATATGATTATATTTTAGATAACTTGAGTATTTAGCATTGAAAATTTATATGTAATGATAATGACAAACAAAGGGTCAAGCCCATATATAGATGAATGTCTTAGAGGAATAAAAAATAAGCATCATGTGTTTGTGTACAACTCATGTGGTATTTAATGTGTTAATAATTAGAATTTTCAAGTACTTATGACCAATTTTATGTGTCTACACATCTTAATTTTTATCTTCTATTTGTTTGTTTTTTATAACTAATCAGTTAAGATATTAATTTCTATCATTTTATATTTTATTCTTTTTGACCATGAATTTTCTCACATTTATTGGAAAATAATAAAAATATATATATAATTACATCATATTTTCCCAGAACATGATATTTATTCAAGATAAAATTAAATTCAATCATTCATCATTTTCATACATGTAGGTAACATAATGAGTCACAATAATATATCTCTATATAAATGTATAATTTTTATATATAAGTATATCTTATTATATCATATATACATAAAAAAAAATATAGTTGAGTAAAAGATAGATAATGGGCTTGTGGATCACCTTCACTCCTAGGTGTATGAGATGCCACATTAGACATGGAGGATTTGGATCGAGAAACCTACAAACTCAATCATGATGTCTAAGTCTCTTACTCCATACCATTTATATGTATCTATAAATGAGCCACCTTATACCTATAGGCATGCTACCCATATAGTTATATCCATGTGAGTGTCCCTGTATATGGATAATGTTTTCCATGACACCACATCACATCTTCATACACCTACTAGTTCCACTTCTTGAACTGTAACCTACTCATGGTTCTTAATCTCTTTGCCATCATCTCCAACTAATTGAAATAATATCATATATGCTTTTACCCCTATGCCATGGCATCAATCATCCTCAACTTATCATGTTGAGTTAGACTGGGTTCAAAATATTATTATGTGTACCCTCCACCATATTCTTTCATCATGTTTCCTTTATCATTACATATACAAATCATAAACCTAAATCAACATCATATCTCTCATATATAAATTAAAATCTACAAGTATATATATGACTAGTATCTACCATATATATTTATACCTCTAGGAAAATAAAGGTGATATCGTAGACTTAATATTTACATAACAATAGTAGTTTCATCACTATAATCACCTAAGACACATGTATTATCATGATAAAATGATACTATGAATCCACTCCATCTCCATCATGGAACAAATAAACCCTATTGAGCTAACCTACATGTTCATAATTACATAGTCTAAGATGTTCATCAATACCACATAGGGATATTTTCATCTATTTAATGACCCTTTAATTATTTCCTCTACCCACTCCTTTCACTTCCCACTACCACCTCCATCATATTATAGCCACAATGGGATAATGAGGTCTCACTACATGAACTATAGTTAACACTACTCAAGGATCCCTAATATGTCTATCTTAATAAGTTGGGACTATGAAAATTGATAGTAGGTTTGCTAGGAAATATTTACTTGGGGCATAAATACAAGGTTGTGGTTCTACCTACCTTTCATAATGACTAATAATAAGACACTAACCCCTCATGTATATTATGGTTGGTCATGATGGCCACATATCCATAGTGCCTCTATAAGTCATCCATATTATCTATTCCCATAAAATCATATTTTGTGCTAACACATGTGATATATCTTGGAAAACATGGTCCTATGCCCATATCCTTACCCAAGTTATATGATATTCAATAATGTTAGGTAGTCCCTTTAGTCTAGACATTGTAAAAATCTCATAAATATTACTAGTACAAAGAATAATATGTCCCATTTTATGTTAGTTTCAGCTTAAAACATTATAAAAATCATACATTAACTACAACTAATTCATAACTCCCATACCAAATAGTGTGTCATGCTCCAACATTGATCAAATCATGGCTATAATGTGTATAGTAACAATCCCATCTGATTTATGAGACATCACATGTGTGGTTATAAGTCTGAAAAGTGCCTTACAAATATCCATAATGCCACATATGAACACTTGAAATAATCATATGATGAGTTTATGAAACAAATTAATATATATCTATAGCTTGTCCTACTCAGTGAATTCTAAGCTCAAATAAGGTAATCTCACCAACAACTCATTGCATAGATATTTATATTAGGGAAATGACTAATTTGGTTTCACTAAACCTACCTAAGGGATATTTTACCACACAATACTCTAAGAGAGGGTTCCAAATCCTCTATTCAAATATCATTACACAATAACCCTGCCTAGGCCTACAATATATGAAATAAAATAAAAGTAATCTAATGTTCATAAAAGATTTTGGCATAAAGGGGGATAAATAAACAAAAAAATAAAGTAAATAAAACTCTACTCAAGATAATGTCAATTTAAACTAAGCAAGGCGTAAAAAATTCAACCTATTACTTTGTGTAATATCTGATGTACCAAATGAAAGAGTAAAAGTTAGAAATACTTACCATTAGACAAACTTGGCATGCCTTAATCTCTCCCTTGGACAACGATGATTTGTAGTATTTTTTTATGGATTTACAATTATCTCACTATTAAAATGATATCTAAGATAAAATAATCATGATTTTCATCTAAGACTTTCCCATAAGATAAGTTACCTTCATTCCAAGGTAAAACCCTAAGAAATGACTCCTCAAGTGTTAAATTAGCATAATTTAGAGTTGTAGCAATGACAAAATGAATGTTCCTATCTATTAGGTTGAAGTTAAGGTGGTATTTGTAGATAATGATGACTCTAAACCCTTATATAAATTTAGTTGAAAAGATTGACTAGATCATTTTTGTTCGGTAGGAAAAATATCCATTATGTCTAAAACTAGGTCAGTCATACTATCTTAGTTATTTAATGTATGCTTAATAATTTTTAATAAGATCAAATTTCTTGACATAGTAGGAAAAAAAATAATGAGGTAATTTTCCCAAGGGGATATTTTGAAAGGATAATTAATGAGGCAAGTGGGTAACTGGGATTTAATTTATTAGGGAGATGGATAAAAGTGACTTGTAGTGGGTTTAGGTAATGATATAGGGACCAACAATCTTGTGAAGCACCAAAGGTATACCAACCCATTTTCTAATGAACCTTTCAAGGTGTGTACTCAAACAAAATTGAAACATGATAATTTATTGCAAGAGATAAAGCATTAGTAAATGATAGTCTTTTAAAAATATTATGTATATACATATGCCCCACTCAAAGCTTATCACATTTCACATAGTTGAAACATGGGATGGTGATTCAAGAAAGAACATATCAACACAACTAAAAGTTAAAAAAATGAAGTATAAAGTGGAAAATAAATTAAAGTAAAGTAAATAATTTAAAAATACAAAATTTTGATTACCTTGTTTTTGTGTAATAAAATTTACATAATAAGTAGGTGGACGAGTCATCCAATGTACAAAACATGAGATAGACATAATTGATAAGATAAATTTTGAATTTTTAAAAAAAATTGGAATAATATGAAACAATTCTCTACATTATCAATATTTTAGGACTTCTTTTGGCTTTTTTAAAAGAGATTATACAAAAAAAGTTATGAGAAAAATACATATTTTTTTGGTAAATAAATGCCAGTTTAGAAAAGTCTAAATTTTATTATATAATGGATAATTAACTATTAATTTTAATATTTTATGATTTGTAAAATTATATATCTAGGTTAATAAGATGAGTGATGATTGAGATGATGGTGTAAAGGTAAGGATGATGAGTGGGAGGATGTATCACAAAAGTTGTCATTTTAGTCTAGGTATGGAATGTATAAAATATGATTTTTTTAGCATTTTTGGTGTGTAATTAAATATGTTTGGATAATTAGGTGATAGGGTAAACCAATGTAATTTAATATTACCCAAAATAATTGGGGATAAATTACACATTATGATGAATAATGGTTAGGTGTCAAAAAGGGAAAAATTAATTTTATCTTGTTAATGATGAGTTAAGTAAAAATCACTATACAATTTGAATGGAATCTATCTTGCTAATGTAGTTTAAATAGACACATTTATTAAGTGGAAGTATATTTATTATTGGGTTGATATTATTTTTTAAGAAAGTGTTTGACTAAATTTAATAATGGTTGATTTACTTGAAGGAGAAGGTGTCCAACATCGTGTAAACTAGTTGATCTAATAAGTTATATGGGTGGTTAACTTAGTAAGTAAGATGGGTGACAAAATTTATCTAATGGAAAACTTTTTATCAAGTAACCAATGGTGTTAAGAATATTATATGAATACATACTACCTAGATTACATAGTATAAATTAATATTGGGTGATGTAATTAGGTATTTGGCCGACATAGTATAAAAATATAAGTGGTTGACATAGTTGGGTATATGTTCGATGTAGTAGTAAATGATATAAAATATTAAATAGAGGTTAATGAATAAGATAATTTATATTTACATGCTTGTGTTATTGATTTTTAGAGTGTAGGTGATAATTATCTGGTATAGATAATTAATATGTGTTTTGTTGTTTAATATTTATAGAAGAAATAAAGAATCTATAGAATAATGGATGAAATTTGGTAACTTAATTTGTTGGAGATATTAAAACTAGTGTATTTAGAATAGTTTGATGGCACTAGGCTTTAGGGGTGTCATGGATATGTGGTATATTCTAATGAGTTTTGAGTTACAATGTTCTTAGGGGCATCAAAGTGATTAGTCAACACCTTTAGGTGGGTGGTGGATGAGGATACCATTAAGGTGGTTATCACCCTAGAAGATGTCCATGCACTAGTTGGAATTATAATTGTGGAGACACCTGTGATTTTTGATAAACTTGAGATAGATGTAGATATATGATCCTTAAAATTTTGGGTGACTAAATGTAAGATATAATTTGGAGGTTTATGTGTTCACTTTTTTTATGTCTATGTGTCAATTGTTATAGATATATGGAAGGCTATTATTGGTCTTATGATAGCTCATGTGATCTATTAAAATTTTGATGGGAAGGCCCTATTATATGTTATTTACTTATGTAGATTGATTTTGGATTTGGACACGATGTGTGATTTTGTATTAGTGATCTACGTGAACTTAGTACATGACTTGTATAATATCCTATCATGAGGGAAAATGACTATGGGCATGTGATTTTGTTGACTATTTTTATCTATGATATGTTTTGATGTACATGATGGTTTCATGTGATAGATGATACTTTACATCACATGTTGAGGTGGAGACAAGATCATGTATTACAAGTTGTACCACATGCCTTAATGTTGCATATGATCACAAGAAGAGATATTATATGGCATCTACACGTAGATATATCATAACTTTGACTTCATGGCCTAGTACATTTTAGGTATAAGGTAATATTAATATTATGGAGCATTATCCATGGTGGGTAGAGCCTCATATTATGGCTCACTTACCAAGATAGTTTGGGTTGCCACACCTAGTGGATTCTATATTAGTGCATGTGTTTTCAACATGGCATGTGAGGGAGCATTGAGTTATATGAGGTGTAAAAGTACTTTAATATGTGTTAATGATATGGCTAGAGTATCTGAGACCTTGGGATGGAAATGTCGACAATATATATGGGATGAAAAGTTTGGTGAAGGAGAGGTAAAGGTAGTTATTTTTACACAACAACATGTATTTCATCTGCCACCATGAAAACATAGATATAGGTAGGTTTATGTAGATCCATAACCATAAATATAGGCTCCACCAAAGGCACCACCTAAGGGAATTCCCTCAATGTATCCCATAGTTAGTTGGTCGATAGTGTAACAGATTCATAGTGGACCTCATCATGCTCATGTTATTCATCCTATTTATTTATCACCTCAAAGGCATGTTTATTTTTATGTTAATAGTGGGAAATAAAATGGTGAGATTATTGGTGATAAAATTCTATTTATATGTAATTAATGTTTTCTATTATGGTATATAGATGTTTTTCTATAGATATAAATGTAATATATGATGTTTATTCGGTTTGAATTTTGTATATGATGTGGGTGAGGATTTTATATGGGAATATATGGTATAGGTTCACATCATGATATATTAGATTATATGTTACCACAACATCACATGATACAAATTATTAATCCTTTTATGACTTCTACAACTAATCATGCTAGTTGGTTTATATTACTTGATTAATTATCATGAGAGCTATGGATAATAGGAGATGGAACATAGGTTACAC
This sequence comes from Torreya grandis, assembly GCA_037957365.1. Taxonomy (NCBI): domain Eukaryota; kingdom Viridiplantae; phylum Streptophyta; class Pinopsida; order Cupressales; family Taxaceae; genus Torreya; species Torreya grandis. The sequence goes on along the minus strand of JARHVA010006933.1, from coordinate 344,275 downwards.
TACCATTGGGAGTTAGTCTATGGGAGCTACATGCATGGTAGGAATTATCTAAGGAGAGAGATACTTTGCTATTACTAGGTGGTTATCATGGACAAAGGAATGGGTATCCAAACTATAACGTTAGGTGGAGGTATTGTGGACACAGACAAATCATTATAATGATCTATATAGATATCATAGTCATAGGCTGCCATGGGTAGCATAGTTCATCCACCACTAGATAGATAGTGTGGACCACAACCATAGAGATAAGATTATTTGGTGATTATATCATTTTTTATTTTTATCAAACATTTGATTAATTTACATATAGATATATATTTGTTGTTGTGACTCATTGATGTTATGGATGTGTTTATTTTATTTCTATCATTTGTTAATATTTGGCATATGTATTTGAGAAATGTGTGATGTGTGTTTATTATTTTATAGAAGATATGAACAAATGCATAGTTAAAACTAAAATATTTATTTTCAAAAAGTGTAAATTTAAAACGAAAGAGATAATACATGTAATAAAAAAATGATATGTAATAAAAAAAATGTGGAAAATGTAAATAAAAGATGTGTGAAAGACAAAAGAAATCAGTATCAATTTAATTTAAGAACACAAGCAAATATATGTAGTTTATAGACAAAATATGTCAATAAAGTGAAATATAAGAAAATATAAATGTAAGTTGGAAACATATACATGTAAAGAAAATGAAATATCAATGCAAGATACAAACACACCAACAAAGATATGTAAAGAGAATGAAATATCAATGTAAGGTAAGGATACACAAACAAATATATGTAAATAAAATATAATAAAGATGTAAATATAAAAATTATTATAATAATGATAAACTAAATTTAGGGTTTGTGTTGGTCAATAGTGTGAAAAATAATATTTATTATTGTGAAAAAACATGGTACATAATATGTTATGAGAGAAAATTATACTTTTTGAGGAAGGCCTATTCCTATCCAAGGTCTTATACTGAAACACAAAAAGGGAAAACCAAAAAAAATGGGAATTGTTAATAAGAGATAAAATAATTTATATGAGGAAGGCGTAGTACTACCCAAGGTATTATATTGAAACTCATAAAAGGAGAACCAAGGAGGTACAGTAAGCTAAAAATAAATATTCATCAAGGAATAAATATTGAGAATATTATTATGGAAAATGAGATGAAAAATAATTGCATAGTTTTTTTTAAAAATATTTAGTAGGCATGAGACATACAAATCAAATGGGAAAGTCTTAAATATTTATTGGTCAACATATACATAAGATACTTTCCCTAGTAGGCATATCTTTTTTGGCTAATCTTTTAAGTACTTAGATTATTTAATGAAGCTAATATATAAAATAAAATTAAAATAGACCTACCTTCCCATGACATGTTACCGATTCCTCAAGACCCCTTATAGAGTCGTCATTATACTGTGAATATTGGGTAATTATGTGAGAATGTAAATATCACTATATATTAAAATGCGACCTCATATCCTAGTCTACTGGCCTACCACACCACAATGGACCTTATCTCTATCATGAGGCCAACTATGGATTTTGAGATTTAACTAGAATATGATATGTGCTAAAATGAGAATAATGTATTTTAGTGTGATTTGGAAGTTTAAATTTATGTTAGCAAGCAAATGTGTGAACCAATGTAATTTCCAAGTGGATAGAATCATATTTTTATTTTAAGTTATTCTATATTATTCCATGGTTAGTCTATTTTGGTATCGATGGCATTAAAAAGAAAAATAATATGAGTTAACACATGTGTGTGATAAATATGGACTTATAAGTTAGAACAATAACATCTTTCCGACTATATATTTATTCATAATGAAATATAATGGTTTTAACTTTTGCATAATTGTTTTAGTGTATTTACTAGTTCCCAGATATGAGTAAGAAGGTCACAATAGAGTTTTAAGCTCATAACATGGAATATATATGATCAATGTTCCTATTTCTATACATAATTATGATGCAGATTCCATAAAACATATAATATGATTTCCTTCTATTTATTCTACATTTTATGTAATTCTATGTATGAGAATGCATTTCATATGCCATCCTTTTGTTAAGAGTTTTGTTTAGTAGATGTAATTGTTGCACAAGTGTATTTTCATTAGTATAATATATATGATTTTAATCTACATGTTGAAAACTAGTATTTATCTATAAATCCCTATAATTTATTCCTTAGACCATAAGGCTATCACTATAATTATCATGTTCTAATGAAACCTAAGAAATACTACTAATAATGACGAGGTGAGCATGGGACTCACTATCTAAGGAGATGATTCGATGGATACCTAGTCAAAGAGAGGTAGAAATATGGATAAAATAAAGGATTCATAATTTTTTAGAGGGAGGAACATAAATAATAGAGTGTACCACAAAATATATTATATAAGAACATATATATGGTGAGATATATTAAATATTTTTGGGTGAATTGACTAGATTATTAGTTGATTGGTTGGATCGCTTAGAATATAATTATTTTTGATCTAGATATATATATGTTATTGTATGGATTGAAGATAAGATAGTATGGTTATATAACTTGGATGTTATTTGGACCCATGTGATTGACCACTAGATCAGTTCTATTATAGATGGATACATCACTGAGTTCATAGTGCAGGGGTACATAGATTTTGAATTGGTAAAAGATCTATTTTTTAGGGGGATAAGAGTTCAATTGTTATAGTGACTACTACTATTGATAAACATCTTAGTTATAGAAATGGCCATGAATCCTATTTTTTCTAACATGGAGTAGTCACTTTGGGTGTTATGGGGATGTGTGTAATAGAAGGGTGAATGGAAATACAATAATTAGATATAACTTTAATCTCAGTCTAGAATGGAGAACCAAGAGGAGAGATATTAGAAGAAAACCATGGATTCAAAAAGAGAGATGTGATAATAAAGATGATGAAATAAATAGATCAAGAATCAAGAAATTACAAATATAAAGAGTTATAGTAGTATATAAGACTAGATTGAGAGAGAGAAAAGAGAAGATGAGTGAAGATATGAGTGGAGTAAGGATCTTGAGCCTGTATGAAAAGAGAAAGCAAATGTGAGAAAGAGAAAGTGAGAGAATAAAAGGAATAAAATAGTGTAGAAGTAGATTATGTACTTGAAATTTCATAGACATATATAAAGTATTCCATGGGAAATAAATGGGATTAACATATAGTCACAGACATAACATGTGTTCAATTTCTAAAAAATATGTTGTTAGAAATACAAACCATTCACCATGGGAGAACACATCCCCCAAGCCTTTTTTTTCAAAATCATAGCAAAACTAAAACAAATTTGGAAGAAAATGACTATCAAGTACCAATTACTAAATAGTTTCATCAAAAAATAATTGAGGCACATGAGATAGTTTACGATGTAACTACACATAATTTCACTAAACAAAAAATAATAATATACAAGAATTAATATTGATAGATACAAATCCCATGATTCTTGCACAAGAAAAGGACTTCATTTCAAAGCTTAAAATCATACAAAAAGAGGAAGATGATGAAGATAATTATTAGTTTGAATCATCACCAAAAGGATAAGGAAAATAATAAGCATAAAACTAATAGGTATTTCCATATGTTACAATAACAATACCCATGTTTCCTTTTGTTAAAACTAACCAAAAGACATCAGTTGTTAAAAAATGAACATAATATCTATGACAAGTAGTAGTATGAAACTTTAGTTGGGGACATTTATTAATCTATTGCCTCATGATGGGTCTATGGACCCAAAACATTACATGCTCATTTACAACATGAAGTGGCAGGCTAAAGGAATTATTGATGGTGTAGTAAAGAAGTGTGAAGTGATTGGATATTTGAGTGATCTCACAATATAATTCATATAGCACATATTTTTAAATAAAAAACAACTATAACTAATAAAATAGATGCTTATCACAAAGTTTAAAATAAAAAATGGTCTAGTTAGACTATACAAGATTTGAAATAAATCTAAGAGGGATTAAAAGAAATTATCTATAAATATGATCATAAGTTTTCTGATGTAATGAAGAAGGTAGATATTTTTATATAATAAAAGGATAAATAATCTTGGTTTGTGGAAGGGCTATGGATAATAATATGGTTCACCATCACATAAACCTAGTTTGACAATAAGGCTAATGCAAGGGAAGTTATGATTAGAGTCAAATAGATTGAATATTATGGCAATACATCGACCTCAACTTCAAAGAAAGAAAACACTCTACAATTTTTTTTAACAAGTATATATCAATATCAAGAGGTGGGAGATAGGACTAAGTTATGACTATGGTGCATAGAGTTTAGGAAGGAAAGTAATCACTAAAATGAGTGCCCAAAAATCAAAATAGAATTCTAAAAAATTTATAGAGTAATAGAACATGTAAAATCTCATGATCATTTTCTAGAATAGTATGTAAGTAATCCGTAAAATATATAGTTTAATTTTTATAAGTCACCTAATCATGATGAGAGTAATTGTATATCTCTCTAGGAATTAAAGAAGGACATCAAAAATAACATCTTTGTGGTTGTCATTAAAAAATAGCTATTACAACCCAACCAACTCACAAACCATAAGTTAGCATAACCATTATAACATAGTCAGGTATGTCATGGGTTTCATAGATACCTCAAAATTAACCTTTAGATATGTCTATTTGTACATTAATGGTGTAGATGTAGACACCTCCATATAAGAATTGAACACCCCATATTCCCTAGAAATAACAAGCAAATTAGGTGCCATCACTTTTATAGTACTAATATGGTGGGTATGAATGCCTACAAAAACAAATGGGTGGAGTGATCAATAGGCCTCTGGGATATTTTAGACACAATATCCAAATACATGTGGATTCCATGAAAATAGAGGAGGATTTAGATGAAGTAACATGGGAGGATACCATGGTGGTTCACAAGGTGGTAGGAGAAATAATGCTCAATGACCTTTGATCCAATTTTATCTATTTGGATAGTTTAATCATATACAAATAAATTATCCCATGAACCCTCAATAATAATCTTATTGTTCTTACTATAGGTTCTTGTATTAACATGATACAAAAGATTGTTTGATTTTATAGAAATAACACATGGGCAATGTTGTAAGGAATGTGAACATGGTTAAAACCTAACCCTAAGAGGATGTTATCTTATAAGTATTTATAAGAAAAAATCATGTGAAATAAGAATTAAAACCTTTTGAGATGTTGAGAGACCATGGGATAAGGAAATCTCATCTCAACAAGTATCATGAGCCATCTACTTAGAAAGGATTAATGTGTGAACCTACAATGATTTTGAAGACAATCCAATAGTAAGAGACCACTGAACATGATGTTACAGCTTCTGATGCATAGATATATGGACATATAGTATGCATTTTAAGATAAGATGGTGTTTTCACTACCTTAACAAACCTCATGAACTTACATCCTACGTAAAGAATATAATTCATAAAACATCACCAACCTAATTCATAAAATATTGGAATGTGTATAGGAGGAAACAATAGATTGATATAATTATTTGGTATGTTAATACTAAAAAACCTTGGGATGTGTATTCTAGGATGAATATTGAAATAATAGGATATGAAATACCCAATACAATATTCAATTTTTGAAGCATAATTAACATCATCCTTAGATAAACATGGGTTGACATTGGGAAACTTGTGCTAATTTATAGTCCTATCACTCTTAGCCTTATGGATTATGGATGAGTCAAACCTATTAGTCACCAAGAGGATGTGGAAATCAAATTCATAAATTTAATCCTTCATTTTGAATTTGAAGTCATAGATATGAAGATGAATGAGACTCATTATCCTGTGTTCATTGAGAAGAAGTGGGCATATGATAGTTAAATGAGCATAAACATAGTCATAAATCAACTAAAATCTAATTAGGGAGACAAAATCATAGTAATTCCATTAAATAAATGTGGTGAAAAACCATATTTTATCCCCATAGAAACATATTCACCCTATGTTTATTAGGAAACTAGTTGGATGAAATTGAATAAAGAATATAACCAACTAGTTCTGTGAATTCTTGTATACAATCTTCTCTATGACAACACCATTCCATAAGAAAAATATTTGTACAAGGATAAATTACTATTAAAACCTAAACCAAATCATCTAAAAATCATGTAATTTAAACTAGAAGAGATGTGATCTATGTCCATTTTGTTTCCAACTTGGTCTGACATAGATTTTATATACTAGACTGGTCATACAAACAAAGATTACTAGATATCTATCCATAATGTGTATTACCATGGGATATATCTTATTTAGTGAGTGTAGATTTAGATATGAATATTATTAAATGGGTTAAGAGGGATCATGAGATGCATCCTCTATGGATGGTTTTTACAACAATGTGCCAAATACTTCAATATTTTGCCGCTAAGGATTTTGACCAATTTATTATTCAATTCTAACAACATGTACTAAATGTTAACCAAAGAGTGAACTCTCTCAATTATGTATTAAATGGGATTACTATGAACTAGTGGTTAGTCCACTATGATAGATAACTGATTTAGGATACATCATGTGAAAAACTTTCAATAATATTTAAGATACCATAAGTTATTATAAAAGAGCAACCAATGTTAAAAGAAGGATACTATCTAGAACTTCATATCTATTGATGTATTGAAACCTAGAGGTTAGAAGATGTAGCTCCAAATTACTAGGTACATGTTTTCATATATACATTAGATTTCCTTCCAGTTTATTGGTATATACATCAGGATCACATTTTAGAGACAAAGCATAAGACATAGCCACAAATTGACTTCATTAAAAAATTCATATTTGAAGATGATAACCCCTTGACACACAAGGCATTACAAAAAGTAAAGGTTTTTCTATGTCAAAATGAGTAGATGACTTAGATGTTGTAGTTGAATCATCTTCATAATAAAACATAGCTTCTAACTTGATTAAGGCCTTATAAATTGATAAAATAGGAAAAGGGTAGGAGACAATATTTGTTTAGCCTTGCCATAGGATACAAGATCAAGATGATGAAACATCTAATTTAGATAGTGAAGATGACATGGATTAAGATGATCTATTTGAACTGAAACAAGAGCTTGAGCCACTCCTAGATATAATAGTGGAACAAATAAAAGAAGAAAGACTATAACATATAAATATTCATTAGAGATAAGCCCAAAGGAAATTGGGTGACTCTATCCCAAAAGGATAACATAACATTTATCAAGAACCTTTAAAGGAACATTTTTTGAACATTAGAATAGATGTTATTCCCAAGCTAGCACATATTGGATATTATTGGTCTTAGTAAGACATAAGAGAAGTCTTACATCTCTTAAGGGATTACTAGGATGTATTCCCTACAAAATTCATAGAGGTTAAGGTTGGGTATCCATCCTTCGGTGAGATTCACATTGAATTTAAATAGTGTGCATGTCCAAATAAGAAAAGACCCTATTAATTAAACCCAAACATGAATTTTAAAGTGGAAATTGAGTTGGATCACATGTTAGAAGATAATATCATCTTTAATATAGATAAATTTTATTAGATTAGTCCCATGGTCATGAAACCTAATAATATTAGTGAGATTAGAATTTTTGGAGGCTATTATATTTTAAACAAGGCCTATGTGAATTATTTTTTTCTTATTCCTTTCATAGATAAAATTTTATAGGTAGTCATAGGACATAAAGTGTATTATTTGAAATATGGTATTAGTGGATACCATAAAATCTTGATCATATATGAAGATATATCCAATACTACATTCATAAACAAATGGGGTTACGTCTCATACAAGGTAATGCAATTTGGTTTAAAGAATGCACTTGCAGTTCTATCTAGATCTGTAGTAGCTACATTTAACAATTTTATCCATGACTTTTTAGAGGTTTATCTGGATGATTGTGAAATATTTTATTTGTTTATAAAACATTTATCTAAAAATATACTTTTTATTGAGAGATATAGACTTCTATGAATAACACAAGATTTATAGAAATGTTTATTTTTTACACCCTTTCGAGTTTTGTTAGGTCATGTAGTTTGTAGTAAAGGTATCTTTGTAGACCAAGATAAGATCATATTAATTATTGTAATGCCACCATATACAAGTTTGATAGAGGTGTGATATTTTATGAAACATAAATGCTATTATATTAAGTTCATTAAGGTGTTTGTATCTATATCTAATCCTTTAGAGAAGTTGTTGTAGAAAATAATATAGTTCATATAGATAGAGGAATGCTAATTAATATTTATTAATTTAAAATAGAGACTAGAGACTTCATCGATTTTGATCTTCCCATATTGGAATAAACTATTTCATATATATGTATAAGCATCATAAATCATAGTCAAATTACTATTAGTGCAACTAGGAGGGGATGTTAGCCACCCTATACATTTCACAAGTAGGAAATTATCTGTTGCAAAAAAAAAACACAACTAAATGAGAGATCTTAGTAATAGTAATCTCACTTAAAATATTTTAACACTACCTATTTCACATTCCATTTGAGTTATTCATTAATCACCAAGTGATATGATACATGGTTAATAATCCACTATTGGGAGGATGTATTTCATGCTAATTGATGTTATTCTAAAAATTTCAATTAATGATCAATATTAATCCAAGCTAGGATAATATCAATCCAAAACATTTGATCAAGTTAAAAAATTATGAGGAGATAGAGGATATCATAGATGAAACCCTTGATGCACAGTTATTTCATGTGTCTATAATTCTAGAGTAATTATAGGAAATTACATATTTCCTAGAATAGGGAACATTCTTAGAGCACTATATAGAAAATGATAAGAAGTAGCTTATGAACAAGACCCTTTCATACAATATTATTTATGTATTAATTTATTATTTAGTCAAGGATGAAATACTGCATAGAATTATAATAGAGCATGAGCACCCATAAATACTAGAAGAAACACATTAGTGGATAATTGGAGGTCACTTCGCAGGAAATGTTATTGTGAAAAAGTGTTACAAAGTGGTTTTTGGTGGACATAGTTATTGTAGTATGCTCATAGATTGGCATAATGATTATATGTATGTGAGTGAATGAATAAGAAAAATCATAGATATAAAATACCTTTTCAACCTATGACTGCACAACTATTGTTAGAATAATGGGAATCATTTTTTTTGGGTCTATAATCCACCCAGTAAACATAACTATGCAAGGTATATAATAATGGAAATAAATTATTTTACCATATGGGTAGAATCTATTATGATGACTAAGTGCAGTAAAAAAGATACTACAATGTTCTTATATGAGAACATCATTACTATATTTGATTATTATGTAAAATTGGTATGTGATAGAGGAACACACTTTTCTTAATAAAATAATAAATACACTTACAAATGAATTCATGATATCACACCATAAAAGTACAACATATCATCCCCAAGTGAATGGCCAAGCTGAGGATGTGAACAAAAAATCTAATAAGATGTTCACCAACATCTATGATGTTCATTATGGTGACTAGGAAAACTAACTTATTATAATACTATGGGTGTATCGCAACCATTGTAATTAGTCAACAACTTAGAAGTAATCATTCCCATGGAGTTTATAGTACTTAATCTATAGATCATAATCATTATGTACATGGGTGATAAGGAATCCTTGACATAAAGGCTTCTCAATCTAAATAGCATGGATGAGGATAGACACAGGGCATATCAGACACATGAGGTGCATAAATGCAAACAAAACTCTTGGCATAATAATAACTTGTATATGAAATAATTTCATGTGAATTAGTTGGCTTTACTTTATGATAATTGCTTTAGAGACTTCCTAGGCAAGCTCCATATCAAATGCAAGGGGCCATATTTCAACTAGGAATTAACTTAGCTAGGAAATTTGGTCCTAAATTATTTACAACATACCATTCTACCTATAAGGTTAAATGGTAGTAGGCTCAAACTATAACACAATTAAACTAAGTGCATAGATAATGACCAATGTTAAAATCACATCATGTTAGATTAGGATAATTTTTTAGTTTTTTTGTGTGGATTTGGTTTGTTCAATTTTTTTTATATGCAAAGAGTATAATTTTTCTTGATATTTTGGGGAATTGGAATAAGGAACCATATACTAGGGATCATCATTAATAGGGGAGTGTAGTGACCAACTGAAACATCAAGGAAAAATTGACTACATTTTTTAGAGTTTAAGTATGGGAAAGACATTGGCATGAGATCCTAATATAATAAATAATAATGGTTATTTAGGGTTGATTACATATAAATAAAAAAAGGAGGGGTAAATATTAGAAAAATAATAATCAAGTATGATAGGTGCATGGAAAGGCATTCAATCACATCAATTAGTTATAAGCTCATAAAATGGGTGGAAACTAAGTAAAAAGCATTCTAACCTAGCCAAATGTAATATTTATAATTAAATGATATTAATAATGAGATCATGGGGAATTTAAAGAATTAGGATATGAAAGGGTGTGCAAAGATATATAATTAGATCATGTAGCTAATTTAGTAACTTGTTTTTGATTATTTAACTTACAACCCTCAAAGACTTGATCCATTAAACTTGAGCCTACAAATATTAAGTATTTTATTTTGAGCCTTCAAGAATTGATATTCTAGTATCAATAATGTTATAGTAAAATTTTCACAGATGCACATACATGATGGTTTCTTATGAACATTATCAGTTGTAAAGAGGACTCATTATCACATAGAAATAAGATCAGGATTGGGGAAAATTTACATCAAACCAAATTTATGGACCCATATACATATCCCTCCATTAAAATCACAAAATAATATGTATTTTATTCCATAGGAATTCAAGGGTCATAATCATTAGCAATCGCACGTATATAAATACTTTGTAATATGGATGTCCAAAGTTTGATCTAATTACCCATATTTAGTCATTTGGGCATTATACTAGAGCTTTTTCTCATCTTATTTTATCAAGGAAAGATTTATATTTCCTAATACATCACAATTAATTTCAATGAAGTTATTATGGCACACACAATCAAAATGGAAACACAAGATTAGCCTTTGGGTGCCTAAAAGTCTAATTCTCACCTATTTTTCCATAAATCCATGATGCTCATATTAGAGGACTTCAAGTTATTTCCATATAAGATATTAAATATCATGCCATTTTCATTCTCATAGAATACATTGCTACTAGATTCTAGAAAATAACCAAGACCACCAAAGAAGCCATTAAGGTTATCATTGATCTCACCCCTTGTAAGATAAATATAAGTGAGGAGTTAAATTGTATTTTGACTTTTTATGGATTTTATAATCCTCCTCCTCCATATGGTTTTAGAAAACATGAGTGATAAAATTGAAGAAATAGATAAGATTTAAACTTTGGTTATAATATATAAAGTACTTAAAGACTCTATCAACTTATAAACATTTAGGATTTCCCACAATTATGCAATCTCAAGACTAACCATATATGGAAAAAATATGAAGGGAAATAAAAGGTAAAAATTAGGATCATTAAATATTTATGTAAGATATGGTACAATGATAAATATGCTTGGTACCTAACCATAAGGTAAAATAAGATAGTGTAGGTTTTGGCTTAAGAACCATGTCATAATAAAATCTATTATATTCATACTAGTGATGTAACATAAACATATATGGAAAGAGAAATCATCCCATAGTAGAGGTTAAAATAAAATATGTGAAAATTAATTAACAAAGTAACATTAAAAATACTAATAAATGAGACATGAGATAAAGATATCATAGTGCATCCATCAATGTATTAGTGAAATATGAAATCCAAAAAACATATAAATGTGATAAAACATCATGATGTGTTCATAAATACTAATAAATGTCACATCATTCATCATCCATAACATTAGTTACATCTTAGAATAAATATAATCTAAATATAATCAAAGCCTCATCACTATTCATAGAGAGTCATGCAAAGTCTTCCTGACACATAGTCTCTATGGATAAATTGTGTCTGATAGAGGAAGGGTGACTCTAATGTGGCATATCCTACAAGGGGTACTCAATTTGAGGAACTATAGTTACACTATGATTGATATATTTAGATCTATAAGAGAATGGAGGTCGTAGAGAGTATAAGTCTTTAGTTGTGAATGCCCTGGTGTGGGCTATTGAGTAGGTGATGGCATAGGCAATGGAAAATTAGGAAAGTTTTACTGTATCACTCTAAAACTATCTTTAGGATGTGTGTTACACTAACACCAAAGATAAAAAAACTTCCCTATATCTTAAGATATACTTTGGAAGTATCTTGGGAGAATGTTGGTTTTTATTGATGGGCTCTATGTTCTCTAGATGAATTATATCAATTTACTACTTGATTTGTTGTTTATGAGTAAAGGAATGTGTGATCATGACATGAAAATAAAAAATTAAACTATAAGTAGTCAACTATTGAGGTCAATTATCTATAGTGGGATTAGATCTTGAGGTCTATTATTATGCTAAGAATCATGATGGGTATGACAATCCTTGGCCCAATTACTGGTAACCTTATAAACCTCATAATATGGCTCATTTTCCCATCGTGTAGGTAGAAGATCAAGCTTTGTAAAAGGTAGTATGCCATCACCAATAGTAGGAGAACTCAGATTAGGATCTTAAATAGGTTCAATAGCTACAAGAGATGATCTCAAGGTGGCTCAATGTAATGTAGCTAACATCTTAAGAGGGAGCCTATTCAAAGGATCATATAATATAATGAATTGATATGTTCATGTAATGGCATGATCAAGAAGCATACTTTAAGGAGTCTCTATAGTGACTAAGTAATAAGTAATACATGTGTGTTCCATATTATACCTATGAACATTAATTGAAGAATAACTAATGCTAGGCATAATATAAGGAGAATGAATGCCATAAATATAGTTGAAAACATGTTGTAATGAAGCATGATATCTAAGTATCTATACATTTTTATCTTAATCAAATACAACTATAATGGGGTAAACTAGAGAGTAACCATCATAATAATTAGGATTATAAATATTAATAATTTAAGCGTAAATAATTTTATCAGTCGAATAATAATGATGAATTAAGTGTTTAGTATTTTTTATAGTGATATGAATTTCATGTATTATTTTTTGATGAGATGAGGGTTATAAATAAGGAGGTAATTGATAAATTATGTGGGTAGAGACATCAAAAGTTTTGATTATAAAATTTATATCATCATGTTCATCATCATAAAAATCTAAGAGATTAGGAATTTTATTAACTATAAGTTTAGGGTGACCATTATAACCTCTATTAGATTTTCCACATTAATTAAAGTGTTGAGACTCAAGAAAAGGAACACTAGATAAAGATTCAAGGGTAAGAATTTTTAAAAAACCAAATTCTTGAAATTTTTATAAATTATAAGGATTTATGTCTCCTTGAATCTTATAAATATCACTATTATGAGGAAATTTGACAAATTTTCATGCTAATGAGGCTATGGCTCTCATGTGGTGTGTCTAAGGGTGACCAAGTAAAATGGTATATGATAATGAGAAATTAAATATCATGACTTTGATGAAAACCATGATATGAATAAATGTGATAGGAAACCAAACAAAACCTGTAGGAGGAATTTTTATTATATCATATCCTTGACACATACTTTGAGTAGTTTTAATATTACATTCATAACACTTAAGAGTTTTAATAAAGTCTATAGAGGGAACACAAGTTCTAGAAACTTCATCTATAAGTGCATGTCTAAATTTGATATAACCTATTTGAACACTAATGAACAACAAAAAGATCATTTACATGAATTAATATTTCATCAAGAATCATTGAAGTGATATAAAATTTGAGTGTAATAGAAGTATCTATAATTTTGTTAGCATGAATAAACATCTATTCACAATGTTGAAAGACACTATGTTTATATATAGATAAAGTAGATTCTTTACATATAGTGGGGGGATAATGGATTTTCATTTTGAATAAGAGTTTCATTATATGGTTATAGTCATGATAAGAAGTTATCGTTAGTTATATGAAAGGAATTTGATATGGGAGATGAGATAATTTGGTTAAATTATCCCATTCATCATATATAATTAGAATTTTATCAGATAAAAGGTGCATAATTTTGAATAAAATAATTTAAAGGATTAAATTATGTTTAATTTAATTTATGTTGATAAGAGGTGTTTTATTGTCACTTGATCAACATGGTTTGGTTGTATTGATTTTGATGACGTTTTTGATAACATAGTTAAATCAATGCTTAGTTCTTTTAGAATTTCCACATGAGGTAATTTGGTTTGAGAAGAAAAGGTTGATAATTGATGACTATAATTTGTAATGATATAAAGTGAGTTAGTATCTAAATGTATCATTTTATTTGACACATGCAGGTTAGTAGGTGTAGGAATAGGTTATGTTGCTAAATTAGTTAAGGGAAATAGTTTCATATGCCCCAATTTTGAAAAATGAGATGTGTATGAATCTTGAATAGTATTGAAAGCTGGGAAATTTTTATTATTAGAGATTGGATAATGGTAAATATAAGAGGATAACCTCCTTATATTATTCATGTTGACAACATTTTCATCATTAGTGATAGAATTGGAATCAACATAAGTTTCAACATTTTTTGTAGTGGGAGGTTGAGTAGTATTATCTTGATAATTAGGAAGAGGTTCCTTTTAAATAACTAGATGAACATTATCTTGATTAAGTGATTCATGTTTATTTTTGGTTTCATGAACCTTAAATACCACTTCATAATCTTTTTGGTGCTCATAGATGAGAGTTTTGTGATCAAAATTAGGAATAATAAGATATTTAAGAGCAAAGGTTCTTAGTTGAAGACAAGTTTCGTGAGAATGACCCCAACTTTCATGATACCAACAAACATTGTGTGTATCATAAAAATGTTTTGCTAGGTGTGTTGGGTCAATATATCATGGTAAAAGCATAGCATATGCTTTTGAATATCTAATAAATAAAGTAGTTTATGAACATTTACATTATTCACTCAAGAAAATGTAGAACTATGATATGGTAAAGAATTAGTTGAAAGTTATTATGAAAGAATAACATCATGGGGACCACTTAGGGTAATAGAATAAGTAGTGTGTATGGAATCATGGGTATTTATCACACCATAATTGGTAGCATGTTTATTCTTAAATTTCATAAGTAGTCAATTTATAATGGGAGGATGGTAAGGCTCAAATTTTCTTATGAGAAAATATTGATGTTTGTCTTGGTCGAAGGTTTCTTTAAAATATTTTGGAGAAAGAGACCTAATGCAATATTACAAATTGGGGTGAAGAGAATTAATGAAAATTTTGAAAATATTATATTCTAACATGTTATGTTAAAATTTATTAGATAAGGTCTTCCATAATTTAACAAATGCTTGGGTTGATTCATATTTTGATTGTTTATAGTTGATAAAATGAGCTAAGTTGTTTTTACGAAGATTGTTAGTTTGAAATTATTAAATCAATGCATTGATTAAGTATTCAAAAATAAAATTCATGACATATAAATCTCACCATAGAATTAGATTATGATTTCAATATTCCATTTACAGATTTACTACTCACAACAAAAGTCAAATGGGAGCCTTAGGCATCAGGTATACAAAAATGAAACCCAACTAGATAGATACCTATACATAGAATCCAAGAACCACCTAGAAAAAAAGTTGTAGTTATTTAATTTCTTTCCACCAGAGTGATAAGAATATTATATATTGATCACCTACCATGGGATTTGAATTACTTCAAGTTTTTTTCAATAGATAATGGATACCATGTAGATCAAATTAACAAGGCCATATGGAAAGTGCAAAGTAGATGGTAAAAGAAAGATTTCAATATCCAAAAAATCACTCTTTCATACATTAAGGGGATAATTAATTGTATCAACATATATTTAAGAGAATATATAATCATGTAGATTTTTACCCCTAACACAATCAAGGGTTTCATTGATTTTACTAGAGACTCATTGGATCCTAGACAACAAAAAGGGGTTATGTAATTCCTTGATCCTATAAAAAAGTCTACATTGGTGAAATAGGTCACTTGATGTAGATCCAATTAAAATAACATAATGTTGAATTAGCTTATGACCACCTAAATAAATCATCTCTCATAGAACACTCTTGTAACACCTCTCATCACATTTCCATGGAGGATGCTAGTTTAATCTCCAAATAAAAGAACTACAATAAGAGATTATTAAGGAAAGCTTTGGAGATTGAGAAAATAAATAACACTATGAATATATGAGTGTTTTAAATTCAATTGATTCATGAAGGTCTATTATTAACCATCTCATATTTATTTAGAATATCCTTTATCCAAGTTATTGTTTTGATATGTGGGTAGAAATTAAATCTTTTTTCCTGTAAGTTGACCTTAGTAGAATATGTTTTATCATATGCATATTAATAGATCTTGTTATTTTAGTTTTGTCATCATCCCAATTTTTTCATTGAGATCACCTTGAACATGGACTCACCTTGATGAAGTCCAAAGTGTTAGTTTTTTAAAGGGTATCCAAGTTTCTATTTTCTCTTATAATCTTCCAAACTAGAAAATAATATGGGTCTTGAATTGATTATTATAGTATAAATCATCACCTAAAAAGGTTTTAGATAATATATTAGTGGTGGAAAAGGTATTAAAATTAATCCAATCTTAATATAAGTTTCAAAAATCTTTTAAATGTAAAGTAGGATCAATGGATCTATTATAAGTGATACTAGGAACTATGCCACCTAAGTCAATATTTATAATTTAAAGAACTAAGAATTCATTTTTTAAATGTTTAATAACCTTGATAATAAGTGGTGGTTAGGTTATAATGTTACCATGTGTATCTATAAATGGGGTGGGGTGAATAAAGATTTTTTTTCCCAATTTAGTAGATTGAGGACAATTTCAAAAATGTGGTAGTTAGTTTTACATTTACATCATTTAATTAGAAGTATTAGTTTGAAAAGTATCCATTTGTTTCAAGGATTATTAAAAAAATTGATTAGTATTAATAGTGGGTTGACTAGTATAAGTAAGATGGGATGCACTAGTGGTATGATGTGCATTAGTAGTTTGAAAGGCACTAGTAGTTTGTGATCCATTGGTAATTATGTTAATTTATGTATTAATGTGGGCATTTTTCATAGGACCAGTAGAGTAAATTTCCACCATCTTTGTGGTCATGGTAGGCATGGTGGATAAAGAAGGCATGGAAGAGGTATATATGATAGGATAATAATGCATGAAAGAAATTGAAGAGTGACTTATCCCAAATCCCATAGAAAGATTAGGTGTAGGTGAAGGGGACACCTAATGTGAGGTACCATCATGAGGTTATAGATTATCATAGGATCCTTACCCTAATGTTTACAATTTTCATTGATGAAATGGATAATTTCAATAGTATATTTAAGATCATTCTCATCCTCTATCGTAGATATGACAAAGGGGTTACAGGTAGAAAATGGAGGAGTACCACGGTTGTTTTAGTACTAACATAGATGTTTTAAATATTAGGATTATTTACCAAATTATAGGCTAAATGTGTCTTAGAGACATTATAATGGTTATTAAAACTCATCATGTTGGTCTAATTTTTATACTTGGCTTTGTCAAACATGTATTTCATGATTAAATGTAAAAATAAACAAGGCAATAAGGGAGTGATAAAGGAAACTAAGTTGAATATGTAATATAAAGCTATAGGATTGACTTGGTTGACCTAGTTTGGCCATATATTAAAAATTAATAGGCTAAAGACCTATTGGGTTAAATTGGTTAACCTAGTTGGGAAGATATTAAAATATAAAAGTCAGGAAACCTAATAGATCGATTTTGTCAACCTAGTTGGGTAGACACAAAAATATAAAAGTGTTATAACCTATTAAGTTGATTTAGTCAACCTAATTTGGAAGATAGGAAAATATAGAAAGCCTGCTAAATCAAGTCAACTAATTTAGTTATATAGGCAAGGAAAGATAAACATCATAATAAATATATCTAACCAATAAATTTATATAGGAATGTAAAAAAAAAATTAATGATCTAGTAAATTAAATAGGATATATAAAACTTAGTCATGCCAGTGTACATAGTTTATTCACACATAGTCAAATATATCAAGTTCGTTGATCCAGTTGAGGCACATAACATATAAATATATCAAACTTAGCTCATAATATCTTTAATACAACATATAATAGTAATTATAAATTATAAAATGTAATGTTTTAACTATTAATTATAGCTAATTTATCCAAAAAGAAGATTAGTGAGTTATATTAAAGGGTTTTTCTGACAATGTAGATTTTCAAGTATACTTATTTGTCCATTATATAGTGAAATCAAAATGTTTTATATCTCTAACTATGGTGTAAGTGTTGATCCCATAGACACTAAACCCAATATTAAGGGTAAGCTAGAAGTAAATTCTTGGTTCAAACTAATGCACCACAACATCAAATGGATAGTTGGATTGCTAAGGTTAAATTCAAAGGGAAATCCTAGGTGTTTCTAAAAAATTATAAGGTACATGGAAACTAAATACCATGTTTAGCTCTATAATATTGATTTGAGTATTGGGTAAATCCCTTAATGCCATGATATCTTATAAATTATAAACAATGAGAGTAAACCAAATAAAACGTAACCCTTAATGATAGTAGCTAAGTAGTTTTAAAATTGTCGGTACATAGTTTCTATAGAAAGACAAACAAATTGAAAATAAAGGTGAAAAATAAGTTGCCAAAAACTAATTTGTAATTTCTAAAAACAACTAAATAGGAAACCAACACTTTTCAAATAAAAAATGATCTAATTACTACTAAAAATAGAGGTTAATATCCTTTGCTTATGGTAAAAATAAATCAAACAAAACAAGATTAAGAAGGTCAATCTAGTGGATCAAATAGAACATAATATATTCAATAACAGTTGACATAATCTATTGTGAAAAAGGCCCCAAACAAACAAAATTAGCTATGTTAATTTAGTTTAATGAAAAAAATAGACATAAACTAATCAACTAGGATGATTTAGTTGACTATGTGATTAAAATTTAACACAAATGAAAAGTGATGAATGCAGTCAAGTAATTTTGATATTTTAACTATTGTAATTGAAATTTATGAATTTAAAAATTGATTAAAATGGACAAAACTATAATATAAATCTATTAATAATGAGCTTATGAAATTAAACAAGATAAACCAAGTTAATTTAGTTGTATTTTTGAGAGTGACGAAGTTTTGTTGATTAGATACTTAGTCTTGTAGAGGTAGAAAGCTTAAAACATAGTAACTAAATAGATTTGACTAGGTCAAGTTAGTTGTAAAACTAAAAAAATAGGAAATAAAATTAGATCGACTAATATGATCTATTTTTTTAAGACCAAAATTGTAAATAATAAATAAATAAAAAATATCATATAATTTAACATAGTTAATTGTAAGTAAAATGTAGAAAGAGACAAAATGACTAGATCTACTAGTGTGGCCCAATTGGCCAAAATAAAAAACCTAAAAATAAAGTACAAAACTTGGTTGAACAACATGACTTAGTTGACTAAAAAAACCTAGATTTGCACATGGACCAAATAATTAGATCAACTATATTGATCTAGTTGACTAAGGAATAAACCTACACATAGAAGGTAAGACTATATTGACCAACATGACCTAGTTGACTAAAAACCTTGAATCTTTAGATGGGTAAAATGATTAGATCAACTAGCTCAAACTAGTTGACTGAGGAAGAAACCTTCAAACATAAGTGAAACTAAAGACACAAGATCAAATTAGTTGAATGTAATAAATAAATAAAATAAAATACAAGGGTTATATTGATTTTGAGTTCACCAAAATATATGAAATGAATTATGATATATCTACAACTTGTCATACTCAGTGAATTCCAAACTTGAAGAAGTTAATCTCATTAAAAACTCATTACATAACTATTTATATTGGGAACATGACCAATATGGATTCAATAAACCTACCTAAGGGATATATTATCACATAACACTACAAGAGAGGGTTCAAAATCCTCTAGTCAAGTAACACTACACAATAACCCTAGCTAGGCCTATAATTCATTAAATAAAATAAAATGAGTCTAGTGTATGTGAGTTCAAATCACATGAAAACTCAATAATAAATAGCCTATCAATTTAGTTTCCCTTTAGGTGGCCTAAAAAAAATAAATCAAGAAAGGAAAAATATATTCAATCCAATGTAGAGGTAAAATAATCAAGGAGTAAAATATTTACCTATTACTTTGTGTAATATATAATCTACCAAATGAAAGAGGAAAATTTAAAAATACTTACCTTTGGATGAGCTTATTGTGCCCCAATCTCTCCCTTGGATAATGGTGTGTTTAAAAATTTTGTTATGACCTTGTAAGAATCACACTATATAAATTATATCTAGGATAAAATACTCCTACTTCACATCAAAGAATTTTCCACAAGATAAACTATCTTTCTCCTAATCTATATGTTTCGAAAAGTATAAGTTCAACTTTCATGCTTTGATGGTTGAGTCTTGAAGAGATATTTAATTAACTTGATAGGTTGAATTTTGAAATTCAAAGGAGCCTTTTTCATGAAAATAAGGCCTTCAATATTAACCATGACTTCATAATAACTTCTCCAATTTTGCATGTTTCAATAGTGGGTGTGTGTACTAATGGTAACCAATCCTTCATCTAGAGATTATCTCCTACACAAGGTCACCCACACCTTGAAGAGTTTACATTTTATCAATACGAGTTAAAATAGTAAAACCATAAACACTGACTCCTCATGTGTAGAATTATTAAAATTACAAGTTGTAATAATGTGATAAAAATGTTCCTCTTTATTGGATTGGATTGGATTGGATTGGATTGGATTGAAAGTAGTATTTACACCCAAGGATTGATCTTAAACCCTTCTTAAAATTTAGTAGACAAGAAAAACCAACTTGATTTTTTTAGGAAATAAAATTAGCTATATGGTATCAAACTAGATCATTTGGGCCAACTTAGTTGCATATCATACTCTTAATCCTTTCTAACAAGATTGACCCAGCTAACTTAGTAGGAAAAAAGGATAGTGAGGGTGTTTTCCTAATGAGGGGATATTTTGAAAGGAAAATTAATGAGGGAAGTGGATAAGTGGGATTTAATTACTTAATTAGTTAGATGAAAGTGATTTTAGTTGGTTTAGGTAATGGTATAGTGACCAACAATCTTTAAAATCTCTAAAGGCCTACCTACCCCTTTCTCAATACACCTTTTAAGGTGTGAACTCAGAGAGATTGAAACTTGACAAGTTATTTCAAGAGATAAAACATCATTAAATGATAATTTTCTAAGAATATTCTATGTATAGAATGACCTTATTTTTATTATAATTATCTCAACTAATAACCCATCAGGATATCTCCCTCCACTCATCAACATCTAGGTGCATCACATATAATGAGAGTTCCAATCACATGAAAACTCAATATTTCATGTACATCATATAGTTTGATGGAAACCTCAATGGTATCCCCATGCACCAACCACATGAATGTGCTTTTAATCCATTTATATCACCCTAATAACATCATGATGAGCTTTGTATTGAGTGGAACATGAGACATTTGTAATATCCATTTAAACCCTAATGTCACTAAATTCACTTGGTTTATCCTTAATAGTTTACCTAAAATATCTAATATCCAATTTCATTAACACTCAAAAATAGTCTATGCCACATTTACTAAACATAAAAAACAAATCAAAATTAGAATTTGATCCAAAAAACTAAAATGTAGATTTAAAATCAAACTTAAATAGTACTATAAGTTAAAAATAGACCATATATTCTATCAGACTTGCCATTTTTACCATTTTTCAACTTTTTTCTTGCATAGACCAAGAATATAAGTGCTTAGGCCAAGCATACAATTTCACTATCCTTGCTTAAATTTTCCACTACATTATTAAATCACCTAATTATAATGGCCATGCTTAAATATTCCATTTATCCAACCATACCCTATCATATTAGCTAAGGGAAACTTTCTAATTAATCATCCATAGCATATGATATCAGCCAACACATCACTAGACTATATCATCCATACCATATATTATAGATCACTTATTCATCCTACTATATTAGCCATAATACATGAAATCAATGATGGTCATATTTTTAACTACACCAAGTGCTCAAATATACTAATCATGCTTGTCTTCCTAATGTTATTAGCCATACCCTATGTTATATGATAGTCATCTAATTTTATATTGTATTGACCATTCCATATGGTAATGATTAGTAATTTGGATAGATAAATTGGTTGTACCCTATTGTATCAATAAAATATTTATTTTCTCCCTTATAATATGTAATATCATGTCTAATATAATTATCCCTTAGCCTTAATTTTTACTTTTCATCAAATACCCTTTTCTCATCCTAATTTTAACTTTATTTTGACACTAATTGGTTAAAATTATGTTACAAGTATTTTATTTAGTTCTTGGATTTACTAATATACTTTGAATTTTATCAAAAGTGATAAAGCAAACAATAAATGCACCTCCTACTTATATAAATCTAGTTGTAATTGAAATTCATTCTCTATTACATCTACCTCCTCATCATGAGCCATATATCTCAACTTGATAAATTTAGACTCATAGAGCTCTTGGATTTCAAAAAATAACAAATTCAAAAATGAATATATTTTCCATATTTATAATAAAAATTTAAATTTTGAAGCTTTCTCTAATTTATCATGAAATTCTATACTTTTCCCACGTCTTTATTCCGTTAGATCAAATTCCTGAATTGAAATAAACATTAAAATATTGGTGACATAAATAATATTTTAGGTGATAACATAATGTTTATAAAACACTGAATTTTAATCTTATTCTTTAGGTCCACCTCTTGTTATTCACATTACGTTCCTTTTATTATGTTTAACATGCGTGACATTATCTACAATCAATAATATAAGTGAAAGTGAGTATTTTAATTTTATTTAATTTTGGTTACTTTTAGTTATTTCAATATTAATTTTTATAAATGTTATTTAGTGTTATTATTTCTATTTCCTAAAGCACCATCTTGTGTTTGACTATTGTGGCATGTGATGAGCTTCATGTGGGGCATATGTATACACATAATATTTTTAAAGTTATTGATTATTTCTTTTATATTGGAAATTTTATGCATCAATATTATTGAGTTCATGCCTTAAAAGGTGCACCAAAAATGGGGTGGGATTGGTTCATGGTACTTTGTGAGAGATTTTCACATTTTACTTATTACACCATCACTACTATCATTTTGACATCCTCTAAATCTCTATATATCTATCCCTTTACATTAATTCATTTCAAAAAAAAATAGCTTCCCTATATCATATGGTATTGACTTGGTGAATAGCATTTAAATTTTTCCTTTATCATTTTTTTATTGTATCAACCCATCTAAAAGAGTTATGGGTCTATCTTCTGACATCTGTACCATATCAGATTCACTGATATTAGATTATGTCATCAAACATCTTCCATATATATCATCCTAGAATATATCTTTATCTTATATTTTGAGGTTATTTTAGGGTATTGTAACCATTTATTTATGGGTCATATTTATTCCAAATAAGATATATTACACTCATACACTATACTTGCACTCACATTATTGTCTTAAGTAATTACTTAGGAGACATAGTGGTTTATAACCTTATCTTGGAGGTCTTGTCTTATTGTGTCTTTGAAGCTCAATATGAGAGTTAATTAGGGGTTCCTAAATAAGGAAATTTATTTCTTCATCCAATAATTTGAGGTCTTAAACCTACAACGTTCTCTTGCAAATCTCCAATTGAGCCAGGGGGAGATTGAAGAATCAATAGGTCCACCCCAAATTAAATATTTTTATACTTACAGTAAGTAGTTTATTTACTAAGTATATTAGATGTTTATTATTGATTTGTTTATGTATGTGTGTATCTTGGCTTAGGCTCTTCCTTATACTGAATAATCTAGTATAGATATAGGATTGTTTATCTTTATAGGTTACATAGAACCCCATTTTGGTTGATTATTACACCTAGTTAACCCTAAAATGATTAAAAAAGGGTAAATAAGCAGAAGGGTAATAAATATATCTATATTGGTCCAATTAATTTTCAAACTTAGATAAATAATTTTCTAGATTTAAATACTAAGATATGCCAAAAGTAGAAAATATAACTATTAGTTGATGTTTTAATAAATAGAAATAAGAGTACTTAGTTGGTTTATTTTGCACATGCATATATAGGATATAGAAGACTATAATTAGAATAGATTAGGATCCTATAATAGTGGTTAAATCCTAGAATTTTTCATTATATGGCCTTAGATGTTTGGGTCATATATAAATAGTTGCATCAATATAGGTGTCTGACTTGGAGGTAGGTGTCTTGTATAGAATACTAACTTGATTTATATGTGACCAAATGGATCCTTATATGTATTTATTAGTTTATAATAATGTATAAATATTATATACATATTATTTTTATCTTTTTCAAATTATCAAACCTAGCTTCATTACCCTTTGAGTTACTATGGGAAATATGGGTTAATGGGCTCATAATGTCGAGCTACCCAAAGGATCCCTCTATCAATGGTCATAGGAGTAGTATATTTACATGTCTAAAGTAGTAAAATAGTAGTGCATGATCCATATTTTCCAAGTTATAAGCTAGGTCATGTTATTACTTGATTATCACATATTACACCATTTTGCACATACAAACCAGTGCATAGTGGAGAAATGCATAAGTATGATGGCTTATTCAAAGTATTTTCTATAGGATGAAGAAGGATAAAATTTTATACATTTAAATACTAAGATATGCCAAAAATATAAAGTACATCTATTGGTTGATGTTTCAATAAATTGAAACAAGAGTACTTAGTTGTTTTATTGTGGAGATGCATATATGGGATGAATAAGGCTAAAATTGAAATAGATTTAGATATTATAATAGTTGTCAGATACTAGAATTTTTCATTATATTACCTTATACATTTGGGTCATTTCTGAATAGTTTCATCAATGTAGGTATCTCATCTAAAGGTACACGTCTGGCACATAATAATAACACGATTTATATGTGACCAACTAGATCCTTATAGGTTTTCTATCACTCTATTATAATGTATATATATTGTATGAATATTATTTTTATCTCATTCAAATTAACAAAGCTAGATTAATCACCCTTTGAGTTACTATGAGAAAAATGGGTTAGTAGAATCATAATGTTGAGCTACCCAAATGACCCCTTTGTTAATGGACACTACCTATATAGCCAATATTTTGAATAGGTCCTCATACTTATGTATTTCTCCAATATGCATTGGTTTGTGTATGAATAAGGGTATAATATGGGATAATAAATTAATATAATGACCTATCTTGTAACATGTAAAATATGGCTCCTATACTGCACTTACAGTACTTTAGACATGTAGATAGACTAATCCTATGACTAATATGGAAACATGAATGAATAGGAAAGCTTTAATCACTTGACTACTTAATTTATATTTATTTTTTTGGTTTGCATGTTATATGTATGAATTTTTTAGGTCAGTTATGAGTGAGAACTAATCTGATGTTATCTGCAGTTGGGCTATTCTAATCCTAACCCTGTAGAGTCCGTAGTTTCAAGCTATTCACTGTTGCACACGCAGAATTACAAGATAACCAAGCAAAGTACACTTCTCTATCAATTATAATATCATAAGTAGCAAAAGAAGGTTCTAGTGTTGGCTTCAAATAGGGCTTATGATCACCTTTTGTAAGTGTATCAGACTGCTTCTCAACATAAGAATTATCCTCACAGAATCTAAAAATATCATTAAATACATAATAACCTTTCTCCTGAGGTGCAATGAAAAATGTTTGAACAGAAGTATTTCTATTTTGACCTCTCTATCTCTCCTCTGTATAGAGCCAGTGACATAACTAGTACCCCACCATTTAATGAATCTTGAGCATCTGTCAATTTAATTTCAATGAGACAGCCCATGTAGTTCAAAGACATTACCTTTGGTATCGCTGACCTCCAGTACCCTAAGTAGCAACCATCAACACTAACTACTACTAATTAGATGTTTTAATATTTCTAATAGAGGCATCATTTGCAGCATATACATTCTTTGTACCTGGGCAGAACTCCCCACTCTAGGAACCCCATGAACTTGCACCATAGCTTCAGATAGGAACTCCTTTCACTTTGACAAATGACAGCAATATTTCACATCTCCAAGTCGAGATTGCAAGCAGTATCAAATTACAGCATCTTCTTGGATACTGTGATGCAGACAGGGATATCACAATTCTCTCTAGAAATGTTGTTTTATTTGCCAAATACTCAAACCTTCTAGAACTATTCTGCTATGATGGTGGGGAACATGTTTTGGAATGGGAGTGTTATCCTCTACAATCTCACAATGGTAGTCATCAGGAACCTCCCAAGGCTTCCATTCTATCATTTTGGGGATGAGAATGAGTTCGTTGTTGGCATCTTCGATGAACTACTCGACCTGGCCGCAGGTAATCCGTGTCTCAATTATTTCCCAGTCAATGCTACCATCGACCACAGTCTTTCTGATCTCCTTAACTTCTTCACTGCAAAGAATTCTGTAAACTTGGCTCAGGAAATGGAGCAAACTGTAAATTTTCTCCGTGGCAATGCTTTTGAGTCACAATTCAATCAACACGACCTTTAGCTTCGCCAACAGTCCATTTTTTTTGCATTGTGGATGAATGTTTTGACTAGGCATCGATAGACATCCTTCAAATGCAACTGAGAAGTTTTGACATTCTGCAGCGGATTAGAATTTTGAATTTTGTCTATTTATTCTCCAAGATAATAAGGTACTAGTAAGTATTTGCACCAATGCTTGTCCCAACTACTAATAAAGGGGCTTTAAGATTCTCATGATGCGAATAATCAATAATTCTATGTAGATCATCTGTTCACCCAGCATTGTAAAAGTGATCTAAAGTAATGGAGGCGCCCCCTAGTTCTCTATGATTGGCAACAACAATCTTCCATCCTTTCTCAGCAAGATAAACTTAGAATTTTAATTCTGATCCTCTTACGTAAACACTACATGGACTCTATATATTCCTTTTAAAACATTATACAAATAATCTCATATTTAATTTGGCTCAAATTCACAAGACTTTGTTAATCAATATATTTAAAACTCCCAGCACTTAATGCCCAGTAGGATAAATGTGTTTTTATCTAATCCTACACACATCAGTTTCTTCTTTTCGCGCCTCCTTGTTTTATTTCTCTCAACTCACACAGAATTGGAAGGCAGACAGAAAACAATACAAAAACAAATCCATGCAAGAAAACAACATACACTATATTTATTCATATTGTAGGGAGACATACATTTTTGTGTTGTCTGTGCGTTGCCCATCTCTTTCCTCCTACGCCCCTGCTCTTCTCTTCTACATCCTTCTGTCTTCTCTCCTTCTCTTCTTCATTTCCACCTTCTTCTTTGATGTTTTGAATGAGAGAGCCTTTTTCCTCTCTCTTCTACGTACTCCTCTTCCTCCCTCTTGCGCCCTTAATGACTGTTCTTTTTCTTTTAATAAACCAAAAAAATCTCTTCTCTAACCTCTGCGCCCAACTTGGGCTTTTGACAAAACAAAATACAGTTTTTAATTTGTAACAATTTACCAAGGTTGAAAATATTTCAACCACTCCTCCATTATTCCCTCAACAGCCCCAACTATTTTCTTTTTACTTTTTATTTTATTTTTACTTTTATTTTTTTATATTTTCTCCTTAATTTCAACCTTTTAGAGGAAATACAATAATTTTGAAATTTGTTTATGATGCTCCTGCATCATACTCTCCCTCTAGAAACAATTTGAACCTTAGTTCAATGAAATGCTGCCTCCATGCATTAGCCTTTACTGTATGCCTGGATCCCAAGGTCTTCTTGTCAATGATAATGCTTGAATTTGGCTTTGCTAGTATTTACCTTTCATCTTGCTTTTCTTCCTCTTCTGGTATATTCTTCTTCTCATCTCCTTCTCAGCTGCAATCTCCCACTTCCATGTTTCATTTTCATATGTGTCTTCAAAATCTTCTTTCAAAAATTTGTCCATTGAACTATGGACTTCATTCATCTCCACAATTTTAACACCTGCATTCAAAACATCAAAAGCAACCTTAGTAGAAAAACATTGAGGCCATGAAGCCTCTTGGCTGCCTTCACATTTCTGCTCTTGTTTCTTGACCAAAACTGCCTTGGTCTCATTGCTTTGCTCTTGTCTTGTTCCACTCTTTCCAATGTTGTCTTCACCATGGCTTGTACCTTTATACAACTCTCTTGAATTACCAAACAGCTCCTCTATCATTCTCAACTCTACCTTTAGTGAGATCTCATCTATCTCACAATCTTCATCAAACTTGGTCTTATCAACTTGAAGGATTGCTTGTTCCTTACTAGCCTTACTCTTCATTTCATCACTCAACACAAACTCATTCAAATCTTCATGTCCTATGTCAAATTTAGGACCAGATTGTCTTTCATCCTCTATAATTACATTCATCCACTTTATAGTTTCTTCATACAAATCAGCTTCTTCACCAATATCAACATAATTATCAAAAACAATTACAGTATTCATACCTTCTGTCTTCTTGCTTTCTTCAGTCTCTGCTTGAAGCCATTTTGTCTATTCTACCACATATTCTTTTCTTCTCTCATCATCCATCCCTTTGGAAGTCTCTCCTTACTGCATATTAGTCCTTACAGCCACTTTCCATTCCTCATTTTCCATAAAAAGATTATTAAATGATTCAAAAACATCATTACCTTGCCATGTACTTGTGTCATCCTTCACCTTCCTCCATTGATTTCTTGGTGTTTCTGTCTTAACACTCACATCTTCATTCTTTGCCTTCTTAGGCACCCACATTAAATTCTCCTTCTTATCATTTGCTGATCCCTTTAGCCATTTTGGCACTTTGTAACCATGCTCTTGTGATAATACTGAAAAACCAATCTTATTTGTCCTTTTATTTTCTTGTACATCTACATTCATATGAGAAAAATCAACCTTATAAGATAAACTTGCATGCTTGCTTACTTGTTGCTTGTTTGTGTGCTTCACCATCCACTTAGGCATTATGTACCCATGATTGACTGCTTTGTGTGAGGACTTCATCTTCTTCTTGCCTCTTTTAACCTGTGTATTCATATCTTCATGCTCACAATAACAATCAAAATCAGCACTTAACACTTCATTTACCTCTTTGTTAGCTTGTTCCACGGAGCAATCTTTCTCTTCCTTTGTGCTTGGCTGTCCTCTTTCTTCTTCCTGGCCTTCAATGGCATCATAGAATTCAGCTTCATCTTCTACTTCTCCTCTCTCATGCATTAACCAATGCACCTTATCAACAGCAGCAAACTTACTTCTCTCTCTTGTACATTCACTTATGCATTTGGTGTCTTTTCCTGCACCAATTTCTTTACTCTCCAAGGTCTTTCTCTTGACCTTCACAACGTTGTTTATACCTGTACTTACCCATTCAAAAACAACATTAAATACAAAAAAAAGAGACCATAATGTCTCCATGAGTATCCTCTTAATGGACATTCTCATCTTCTCAAGTGCTCCTCCTGGCACTTCCTCTTTTCTTTCTTTTCTCTTGTTCTCCTCAATGAGAGCCTTCTTCTCAACTTTTTCTTCTTGCTACCCACTTGGCAACCTTCTTATCTTCTTGCCTCTATGGGCTTCTCTCTTTATGGCAATCTTCATTTGCCGCCTTCTCCTTTTCACTAGGAGATCTATTGGCCACTTTATCCTCTTCTTTATTGGCCATACCCATGTTTTCCTATTCAGCTGCATCCAAGACTCATACTCATCCTTAACCTTAGCTAATTCTTTCTTCAAACTAGCAATTTCTTTATTAAAATCAACATTAGTCATACCTTTGATGCTTGTTTTCCTCTTGCTGCCCTCATGTACCTTGCTGCTCTGTAGGGCCTTCAACAATGCTTCCATCTCTGAGATCTTCACCCAAGTCTTTTCCACCTTGGTCTCTTGATCCCTTGTCTCACCCAAGCCTTTCTCCTTGACTGGTCTTTTGACAATCCACGTGATCTCACCTAGGCCTTTTACATCCTAGTCTTTTGATCCTCTTCTCAATCCTACAACAACTCTTTAGACAACTCTTTAACAATTACAAATCCAAGCTTACCTTGTTTTGGATCTTTCTTCTTGAGCATCCACTATGCTTTCTTACTTTTGAGCTCTTCAAGCTTCTCTTCACTAAGCTTTCCTTGGCTTCTTCTTCTCTTAAGCCTTAATGGCTTGGCTGCCTTTCTCCTCACCTGCAACTTCTTCACTTGATTGCTTCTTAACACAATAACTCAAATCACAAGCAAAGTTGCTCATACCTTTTCTTTAGCAGAGTCTTCCAGTGCTTGTCCTGCTGATCCTTGCCAATTCCTATCACAACTGCAACATCATTCACAAATGCAACCATTCCAAATTCTGCAGCAACTTATGATCCATTCCTAATTCCCCAAGAGCTTCAAGCTCTGATACCAAATGATGTTATTTGCAGTTGGGCTGTTCTGATCCTAACCCTATAGAGTCCGTAGTTTCAAGTTATTCACTGTTGCACATGCAGAATTACAAGATAACCAAGCAAGGTACACTTCTCTATCAATTATAATATCATAAGTAGCAAAAGAAGGTTCTGGTGTTGGCTTCAACTGGGGCTTATGATCACCTTTTCTAAGTGTATCGGACTGCTTCTCAACATAAGAATTATCCTCACAGAATCTAAAAATATCATTAAATACATAATAACCTTTCTCTTGAGGTGCAATGAAAAATGTTTGAACAGAAGTATTTCTATTTTGACCTCTCTATCTCTCCTCTGTATAGAGCCAGTGACATAACTAGTACCCCATCATTTAATGAATCTTGAGCATCTGTCAATTTAATTTCAATGAGACAGCCCGTGTAGTTCAAAGACATTACCTTTGGTATCGCTGACCTCCAGTACCCTAAGTAGCAACCATCAACACTAACTACTACTAATTAGATGTTTTAATATTTCTAATAGAGGCATCATTTGCAGCATATACATTCTTTGTACCTGGGCAGAACTCCCCACTCTAGGAACCCCATGAACTTGCACCATAGCTTCAGATAGGAACTCCTTTCACTTTGACAAATGACAACAATATTTCACATCTCCAAGTCGAGATTGCAAGCAGTATCAAATTACAGCATCTTCTTGGATACTGTGATGCAGACAGGGATATCACAATTCTCTCTAGAAATGTTGTTTTATTTGCCAAATACTCAAACCTTCTAGAACTATTCTGCTATGATGGTGGGGAACATGTTTTGGAATGGGAGTGTTATCCTCTACAATCTCACAATGGTAGTCATCAGGAACCTCCCAAGGCTTCCATTCTATCATTTTGGGGATGAGAATGAGTTCGTTGTTGGCATCTTCGATGAACTACTCGACCTGGCCGCAGGTAATCCGTGTCTCAATTATTTCCCAGTCAATGCTACCATCGACCACAGTCTTTCTGATCTCCTTAACTTCTTCACTGCAAAGAATTCTGTAAACTTGGCTCAGGAAATGGAGCAAACTGTAAATTTTCTCCGTGGCAATGCTTTTGAGTCACAATTCAATCAACACGGCCTTTAGCTTCGCCAACAGTCCATTTTTTTTGCATTGTGGATGAATGTTTTGACTAGGCATCGATAGACATCCTTCAAATGCAACTGAGAAGTTTTGACAATCTGCAGCGGATTAGAATTTTGAATTTTGTCTATTTATTCTCCAAGATAATAAGGTACTAGTAAGTATTTGCACCAATGCTTGTCCCAACTACTAATAAAGGGGCTTTAAGATTCTCATGATGCGAATAATCAATAATTCTGTGTAGATCATCTGTTCACCCAGCATTGTAAAAGTGATCTAAAGTAATGGAGGCGCCCCCTAGTTCTCTATGATTGGCAACAACAATCTTCCATCCTTTCTCAGCAAGATAAACTCAAAATTTTAATTCTGATCCTCTTACGCAAACACTACATGGACTCTATATATTCCTTTTAAAACATTATACAAATAATCTCATATTCAATTTGGCTCAAATTCACAAGACTTTGTTAATCAATATATTTAAAACTCCCAGCACTTAATGCCCAGTAGGATAAATCTGTTTTTATCTAATCCTACACACATCAGTTTCTTCTTTTCGCGCCTCCTTGTTTTATTTCTCTCAACTCACACAAAATTAGAAGGCAGACAGAAAACAATACAAAAACAAATCCATGCAAGAAAACAACATACACTATATTTATTCATATTGTAGGGAGACATACATTTTTGTGTTGTCTGTGCATTGCCCATCTCTTTCCTCCTACGCCCCTACTCTTCTCTTCTACATCCTTCTATCTTCTCTCCTTCTCTTCTTCATTTCCACCTTCTTCTTTGATGTTTTGAATGAGAGAGCCTTTTTCCTCTCTCTTCTATGTACTCCTCTTCCTCCCTCTTGCGCCCTTAATGACTGTTCTTTTTCTTTTAATAAACCAAAAAAATCTCTTCTCTAACCTCTGCACCCAACTTGGGCTTTTGACAAAACAAAATACAATTTTCAATTTGTAACAATTTACCAAGGTTGAAAATATTTCAACCACTCCTCCATTATTCCCTCAACAGCCCCAACTATTTTCTTTTTACTTTTTATTTTATTTTTACTTTTATTTTTTTATATTTTCTCCTTAATTTCAACCTTTTAGAGGAAATACAATAATTTTGAAATTCATTTATGATGCTCCTGCATCATAATCTTGTATATATGTCAATCTTTTGGGAAAATGTATTACACTAAAATACTTAGGCTAACCATAAGGACATGCTAAATTTGTAAATTAGATTACTTTTGAGCACTAAGCACTTAGTTGAAAAAGGGACGCCTATGTCAACATAGGCATCTAGCTAAGACATAAGTGTTTGGGAAGCTAGAAAATAGGTATAAGTCAAAAACTAGAATATAAGGATAATGATTAGGTTTAGAGAAATTTACATAGCATAGAAGGTCTAGTCATTAAAATATCATACGGTTAGACGAAAAGATAAGTAATTTGGTACAAATAGATAGTGGATATGAGACTTTCAACAACAAGAAGGTTTTGGAGATGAAGTATATATCCATGATATGTATTTTCCAAGTGTATAATATTTAGGTGCTATATAATACATATCTAGTATCTACAACACCTTAACCCCTTTACGAGCATCTACCACATTATTTTTTTTATTTTTTACCCCATTAAAACCATCTACTTTACTTGCATCTTGACAACTACCATTATAACCATTTTTAATTGTTGAGGTATAATGAGAGATGTACACTTATGTCAAAATATTAGGTTTTTGAACCCTTTCATTTTGAAATATGAGTTTTAGGTTACCATCTACTATTTATGAGGATATTCATAAAATTATATGTAGGCTCTATTTTATTGTCCTTATTCAAGTCCTAGTTGATTGAAAGAAAGATGATAGTTTTAGATCATCCTATCTCATGATTAAATTCATTTCAAGTCATGGAGTAAGTTTACCACTTGGATCCTTACTACAAATACAAAGTGTGTTTACACACAATTACATCTCTTTATCCTTTTACTCTAACATTTGTTGTTATATCAATAATACTATAAAAGAAGGAATTTTTAGATAAAATATAGCATAATCCACTCAAAAAATTTAGTCATACCTATCATAAACATACATGACTTGTGCATATGCATATGGTTCTTACAAACCCTTATTTCTATCTGAATAATTTCTATGGTACAATCCTCAATTTTTTATTGATCAAATACATGAATTCCATAATCTTTGTCTAATCTGATCATTATAATAGCTATACTATACTCATATCATCATATCAATATTCTTACCTTTTAGATGATTACATCAGACTCAAACGCCCTAGAAATTATAGATATGTCCAACCCTGAAGGCCCTAACCACATGCCAACCAAATTCCATTTTTAAAATTCTATTTATTTAATGGTTAGGTCCATAAATTTTCCATTTTGATGTTGTGATAAATTACCCAAATAATGCCATATAAAAAACAATATATCTAGTCCTATTTTCCTATCTAGCATTGCTCAAATAAAAATATATACACTTTTACACATTCAATGAGACTACCCTAAACATTAAAATTTATATATAAATCACAAGGAGAAGGCCTTAGCCAAGATTTAATCACCTAATAAATAAATACACATACACTTAATAGGGAAAACTATGTATTGTTTAACTTCCCTCTTTAGAGCATTAAATACATAGGTAACACTCAATCATTCATTTCGAAGTGGTTGAAGTTAACTTTGTTATACCCAATATCCCCCTTCTTTCCATAGGAAATGGGGACCCACCTTCTTTCAAACTATGGTCTTGAATTTGAGCCCCTCTTCTATATGTTTATGCAAAATCTATGAGAATATTAATTCTTGGCCTTTTCATAGTTTAGAAAAGTGATATTTGTATGATGTTTTCATAGACTAACCTTATTAATAACTTTTAGGAGTATTTGCTGGTTTTTATATTTTCAAACTTATCTTAGTCAGATAAATCTCTTGAGCCAATTGAATTATTTTAAACATTTTATCCAAGACATTTTTACTAGGATGACTTATTCTTTTGAGATTTTCTCTATTTGACATTTTATCTTATATAATTGGGTCTTCATGACATTTTCCCCAAAATAATCTTGTTGAAACAAAAGAGGTAGAACAAACCTTTTAGACATTTTGAACATAACCTTCAAAACTTTTGTCTTGGGTCTTTACCCTTCAGACCTACCCTTTAGGATTTTTTTTTCGGATTTTACCCTCTAAAAATTACCCTTCGATATTTTTTTCCTAGGCCTTTTCCCTTCATACCTACCCTTCGTACCTACCATTCAAGAATTTTGTCTCAGGTCTTTATCCTTTGAACCTACCATTTGAAACTTTTATCTCAGGCCTTTTCACTTTTAACCTACCCTTTGATATATTTGTCTTGGGCCTTTTCCCTCCAAATGACCCTTCAAGATAATTACCTTAAAAAATTTATCTAATGAAATTGGGTCTTCAAGAGAATTGTTGCAGATATTTTATCCAAAACAATTCCTGGAAGTAATCTACTAGATAAAAAACCTAAAATAATTACCTTGAACAAAAATGACAAATTGATTTCCCTAAATACGCTATGGAAAATTGAAGACCTAATTTATATATCTACTAAGTCATTTTTCATTTAAAGTTTTAGGGGAAGATCAAACCAAGAAACAACAAGTGTCTAAATTATAGGGAGTTAGGTTGATTTGATGGTCACATGGATGTCTTTAACAATCGTACAAACATCAAATTTAGGCTTAGAAACTAAAATACACAAGTTTTAATTATGAAGGTTGTATCGATGTCATTGATGGTCATGAGGATGTCTTTGATGATCAAATGAATGTCTTTGATGGTCACATGAACATCAAATTTAAGATCAGTAAAAAAATGATAGGGGAATAGATTATGATGGTCATGTGAACATAACTAACACTTGCATGAAAATAATCTATGACTATGGAAATGTCAAATTTAATATTGGAATCAAAGGTTAGTGGGCCCATGTAGATCGATGGCTAGCATTGATCCATACTATTGATTTGATGGTACAAGATTGACAAAGCCTTTTTAAAGAAATGAAGATGTGAGAAGTGTTAAGCTTGTAGGAGTAAATAAGTCAAAGAACTAAGATATATTAACCATGTTAAATTAAGCAGAATTGATCGATGGTGCAAGATCAACATAGACTTTTCAAAAGTCTTAAAAATAGTGAAAGACTACCAGTTGGCATAGAATAATTCAAGTTGTGAATATAAATAACACATAGGCCCTACAGAGGTGATAAATGGCATGATCATGTTCTATCATGTATAGAGATATAATGATATGAGTCTTAGGTACACTTTTTAAAGTTATAGAACTAATGATAGGAAGCATGAAATGGATAGTCTTAGGTACACTTTTTAATATTGGTCACAACTAACAATAGTGTCATTGGTCCTAAAAGGCATTGGTAAAGTGATGTATGTTTGAATTAAATTTGAAAGTGGCTAATCTAAAAGATCAACAGGTTGTTCTCACAACCTATAAAATGAGGCATGCACATTTTTGTAAATGATGCATGTATTTTTAATTTTTGCATGTAGTTAGACCTATAATTTTAGAAATTTCCTTCATATTCACACACATGCACATGTTGCATAGCTTTTTAAAGCCTATTTTCAATTGATACTACAATTAGACCCTTATACAATTTTCAAGCATAGTTAGAACTCAATTTCTAACTATCACATGTAATGATCTTTCATAAATTTGAGGATGAGGTGACCCCTTACCCAAGTCTATATAAATAATTATAATACAACTTGGATTTTAGTCAGAGAATTTTAAATACAGGAACAACATCAATTTTGATCATTAGTGAATGTGTTTATGTATTTTATTTCCAATTTTTGTGTAATTAGTTGTTACTTTCTTTGGTTGTATGTCTCAATAATCCTTAGTGTGCAATAGATATGAATGGATTCTTAATTATTTTGATTGATATTTTGATCCATAACTTTACA
The DNA here is from genome assembly GCA_037957365.1 of Torreya grandis. Classification (NCBI taxonomy): domain Eukaryota; kingdom Viridiplantae; phylum Streptophyta; class Pinopsida; order Cupressales; family Taxaceae; genus Torreya; species Torreya grandis. The sequence goes on along the minus strand of JARHVA010006933.1, from coordinate 307,398 downwards.
ACATCTATTGAAATATTGGTGAATTATGTTGGTTAAGATAGTTGAGTTGATCGATTCATAATTTTGAATGTGTACTAGTGATTTCTTTAATGTAGTTTTATGTGTGTGTGCCAAAGTTTCCTTAGATACTTTCCTATCTTGATCCATAATATCTTGAGTAAGAGTGTGCAATAACTACTCTAAAAGGAACAACCTTTATCTGAGGTCTATGAATTTATTACATCATTATTTCCTTAGACTTTTCAACTGCATATAATTGTGTGTGCACAATTGCTGCTAGCAACATGCATAGGTTTTGAGAGCACAATTATGTTTAGAAACCAACTAGGAAATTAGTTCCTAAAAACCATGAAGCCTTGTTTTCTGCCTTACCATTCCCTCTTTTTTGAGTTTGTTTTGAGACCTTCCCACTTTAGATTATAAATCCAACCATCCATCCAACTCACATAGAGATTCACTACCTTTTAGTGACCACACCTCCATCTAAAAAAAATTGTTAATAACTTGCATACCCTACCATCTATTCCATAAATAGGTTATCAAAGATCTCATACTTACAATACATTCCCTAAAATGGATTTTACCTTCATTTAGATCTTAAAATGTTAGAGGCTATGTTGTTATGCTATGGTGTTCATAAAACCTACATTAATAGTGAATTGGTAGTAGAAGCAGGGCCAAAAATCTTGATAATAGTAGTTATCCATTTACATAGAGTTTCACTTGAGTCACCTAGGAGAATTAGCATATCTAATTCCTAGGTTGGTTTGCTAGTCTCACCCCTAACAAATCATAGGAGACCTAGAACTATGCCAACAACCCTAATTCATAACAATCCACCTCCTCCAGTAGGGAACCCCTTTTAAGAAGGAACCCTTTACCTATTAACCTACCAATGGCTCAATCCTAGTTAGTTGGATCTATTATTTCCATCCTAGGAGATGTGCATAATTTTCCTTAAAATCTTAAAAAGTAATTACCATCCTTCTTTCCTATAACAACAAAGATAATAGAGGAACATATCATATCTTTTAAAGATAATTTGAGATTAATGAATTTTTTCCATGAGGATGTTACATGAAAGATTATTCCCTTTTACTTTTATATATGTTTCTTATGATTGGTATTTAAATCTAGCCAAAAATTCTATCACTTCTTGGAATGAATGTCAAGAAGCTTTTCTTACACAGTTTGGATAGGTCACCAATCCTGGTTTGGTATACCATCACTTCACTATAATGAGGAGAGAACCTAATGAACCCATCCATGTTTTCAATGCAAGGTTCTAGAAGATGTAAAACTAATTGATCCTATGGTACAAACCAGACAAGCCATTAGCATTGGATATGTACAAGAATGTCCTATACCCAATCACTACCATATTCTTGAGAAGAGTAGCTACTCCCAATAATTTGATGTTAGCATATGAAGAGGCTTTCAATATAAACAAGCATCTAAATACTTAGACACCTAGTGCACCTAATGTCAACAATATCTTTCTAGCATTAAATCTGATACCATATATGAAATAGAATGTTCCCACATTTAATCAAAATAAATTTTACACACTTTCTCCATTGACATAGACTACATAGCCAAGTTTTATCTTCTTAATAAATCATATGATAGGCAATGGTTACTAATAGAATCAATAATAAGCTTTACTCCCCACTTTTATTTTACAAGGTACTGATTCTACGAAGGTAAAACTAGATTCTATCTAGAAGATGGTTTAAAAATTAAGCAATGACTTCTTAAATATGCAAAGGAATTTGGGTAATGATAATGGCCCAACCAATAATCATAATTCTAGATTCCAAAGATAAAATAGACCATTCAACAAGCCTTGGTATCCAAATAAGATTCTAGAGATCAAAATGGTAGAAATGGTTCTTCCCAACTGGTACAAAGTTTATAACACCTCTTAGCATGGTACGATTGACTATGTAGAGTTATGTGCAACATTTGAAATCTCTCAAAAGGAAGTAGTTAGACACAACTAGATGCATAATCCACTTGAGAATCATCCAAATCTTGGCTCTTAAAATACTACTATGTTCTTTGAAAATCATCAGTTTCCCTTTCTAGGTGAAGATGACAATGAGTGGGAGGATAATATAGATGAAGTTCACAGTTTCTAGTAGTTTCTGAGAGGTACATACATTATAAGGAATAATTAACCAATTACAACATCGACTCATCTAACTACCATGGTGATTCCTCGTAATCCTAAAGTAGACAATAATCCATCCCCTCCAAAGGGGAATGATCAACCACATAGTAAGGAATAAATAAGTAAAGGAGGATACAACATTATTGAGGATATAAAAAAGATCAAGGCAAATATAAGTCTTCATGAGTTAGCACAAATCCTTGAATAAAAAGAGATGTTATGGAAGTCTATTACTAAAAAGGATCCTATCAAAAGAGATAAATCATGTATATATAAAGTGAAATTTGTTGATGCTAATAACATCTACAAGAGTAACCTAGAAGTTCCATGCTTTTTTAACTATTTAAGCATTTGGTAAAAACATTCATAATTGTTTAGTTGATTTTGGAGTATCTATAAAGGTCGTGCCCACATCCATATGTCAAAATCTAGGTCTAAATTTGAGTCCTTCAAAGAGGATAGTTTCAAAAATGGATAAAATAATAGTACCAATAGTTGAATAATTGACCAATGTGCATATTTAACTAACATCTAAACCATGAGTCTAGATGACCATTGATATTATAATGGTAGACATACTAGAAGGATATGGACTATTGATGAGTAGGGATTGGTCCAAAACACTCAATGGATATCTCTATATAGACTTCTCTAGTATTTGGTTACCATGGAGAGAAATTATTAATCAAATCAGAATTGATAAAGAGTTGATAATGAAGTATTCCATCACAAAAAATAATGTCAAGAATGAAAAGGTAAAGTATATGTCTCCCAACCTTGGTATTTATAATTTTAACACTCAAAATCAAGTACAAAAGCTAGAACCTAAAAGTTTTAATCAGTTATGAACTCTACACTTTGACGGTGTTAGATCTAAGCAAGGATTAGGTGTGGGAATTGAGCTAATTGATCTATAAGGCAAAAGGTTCTTGGTAACATACATGTTGTAATTTCCATGCACTAAAAATACAACTAAGTATGAGTATATAATTTGAGGATTACAATTTGCACTTAAGAATAATATAAAAAAATATCAGTACTTGGTACCTCAGAGATGGTGGTTAACTAAGTTAGAAATAAATACCAATGCAAGTTGTCTTATTTAAAGAGCTAAAAGTATAGATCATGGGACCTAATTGAAAGCTTTGAAGCTTTCAACATAGTATCACTTCTTCAAGATAAAATCAAGAGGTGGAATCACTAGTTGTTGTTGCTAATTTAGATCCATTATAAGAATCTAAGTAAAAAGGTTCTCTATTAAATTAGTATTGTGTCCTTCAATTCTAGATAATATAGAATATTTATAGGTCTTTGATGATGACCAATAGATTATCCAATTTTTATGTAATTTAGGGGAATTTAAGTCCCAAATCATTGATGATAAGGACATTAATCACATATATCAAGAGGAATAAGATAAAGAGGGTGTTTTTCATCTCAAAGAGAATCAAATTTTAGTCGAGTTAGTCTCTTTGGAAACACCATTTAACATAGACCCTCAAGCTTAACAACTAAGGAATCCCAAGGTCAATGAATTAGACTTCAAAAGGGAAAATCTAGGAGATTAACATAGACCACATTATGTTAATATCAGTCTCAACTGCATCCCGAAGGAAATACACTAAGTGAAGGATCTAATCACTCAATATAGGGACATCATTGTTTGGACATATGAATGCTTGAAAGTGTATGACCTGCAAGTCATTACTCATACAATTCCCTTGAAGCTAGATCACATGCCATTTAGATAAAGGAAAAGACTATCCAATCCTATTCTAGAACCTCTCATTTAGAGAGAATTAGATAAGTTGTTAAGCACAAAAATCATCTTTACAGTAAGACATTCTACCAAGGTGGCCAATTTGGTCCCAATAAGAAATAATAATGGTGAGATCATATTATGTGTCAATTTTAGGAATATAAATAAGGCTTATAGAAAGGATAATTATCCCCTACTTTCTCTAGATGAGGTGATAAAAATAGTAAGTGGTTATGAAATGATGTCCTTTTTGGATGGATTTTTAATCTATAATCACGTATTGGTGAAATCTAAGGATATAATGAAGATAAAGTTTACCAAAAAATGGGGAAATTGTGTGTATAAGAAGATGCCATTAGGGTTAATAAATTCAAGAGTGACCTATCAATGCACCATGGATCATGCCTTCAAATGACTAATAGGAAAATGCATAATCATCTACATGGATGATCTTATGGTGTTTTTAAAACATATTATAGATGACATAAGTCACCTATAGTCCATATTCGATAGATGCATAAGGTTTGGTGTTTCATTTAACCCAAATAAGAGTATATTTAGAGTAACTAAGGGAAATATCTTGGGGTACATCATCACCAAAGATAGAATCACCATTGATCCAGATAGAATTCAAGTGATTTGAAAATTTTAGCCACCAAACAATAAAAAGTAACTTAAATCATTCTTAAAAAATATTAACTTCATAAGGAAGTTCATCTCATGATTTAAAAAATCATTAGACCTCTAAATTACATGCTCAAGTAGGATGAAAAAATATAATGGACAACTAAAACCTAAAAGTCCTTTCAAGACATTAAAGATGCAATATCATAGTCTTTAGTACTAATCAATCTAAATTTCATGAAATATTTCTACTTTTATTCATTCGATTTAGAGCATAGGATTAATTTTGTCATCATGTAGAAGGAGTGAACTAAGCATCTAATTTCATTCATGAGTAAATATCTAAAAGATGCAAAAATTAGGTACTCCATGATTGATAAATAGATTTTTATCCTTGTCAAATCCATGAAGAAGTTTCAACATTACATTATGAGAAATAAAACCATCACCATTATACTTTATCCTATGATCAAAATCACCTTATCATAAAATGAATTAGGATAATGCCAAGGCAAATGGATGGTTGAGCTGAAAGAATTTGACATAGAGATCAAGTTTGTGAAGATAATTCAGGGCCAAGGCATTATTCAACTTATGATTAAACTAGATCCATACATCACCATTGAATAAGTATGTGAAGCTCAAGTATATAATAGAGAGTGGTATGATAATATAATACACTATTTAATTATAGGAACTTGTTGTGCCAAGCTCAATAGAGAGATAAGGAGAGCTTTAAGGCACAAATTTGTTCATTACATGATAAAAAAGGAAGTCCTTTACAAAATAAATTATGAATTAATTTACCTTACGTGTGTATCTACAGATGAAACTAAAGAAATAATGGAAAACTTGCATCAAAAAATAGGTAATGGTCATCATTTTGGGAATACCACAACCCATAATATCTTAAGAATGGACTACTACTATCCAATAATTTTTAAGGATGCTCATGCTCATGTGAAAACATGTCATTAATGTCAATCTCTAGCTAAGAGAGAAGTACACACATCAATGCCTTTACAACTAGTTTTTGAAGGAATGCCATTTACTTAGTGGGGTTTAGACTTCATTGGTGTCATCAACACAAATTGCTCAGTAGGCCATAAGTTTCTACTTACTACTACAAACTATTACACTAGATGGACTGAGGCCATAGCCACAAAGAACTATAGAGCATAAAATGTGATTCACGTCATACAGGAATACAAAACAACTAGATTAGGCACACCCATTTCTTTGGCTTGGGATATTGGACTAGATTTCATATTATTATAATTTAATGAGTGGGCACATGATAACCAAATTATTATTAGGTCAAATTCTAATTATTGCATCTAGGGAATTAGACTAGTAGAATCAATGAACAATAATCTGATCAATGCAATCAAGAAGTTAACTGGAGATAAACCTAAGGACTGACACAAATACTTGAATTATGCTCTTTGGATATACCTAATAAGATACAAATAATCCCTTAAAGGTTCTCCCTATCTATTGGTGTATCAATGCAATCATGTATTTCCAATTATGTTGAAGATACCCACTTATCAGTTTATGTAAGACTATATGGAACTGACTGATAAAGTAGAATAAAGACTCTTGGACATAATAAAAATGGAAGATTCACAAAATCAGGCCTTATAGACATTCAGCCAACACTAGGATGTGGTCAAGAGGTAGTTTGATAAGAGATAAAAAATCAAAGAATTTAGGATTTTAGATCTAGTGGACCTATGGGATAAATCCAATGAAAATAAAAGACAACATGATAATTTTCCCCCACTATAGATTAAACCATACTAGATTTTAGAGATCATGGGAAATAATGTATTTCACCTTAAATACCTCCAAGGCCACAAGCTTACATATCTAGTCAATAGATAGTTTTTGAAGCACTACTTCAAGGTTGTGTCATCTACTGGTAAGACTAAGTAATGAGGGACATATGAGTGTAGCCATAGGATTAGATTAGATTTACTACTTTCTTAGATTAGATTTATTGCTTTCTTAGATTAGATTTATTTCTTTCTTAGATTAGATTTCTTTTTTTCTTAGATTAGATTTCCTACTTTCATATATTATTTTCCTACTTTCAAGATTAAATTTTAGTGATTTTTTAGTTTAGATTTCCTGCTTTCATAGATTGATTGTCTTTTTTTTTCTCTAACAATCAGAATCATGTTTGCTCTGACTATAACCAAGTTAAAATCTAAACCAAATGAACTTATGAATTGTAAAAAAGGGGAAAATCAAAATCTTGACACTTTGGGACTAGTTCACATGTTAGGTGTATTTCTATATTTTTGAGTCTTTAGGATGAAGGTAAGTAATCATGGATTATTCTAGATGGTGTCAAGATTGAATAATTTTACTAGGCATGTAGAGGTTACTTTCAGAGTACTTCATATAAATTTAGTTTGTTTTATTGTTTTATTGGATCAAATGCACTTATCAAACTAAATACTTGTTGGAAATGATAATTTTGGGTATAGATGTGGCTGGCAGGGACATTCTAGTAATAATTTGTTTTATAATTATACCAGCTCACTGAGGTTTTAGATCTTCTCATTTCCATTCAAGAATAAAAGAAAAAAATAAGAAAGAAATAATGATTTCAAAAGAGCAAAATAAAATTAAAAGGCTCATATGATGAAATAAGGTTAATGTACCATGCATCATGATTAATAGAAAATAACAAAGAGAGAAGAGAAGGATCCCAATGTATCTCTATCAGGGTTATGGATGTCTAGCTAGAAATAGAGTAATGCCTAATCTTAACTTTTTTTAAATGATCTTTAAGAGACACTAGAATGAAACCTATAGCCTCATCAAAGCCTTTAAAAAACTCATCAAACCAAGGGTTAAATAAACTAAATATTTGACACACATAGATCCAAGAAATTAGAAGGCAAGTATGTTATGTGAATGAACTTAGGAGTCTCTTTCATGTGTTTGATTGTATTATTTTATGACACACTTTATGATTGATTTAAGATTGCAAATCAGATTTCTAGGTTCTTGAATACTTAAGAGTATTCCCCCTATAAGTCACTATTTATTGTACCCAACATACCCTTTTTCCATAGGAAATGGGGACCCACCTTTTTTTCAAACTGTGGTCTTTACTTTGAGCCCCTCTTCTATATTTTAATGCAAAATTTAAGATAAGATTTATTATTGGCCTTTTCATACTTTGGGAAAGTGGCATTGGTATCATGTTTTCATAAACTAGCCCTATTAATACCTTTCAAGAGTCTTTGTTGGGTTTTATGTTTTCATATTTATCTTAATCAAACAAATACCCTGAGCTAATCAAATTATTTTAGACATTTTGTCTAAGACATTTTCCATATGATGACTTATTCTTTTAGGGTTTTCTCTATCAAACATTTTGTCTAATGGAATTTGGTCTTTAAAATATTTTTCATGAAATAATCTTGCCAAAAGAAAAGGGGTAGAACATGCCTTTCAAAAAATTTGAACATACTCTTCAAGAATTTTGTCTTGGGCCTTTTCCCTTTGATCCTACCCTTCATGACTTTTTTCTTGGGCCTTTTCCCTCTTGAAATGACCCTTTGGGACTTTTTTCTCAAGCCTTTGCCCTTTAGGCCTACCCTTCAAGACTTTTGTCTTGAGCCTTTTCCCTTTGGACCTACCCTTCAAGACCTTTTTCTTAGGCCTTTGCCCTTCATACCTACCATTCAGGTCTTTTGTCCCGAGATGTTACCCTCTATAAATGACCCTTTAGAAATTTTGTCCTAGGCCTTTACCCTTCAGACCTACCCTTTAAGACTTTTATGCCAGGCATTTTCCCTCCAAATGACCCTTTAGGATAATTTCCTTAAACATTTTATTCGATGAAATTAGGTTTTCAAGAGAATTGTTATATAAATTTTATCTAAAATAATTCCTCTAATGAAATTAATCTATGGATAAAAATCCCAAAATAATTTCCCTACACAAAAAAGATAAAATTATTTCCATAAATACCCTATGGAAAATCAAAATACCTAAGTTATATATATGCTAGGTTATTTTTCATTTATACTTGCAAGAGCAATGTGAACCAAGAAATGACAAGTGTCAAACTCAGAAGGAGTTAAGTTGATTTGACAATCACGTGGATGTCTTTGACAGTCGCATAAATTTCAAATTTAGTCTTGGTAACTAAAAGACATAGGTTTAAATTTTGATGGAAATGTGGACATCATTAATGGTCATGAGGACGTCTTTGATGATCTTGAAAATGCCAAATTTAATATCAGAAAAAAAATGACACAAGATTATATTTTGATGGTCACGTAGACATTATTGATGGTTGCACAAACATCAATTTTAAGATTAAAATTAAAGGTTAGTAGGACCATGTAGATCAATGGCTTATGTTTATCTATATAGTTGATCTTATGGTACAATATTGGCATATACTTTTCAAATAAATAAATATGTGACAAGTATCAAGATCGTAAGAGTCAATGAGTCAAAGCACTAATATCTACAAATTGCATTAACTTGACCATAGATAATCAATGATTCAAGATCAACATGGAATTTCCAAAGGTCCAAGAACTAGTGAAATACTACCACTTGGCATAAAAATATTTGAGATATGACTATAAAGAGAATAAGTGCCTTTTAGAACTACCAAATGGCATTCTCTCATTATATCAAGTATAGAGATCTAATGGTGCAATTCTCAGGTACACTTTTCAAAGGTCCATACCCAATGATAATTAGCATGTAATGCATAGTCATATTAAGATTGGTAACAATTAACAATAGTTTCAATGTTCTTAAAATGCATTGGTAAAGTTATGCATGTCTTAATTCCATTTTAATGTACTTAATCTAAAATATCAACAATTTTTTCTCACAAACTATAAAAAGAGGCATGTACAATTTTGTAAATAACACATATATTTCTAATTTTTGAATGTAATCTAAGCTATAATTGTAAAAAATGCCTTCATCTTAATATACATGAACATGTTGCATAGATTTATCAAAGGCTATTTTATATGAATAATCCTTATACGATTTTCAACCATAGTTAGAACTCAATTTCTAACTATCACATATAACGACCTTGAATGAACTCGAGGGATTAGCCAACCCCTTACCCAATTCTATATAAACAATTTTAATCCAACTTAGATTTTGGTCAAAGAATTTTAAGTATAGGATCAATACTAATTTTTATCGTTAGAGAATGTGTTTATGTATTTTCTTTCCAATTTCTATGTAATTAGTTGTTACCTTCTTTGGTTTTATGTCTCAATAATCCTTAGTGTGAAATAGCTATGAATGGATTCTTGATTATTTTGATTGATGTATTGATATACATATATGAAATATCTATTGAAATATTGATGAATTATGTTGTTTAAGATAGTCAAATTGATTGATTCATAGGTCTAAATGTGTAATATTGATTTCTTTGATGTAGTTTTCTATCTGTGTGCCAAAGCTTCCTCAAATACCTTACTAGCCTAAGCCATAATCTCCTGAGTAAGAGTGTGCAACAACTACTCTAAAAGGAGCAACCTTTGTCTGAGGTCTATGAATTTTTTACATCACTATATCCTTATAATTTTTATCTATGTTTGATTGTGTGTGTACAATTGCTACTAGCAATAAGCATAGTTTCTAAGAGCAGATATCTTTTCAAAAACTAACTAGGGAAGTAGTTCACAAAAAACATAGAGCCTTCTTGTCTACCTTAGCCTTCCCTCCTTTTTGAGTTTGTTTTGAGACCTACCCACTTTAAATTATAAATCCAACCATCCATCTAACTCACATAGATATTCACTACCTTTTAGAAACCACACCTCTGTCCAAAAAACCTTGTCAACAACCTACATGTCCTACTAGCTATTCCATCAATAGGTTGTCAAAGATTTCATATATATAAATCATGCCCTAGACTATATTTTACCTCAATTAAGATGCTAAAATGTTAGAGGCTACCTTGTTATGTTGTGGTGTGCATAAAATTTTAATCAACAACTTTACCTATCCCTTTCCCCCATTTTAATAGTTTAACATGGTGTCAAAAGTGTAAATATGGTTTTAAAGAGATAGAGACACATTTTATATATTTTTTTCACACAAGACCACTTCATATCATCTAGGAATAAAATTTTTAAGTAGGTGAAGTGACATATGCCAAAGTAGTTAGGTACATATTTACATGTTAGAATTAGAAATAATTGATGCTTGTCCTAGATAATAAAATTTAGAGGCTTATGGACTTATCAAGGAGCATCCAAACACTCTTTTCCTAATATGAGTGATTTATAGTTTATTTCAAATCATTTAAATCACTTGCACATAGTCTTCATCCTACACAGAATAGTAGCATGCTATGTATCTAAATCTACTTAGTACTTTGCATATATAGTAATTAAAATTATACAATCAAACTTCGATTTCTAATTTTAATTAATGTTGTATCTCAATACATTAAACATTGTTTTGAATATCCCTAATTTTTATATTTTTTAGGTTCATTAAATAAACAATTCATATAAAACAAGAATATACCTTAGGTAAAATAGCAAACATGGGAAATCTAATTTTGTGAATCTATTCATTAGGTATGGGACTTCACAAAACTTCACTTGCATTTGTTAATTTATATGTATATATATATATATGTGTTTCTCTCTCTCTCTCTCTCTCTCTCTCTCTCTCTCTCTCTCTCTCTCTATATATATATATATATATATATATATATATATATATATATATATATATATATATATATATATATATATTCATGTGAGTGTGTGCATGTGTGTATGTATAGATGTGTGTGTGTCTTTATGTGTTTGTATGTGTGTGTGTATGTATGTATATATGTATATGTATGTATACACACACATATTCTTAAAAACCCTAATAGGGAAATTATAATTCCATCAAATAAGGAAAGTATTTATTTTGGTCCCTATGCTTAGGGTTAGTAGGATTTTAAATGAATAGATACTTATTAATCCCCTCCATGCTTCAAAATATCAAAAATGACATTTTTTTATATAAATAGATAAATATGTATTTATGTAGACATTATTTTATGATTATATAGAACCTCAATTTTGTACACTTGGAAAACTTAGACCTTGGTTGTTCTTCTCAAGTATATACCTTTCCCACTTCCATAAGTCTTGCTTATGTTTTATCTTGTGCCCCTTGTCATATATTTTAGTCTCACTAGTCTTATGTTGATGACATATACCTTCTCTCTTTCCAATAATTCTTAAAATGTACTTATCTTCCACCTCTATAAGTTTTGAGCTTGTAGTTATTTCCTTACTACCTAAACATTAATGTCTATGATAGACACTAACATTAATGTTAGTGTATTGAATTGATGCAAGTATCTAATACCATAAATTCATCCAAATTATGAATGAAACACTTATTAATGGTCAGCCTAAGTGCTTTATTGTAATTTATTTTTTATTTGATATGGTAAATGCTAGGTTTTATAGGGACCTAGAACCACAAGAGTGTATTACAACAGTTTAAATAGGCCAACTACAACTAAGAAACCAAAAATAAATAATAATAATAATAATAATAATAATAATAATAATAATAATAATAAGATTAAAAGAAAAAAGAAAAAATAGGAGGAAGGTCCCTCCTAAGGGTCTTTAGCTTTAGCAGTGTCTTTTTCCAGGATGGTTGATTTGTCCTTTGAAAATTTGGCCCATGTACAATTTTTGGGGCCTTCAATTGCTTCACTAGGGAAGATCATTCTATGATGTTTTTTATGTTTAACTTAAAAGGGTCATATTTTGGGGAGGAATTATTTGGGTGAGCCTAGGGGGGTGTTTCAGAACCTTAGGAGAAGTCATAACAGGGGTTTGAGGGGATTAAGTAAAGTGAACAAAGGCCTAGATAGTTGATTCAACCTATTTAATGTAATTTATTACTCTCAATAGATTAATTTAAATACAATATCAACTTGCATTCCTTCCTCACCTAGTAAAATACCAAAGAGACCAGGGAAACTTATCAAAAATACACTATAAAGAAATCATTTAAACAAAACCCTTACTATTTACACACCAATCATAGGCAAAACACATATATAGGTCTGAAATACTAAAGGACAAGCCAAAGAGCCTAATTTTCCAAGTTACAATCTAAGTCACTATTATACTTTATTTTCACATGTTACATGTTTCACACACAAGAGAACACATAGGGTTGAACTACATGAGTTTGAGTGCCTTTTATAGAGTATTAGATATGTAGGAATTTCCCACTGATAGTGGAGTATTTTGGGTCATATCAACACCATGTGCCCACTAACCCATTTTTTCCAAGGTCATTATAAATATGGAGTAGGGTTTTTCCATTTTACAAGGAGTGACAATCTATGAACTAGATCTGAATACACCAGAGTGAACATAAAGGCAAACCTAGAAGATTCTAATTGGTTTCACACTTGTGTTGAACCCAAATAGTAAAATCGATACAACCTTACTAGGTTGACATTAGTATCCATAGCTCAATAAGTGTAAGATCTAGAATCTAATGATTATTATAGAACTATCTTACATCCTTTTTCTTAAATATTTTAGATCCAACATTGTGTTATCATCAGAATCATCTAAGTATATTAATTCCTTGTCATTTCCATACATATCTTAGTTTTACTTTCCATATTTAGATTATCTTAGTTTTATGCATTAAACATATTCTTATATTTGAGTTTATCATCTAATTAGCATGCTATAGATTTGATTATCACACTTGTGCCATTTCATTTCTATATACCCCTTTTATCAAATCTAGAGCTAACAATAATATCACCTAGATAATTTTAGGGTTAAGCATTTGGTGAACCTAATCTTTGAACTTCAAACCCTAAGAAAATTAGGGTTTATTATTTTTGTGTTGATGATGACTATTTACTATAATTTTTTAATCATGTTTTATCCAGATATCTTTGTAAATTATTTCATGGTTTAATACCTTATAATTATTATGGTATGCTAAATTATTTTCCTTACTAAACATATTAAGAAAATATTTGTCAATCATGAGAGTGTTTTAAAGTGGAAACAATATTTGTTTTTTATTTAAAATTACTTTTGTAACACACTAAAATAAGTTCTATCTAAACTTAACATTAGAGGAGGTGGCCTTGGCCTTACTGATAAATTAGGCAACATGTATCCTAAAATTTCACTGTTTGATCTTATAAAGCAATCTATTATCTAAAAATATATCTTATATGTGGCATTGTGTGATAAAAAAATACCAAGAGATATAAAATTATTTTATTTCATATATATTGTGAAAAAACTAATATATAATGTAAATATTATTACCTTTGGGTGTAAATAATTATCTTTAAGGAATATCATTCATCAAGACATACCTCTGGAAACATAACTTCCTTCTCAAAAAAAAAAAATCAACATGATCATATACCATAAATTTAAAATACATATAATGAGGGTATGAATAAAGTCTTACTATTAGACTTGTTACAAAAATCATCCCCTTACAAAGGATTTTTTATGAAAGCATTATGTATGACAACCTTGCCAATGAGTGTAGAATAACTACATGTGGCCTTAATATTAAACTCCATTAAATGCATTGAACATAATATAGTATTTGAAAAGGAAGATAATATATCCATGTATATTGATCCCTTCAAACATGGTACATTTTTTTAACAAACCAATAATCCTACATCTCAATCCTATAATCCTAATATGGGTTCTTGATATTTGTTTAAATATGGGTAAAATAGACAAGGATCGGGTAAAAATGAGAAAAGCATATCTCAACCCATTTTTCCTAAAAATAATAAAAATGGTAAGATTTGGGTTTTTAGAAATATCCATTACACAATTACAAAAATGTAAGCATATTGTCTTAAACAATGCACTAAGGAGATAATCTACACATTTACCTGAGTCCCTAACTTCATTACTCCCATGGTTACTAGAGTGTTAGCTTATGTCTCTCCCTCATCCTATTTATGTTTATATGAGTTGACATTTACCTAAAGTATTTGATGTGAATTATAATAAGGGATTAGGGGATTCTATAAGTAGATGTTTTACCTTGAGTCATAAGATCTAAAATCTTATCGATTACCAATGGCTTACATTTGAAAATACTCTAAAAGAATTAATTTCACAACCTAGTGATCACCAATAAAATAAAAAATTGTAAAATCATATGAATGATAATTCAAAAAAGGATCTAAAATTACAAATGGCATACAATGTACAAAAATAGTTTTAGAATAAACAAATCAACCAACATACATACAAACAAGCTTTGACAATCACCTTATTCATGAGTGGTGCTTATTTTTTGCATAACAATATTAATCCTCCATAAGTGAAAACTAATTATAATTTATGATGTTTACAATAAAAATTTATTTGATCTAAAAAACATAGAGAGTCTCCTTGGGAAACATAATAATACCAATTGCTTCTAGTTCTAAAGTAATTCAAACATAGGTTTTGGTTATGCCTACCACATCTCCATATGTTATTACAATAGGAACTCTTTGTCTATATAAAATTAAAGATAAAATTTATCTAAATTAGCAAGGTATTTCCTTTCCTAATAAAGTAAAATCAAGACATATCTTGAATGATATCATTGCTTTTTCTACTACACATTCAAAATGTGAGGAGGAAAATGTTATATACCTTTTCACCTTATGTAATTATGATGTAAAAAATGTAATATATCCCACTTAGGGTTTTAAAGATCCAAATAAGAAGATACCTTTGACCATATATTAGATGATATTTTAGAGTAGTCTCTTCAAAAATACAAAAAATAAAACAAAAAATTAAAAAAACATTGAAAAAATCAAAAATATTTTCACCACCTACATGTTATATTAGCTCCTTGGCACCTATATATTAGTTCCATGTTAATTGATATCATATTAGGTTATTTATACATACACACATATGTGTCACACCTATATTTGAGTGTGACATAGGCATATACAGATACATTATCTATTCTTATTTTGTATGTTAGGCCTTCCCTCTACTCATGTCATGTAGACATTAGGGGAATCCACTTCTTTGATCTTAGTAAACACACATTATATGGTTTTATGATCACATTTAATTATCATGTTTGATATTACATATGTAATTACAAATGCCTTTATCCATGATTATATCTTAACAGGGCACTTGATATGTTATACACTTGACATTTTTTTCCTAGCACATTTGATCCATGGGTAACTATGACATGTTTAAGTTGGTTGATTATGCTTTCCTTTATGAAATTATTTGAGTTTTTTTTCTTACTATTGTATTCCTTTTTGATCATTTGATTATGATCCTTTGCTTGAAATCCCCTTTGCTTGTGTATGCTTTCTTTGACATTTACATATGTCATTGTTTATTGTATGAATATTGGAATGCAACATTATTGATTTTATGGACATTTAAATAAGTTGTCCCTTAGATTATGTGGCATTTGAACATGGACCTTGTTTTTGATCTTCTTTGACCATTTCTTGTTGACTTGCTTTTGTGTTCTATTATTTGTGTTCTTATTTGATTGTTGATCTTTTACTATTACTATCTAGACGTTTCCATGATATTTATCATGCATCTTAGGCCTTCAGTTGATCACATTTGTTCTATGTGCTTCAATATTAGGTCTACCTAGACATGTTCCTTCTATATTATGCATGGTTACATTCACATATTATATAGTTGTCTTATCCTTTTGAGGTGAAATAACTACCAATTTGTATGTTTCCCTCACCTCAAAGGGGGAATATGAGTGGGGATATTCCATAGAGGAATGTTCTCCACATTTGGCACAATTTTATATTTAGTGGGGCATGCTTTGTAAGCATGTTATCCACACTAATTTAGTATATGTTAATTTTATCAATTTTTATATTATGTTTGGGTATGTCATATTGGCATGGCTTCCAAACATTCACAATTTTCATATCTAGTGGGGGCATGCTTTCCAAGCATGTTATCCACACTTAATCAGTATTTATCATTCCCAATTTATAGTGGGCACATGTTTTGGAAACATGTCCTCCACATTGTTAATTATATCATTTTTTAGATTTATCCATATATATTAGGGGCATGCTTTGGAAACATGTTCTCCATACTTGAACAAATTTACAAATTATCTAAAACACATAGTTATATGATTTAGATTCACAGCTGTATCATAATTATATACATTGGTACCATTTTTATACATAGTTTCAGCATGAGACATATCTAAGGTGCATATTATATGAAACATGTGCCTAATATTATAAAATAAAAATTAGTTCCATATTTAAAAACACTTTTATGTCACTTCACCACATCATAAATTTTTTTTTGTTGATACCCCATGGACTTTTATGTACTTTATTGAACCAATATACTCCAATAGTTGGTTCATTTTTTTGGTAGAGTTGAGGTGATAAAATCACTCAATCTTACTAGGTTTTAGATTGGAATTGATTTTATCATAAAACCTCTCTAGGTTATAAGTATCATTGGGTTGCACTATTGAGATAATCTCAACTACCAGGTGGAAACTAACCTTTTCTCCAAGGTTGGAGTTATGGGCCTTACAATCTCTCATTTTCTCTCCTTATATCTCTTTGGATATATGAGCTATGTGTGTGTGTGTGTGTGTGTGTGTGTGTGTGTGTGTGTGTCTATATATATATATATATATATATATATATGTATATGTCTGTATATATATATATATATATATATATATATATATATATATATATATATATATATATATATGTATATATATATATATATGTATATGTATATGTATATATATATATATGTATATATATATATATATGTATATATATATGTGTGTGTGTGTCTGTGTGTGTATATATATAGATATAGATATATACACATACATATGTACATATATATATATATACATATCTATGTTTGTATATATATGTATACATATATATATATATATATATGTATATATACATATATATATATATGTATATATATGTAGATATACACACACACACACATATATATATATATATACATATATATATATACATACACACACACACACACACACACACACACACACACACACACACACACACACACACACACACACACACACACACACACACACACACACACACACACACACACACACACACATACACATATATATTTCATAATATCAATTTTAGAGCCTTATAATGATACATATTTTTCATATCAACTTTCTAATAGGTAAGGCACTTACATCAAAACATAGGTGTACTCCTAAAACTTGATCTTTCAATTTTGATAAATTTTAATACATTCAAATTCTATATTATATTTACTTATTATACACTTTAACATGCTCTTGGTTGTAGGTTAATTGCCATCAAAGCACTCAAGTTGGGAACATGCAAAGACAATGTGTGGATACACACCTAGGTATGCATTCCTTTCCTTGAAACTAGAAATTTCATCACAATATTAAAGGGGGAAATGTAGATGCTATTTTATGATTATATAGTACCTAGTCATGTACACTTGGAAAAATTAGACCTTGGTTATTCCTCTTAGTTTTAGGTATTTCCCAATTTTACAAGTCTCACAACTTATCTATATTTTACCCCTTAGCCTATCTCTTAGCTAGAATAGTCTTATGTTGATGAAACAAACCTTATATCTTCCATAAAATGCTTAAAATATATTTATCTTACACCTCTAAAAGTTTTAAACATGTACTTGTTTCCTTGCTTCATAGACAAAATGTCTAGGATAGACAGTAGCATTGAATTTAGTGTCCTGACCCAACACAAGTGTTCAATACCCTAAATTCATCCATTTTGAAAATAAAATGTATTCTAATGGTCAACTTAATTACTTTAATGTGATTTATTACTTCAGAGGGATTGCTATAAATACAATATCGATCCTCACTCAATCCTCACCTAGAAAAATACCAAAGATAGCAAGGAAACTTATCAAAAATACTCCATCTAGAATTTAATTGAACAAATATTCCCTATTTCCACATTATTCATAGGTATAACACATGTACAAGTCTAAACTACTAAATGAGTAACCCAAGAACTTAATTTTCCAAGTTACAAGCTAGGTCAATTTTGTAATTGATTTACGCATATTTCATGATTAACACATAAGCCAACATCTAAGGGATAACTACATGAGTCTACGGCCTTCTTCTAGAGTATTATCTGTGTAAAAACTACCTAGTGATAATGAGGTTTATGAGGTTAACTCAACACCATGTTCCCATTAACCTATTTTCCCCCAAGGTCACTATGAAGATGGATAACTAGGGTTTTTCCATTTTAAAAGGAGTGACTATCCATGACCCAAATTTGAATGCATCAAAGTGAAGGTGAATTCAAAGCTAGAATTAGATACGTGGTTGCATCTTTTTATAAAATGTATTATATATAGGACACTTGTGTCTAACCTAGAAAGTAACATTGATACAACCATCCCGTGATGATGTTAGTTTCCAAGGCTTTAAAATCATCAAATCTAAAATATAAATATTATTCTATAACCAAATTCCAACCTTATTCTTGCATATTTTAGATCCAACACTATGTCAACATTATAATCACCTAAGTATATTACTTCCTTCTCATTTCCATACATAGCTTAATTGTACTTTCTATATTTAGAGTATCTCAATTTTATAAATTTAACATATGTATATATCTGAGTTTAGCATATAATTAGCCTGCTATAGATATTATTATCACCCTCATTCAATGTAATTTATATATAACTCTTTAATAAAATATATGGTTAATAATAAGATCACCTAGATCATTTTAGGGTTAATCATATGTTGAACCTGATGTGAAAACATGTGACCTAATTATATGCATTGATTATACATGGTAACATCTTTTTGGTTGGGATTTGGTAACAAATAAAGCACTAAAGTTAGACAAATGTAAATATAAGGTTTGCATACATAATTAGGTACCCATTCATTTCCTTTAAACTATAAATTTCATTACTAGATTAAAGGAGTGGCAAATATAGACATTATTTTATGATGTTATAGTACCTCAGTCCTATACACTTGGAAAACTTAGACCTTGGTTATTATTAATAGTCATACACCTTTCCCACTTTTATATTTATCAAATCTAATCTATCTTGTTCCCATTGGCCTATCACTTAGTTTTACCAGTCTTATGTTGATAACACAAACCTTCTCTCTTACCCAAAATGATTAAAATATATTTATCTTCCACCTTTATTAGTTATAAACATGTACTTATTTATTTACTTCATGGACACTAATGTGTTGGAATCACAACCACTAATATGGGTGGGTTGAATAAATTTACAAATTTTTCACTCGATTCCATACATAATTCATTAACCATTCAAATTAACATAGAAATATAACAATGCATAGAAAGTCAATCACATAAGCATGAAGCAAGATTTCAACACATGAACACTAGACATATGTGGTAGACCCTCATGGGGGATAAAATAAAATTTAAAAATACTTTTACTACTATCCTATAAGTAATTAAACAAAATTTAGTGAGGCACCAACCCCACAAGGAGCACCAGCCCTTCACTAGTCAAACACCAACTTAACTAGTCCTTTAGCAAGCTCTAACTTGAAAGGAGGTTCCAAAACACTAAGTGAATTTGAACCAACACATATAATTAAATGACACTTCTTCAAATTCCAACCTACAAGTCATATCCAAATCCCTCTTGACTAAGTACCAACCCAACCAAGATCAACTTGATCACCTCAAGATAACTTGTTGCTCAACTAATAGATGGTGACCTCTTCTTTAGCTCTCTATCTTCTCTATATATATTAAAATCTATATCATAAACATTTAAAAAACCTTTGATTTATCTATTATCATTTATTAATTATCAATAAACTCATTTATCTATCCTTATCCTTTTAGCCCTTTCAAATAGCCTTCTTGGCTCTTTCATTGAACATGACTCTTCTACTAGGCTCATTAGGTTCACTAACCTAGCCAATCACACTTAAAACGTATATTATATGTAAATTATAACACTATATTAACCTATTATGGTCCTAAATGACCTACTTATTCTATTCCAAGAGCTATTTTCTTCACTTATATTCCCATCTCTCTAACTAGTTCAAATAGGCAAATTATGTCTTGTATTTATACCAATCACTTGCTCTCACCCATATTGGTAAAAAAAAACACATAAATACATTATTTTTAGACCAAAAATAAATATTATAACATGTTAAACATGTGAAAAAACCATCACTTAGGTCAGTCATAACCCATAGAGGCCAAAACCACCGTTAGGCCTTATGGAGACCTAATACAAATGGGTTTATCTCAACCATATGTTACACTTGGAATCACTATGGATTAGATGACACTAAAAAAATTCCTAAATTATTTTAAAACTACATTTTAAACCTAAATTTACCTCTTAAATTATAAATAATTCACACTTCATTCACACACGTCATGAAAACTTCATTAAGCATTAAAGACCTATTAGGCCTAAATAAACCAAAAACATAGTCTAAAAACATAAAAAAACAAACATCATATAGAAACACACTAAATTAATAATAAACATATGTATATAAAATTTATTACCTCATTTTCATCATAAAATGCATTATCCACCATTACTCAGACTCTAAATACTAAAAACCACTCCTTCAAAAAGCTCACCATGTTCTACTAGAAACTACCAAAACATAGTCAAGAATATTTGACCATTGAAAACTATATGGGAAATTTAAATAAATAAAAAATAATGTATAATATATTATGAAACATATATAAAATCACCAAATTATTTTTATACTTTAAAACTCATCAAAATTACATAGGAATGTTGAACTCATTAGCATACCAAAAACAATTAGAGACCCTCTAAACATACTCTTGAAGAATACTATTTTTAGCTGATGTAAGTGTAATTTAAACACTTATAATTAAAATTAATGGTTGATAAATTACATATATATTATCATTAAATATATATTACATTGATTTAGATATCAAACATTGGTCATATAGACCAATTTATCAAGCCTCTCTTACATAGTCCTTGCAAAGCTAGATAATCCATTTTGGCTTCCACAACTCAAATACTTAAAGAGATCATTAGCATACCATAAATAATTTATAGATAATATAAATACAAAAAATAATTTAATATTCATTAAATTCTTAAAATAAGTTAAAATATCCTCCAACTCACCATTCTCACTCACTTACTCAGGACTGTCATTCTACCTAATGAACCAGTCATGGTGAACATGACTTCCAACACCTGTAAAAATAATTAAATGAAATTTTAAAAAATTTATGTGATACTTAAACTTACTAATATAAAATATAATAAAAAATTTATGTATTTCTAATGATAAATATAAAACATATAGATCACATTTTGAACCTCACTCCTTCACTATCTTACCTCACTAGACATGTCATCTTGTGAACAACTTATTGCCTATATATGATCACCTTAAACCTTATAAAAAAATTTAATGTGAGGTATAGGTCTTGAAAAATAACCTCAAGAATTTCAATTCATACCTAATCCTCTACAACCAATCCCTAAACGTATTCTCACTTTAACTCATTTTTCTCATTGTCTTCACTCTTAGCCCAGTTTAGCGATAAGTCAACTTGAGTGACTAGAATAGTTGAAAAAGAGGATATAAATTATCCAAATAAAATTATTGAAAAAATAATTCTTGGCCTTCAACCTCCATCCACTTTCATGCATTGAATCATTCAACCCTTCCTATTATATCAATTTTTTTAGAAACAAGGATTTTTATGTAGCTTCTACTCACTGCCCTAACAAACCACTACCACATAAAGATGAATTGAGGAATAATATACATTATTCAATCATAAAAAACTATTACCAATCCATTATAGGCACTTTCAAATAAGAACTTTCCAATTAGGTCACTGTGAGGGTTTTGAGAACGTTTTAGATCAATTTTAGTGTTATTGATTATTCATACAATATTGACCATAAATGCCAAACTAATTCTTGGAGATGTTATCCAATACCCTTCCCATATCTCTTAAAATACTTAGGACACCACGTAAATTTTACATGTGCCAATCAACATCAACAGTTCCTTCCCAAGTTTGGAAACCTTATTCTATGAGCTTGAGAGATTTTAAAACACCATTTTATGCTTTCTCCTTCAACTCAAGACCTTATACTTAATCAACATGATTTAATTAACTTATTACACATATGGAACATATCATATTACCACTATCATCTTGAAAACTAACTTTGACCTCTCATTAGGACTACATTAGGTCTCTTTACACATTAGGTCTTAGATTGTTAGTCACACTTTAGACCTTAAAAACACATAGAAAAAATATTATATTGATATAAACATGTAAAATGATCTCATAACATGATCATATACTACCAACATTGTTCACACAAGTCTCATTCTACTCATCTCAATAAGCTACCAAGACTATGCCTTCACACTAGGCCTTTCATGAAAGAACTAAACCTCAAAACTAACCTTCATGCCACTGAAGATGAATTATAAGACTCATTATCATGTGAATAAACCTCATCCAAAGATCAAATACTACCATACATCTTCTATATCAACATCAACAAGCCTCTACAATCCATATTCATGTTCAAGGACTAGTTAATCTGACATCCCTACTATGCATCATACCATTTTGAGATCTTCAAGACACTTAATATATCTCACTACTCACCTCCAAAAAATTTAGATAAGATCTAAATAATATCCCATAATTATCTTTTGACCAAGTCTCCTTAGACCATATAGGTCATTACCCAAGACTGATCTATCCTTATTTAAACACACAAGACCTCACACTTCCTTTGACATCAATGACCTCAAATACAAATCTCACTTTGGCATCAATGATAGGCTCAAACACATGACATCATTGAAAAATTTCAACAGTCTCCCCCTTTATCATTGATGTCAAACCACATTGATGAAAAACACACTTCAAGCTAATTACCCTTTCAATAGAAAACTTCTCCATCAATATGATCTCTATCTCAATTCGACATTAATGACAATGGATCTCTACAAATAACTCAAAGTCATCTACACATAGTCCACTAATCCTCAGACCTGATCATCTCATAGAAAAAAAAGATCCCCCTTTATCCATACTTCTCTTTAAGCTTCTCAAGAGATATGAGTTAGCTCCACCTAACTCCCTGTTCCACCTAGATCAATTTATTTCAAACCACAAACTAAATATTTAAAAAAAAAATAACTCATTTTCTTACCTTATGAAAGCTCCACATATCTCTTTAACCATCTAGGTCTACATACAACTTTACTACCATTATTCTTATAAGAATATATGATTTCTCTATATGTGCATGATATTTTTTAGGTCTATTAAATACATAGGAGATTATTCAATATTTATTTTAGTCCTCTTCAACTTCCATAAGTCAACACTTTCTTTAGGTCATCTCATCACAACATTCTTTCCATACTCTATTCACTAGGTCTGTGAGACCTTGTCTATTGCAACATTGACTTCTTGGACAAATAAAACCATCTTAGATAGGCATGAAAAAATCTATATAATCCTCATATCATACAACAAATTCACTTAAATCATCATAATCCATCATGTCTCAAACCATTATTAGGCACTTTCTTGGTTAACAAATAGCCATACTACGTCTGTGAAAACACCCACTAGCTAGACCCTTTGACAAAAATCAGAACACTTGTCATCTTCATATGACTATTATCTTCTTCATGGTATATGATACATGTCATCATGTTTCCTTTATGACCTTATGAGGTATTTTTTTATAGTAATGGATCAATACAATTGCAACACAACCTTTAAGAGAAACTACAACAATCTTCATCAAGTTTACAAACTTTTTGGGATGCTACAACAACATGATCACCAATAGATCTTCTGAGAAAACTCACAAATCACATTTAACATGCCATTCCACTCTTAGATCAAATTTATACCTTGAATCTTAAGGAAAAACAACTCTTACCTTTAAATACATTGGTCTTATGGACCAATCATTTAACTCTCACACCCCTATCTACCATTTTTCAAGCCTTCTGAGTTATCTCTCGCTAACTCCATGGTGAAAAAAATTATTCACACATACCAATGACTCTTTATATCCATGTTTCACACAAATATAATTCATTGATACTTTGAAACTTACTAGTTTCTCATTGATTAAATAGTGTCTCTAATAATCCTATAAGAGACAGCTCACCAATTAAGAACTTAGAATAAAGGAACACCCCAGTCCTTGTCATAAGACTGAATGTTCTTCTCAAGAACACTATTTGGATTGACTTTCTATTTTAAACCAATGTCTACAACATATTCCTTATTATTCTCCTTTTTTAGATATAAAATACAACCTTCTTGAGTAACTTTTTGATCAATGACCACATATGCTGATAATAAATTTTCCTACTCTATTTTGGTGAACAATCCACCTTGGTTGATGGTTTCAATGTGACTAGTTATAACTCTCTCATCATCGTTCCTTTTGATTACCACATCCCCTTGACTAGTGTGATTATTATTGATTACCTTTGGTCTCCATAACTAATTTGGATCCTTATTATGCATTCTAGGGAAGAATCTAGCAATATGTCCTATGTTATGACAACTATAAAGGCACATTATTCATACCTCTTACTGACCAACTACTCTTTCTTTTAAAATATTTCATTCTATGACCAAAATGATTACATACAAGTTAATTACCATGAGATGAACTTCCATACCTTATGCTGTTTTGCTATCTAATAGATATTTTTTTCATGTTAAATTTATTATCTTCATTAAAATGATCTATGTTCTTCTCATCCTTCTTGGTTGAAGTTGTCTCTTTACCTTTCTCAGCCTTGCTCATATTGTCTATGAGATGTTCATGCACAATATTCAAAGAACATATCTGAATATTTAATTTATAACATTATTCCTCTTTTTAACTTATAAATGCCTTTATATTCTTTAGCTAACTCTTCAAATCCTAGATGATCTTATTATCTTCTTTGACTACTTTAGCAGTTTCCTCAAACATAGTTTGAAGATGACTCATATATCCATAAGTAGGCATGTTATTTAATATTATTAAGGACAATCTCATATTCATATCCCTTGGAGTTAATGTTAATCCACCTTATCTTAAAAAGATTAATATGCTCTTTAAGACCTTTGACCATTGATTTCAATTCCTGATATTCTTTCCTTAGTTGCTTAGCCATCTTGTGATTCTAAGATCACCTTCAACCTACCAAGCATGCTCCAAAGGACCTGATTTAATACCAATTATTGGAAGCTCAACCATTGAGAGGGGGGGGTGAATTATTGTACAAATTTTTTGTATACATATAATATTTTCAACTCTTATCAAATATCGATGCTTTACATCTTACAAAAACCCATCAAGACTCAATCTCTCTGAGTGCATGCCCTAAGGGGTGCACTAATAAAGGGGTGGGAAGACCATTGGTGATTTTTAGGATTTTAATCCCTTATTACCACATATTATCAATCTATATATCTCCTAAAAAACCATTCCTTAAGATATTACTCCTCTGTTACACACTCCTCTAGTGTTTTCCCACTTCCCGTCCTTATTTTCCTCACCTTAAGTATATTTAATCAATTGGATTTACTAGGTTAACTTGGTCAACCCTATATAATTTTGGGATATTTTCACTTAGGAATTAGGTTAGCCTTCACCTGACCTAGCTCAAGACCTAGTGAATAATTATCTATAGTTATACGAGGTCGACTGGGTCGACCCTATCGACTGACATTTTCAAAATGGTTTAGGGAAAGATCCACCTATAAATATAAGATAATTTCATCATTATTTAAATATGCAATCAAGATTTATTATTCACTTTCACTTATTTACAATTTGCTCTTCTACTATTCTACTTGAGGAGTCTTAGCTTAGGGTTTCTACTTGGAGAATCTAATCTTGTGGATAAGTCATGGATGCTTTGGCCTCTTTTAGTGATCCTTAAAAACCATAATAACCTCTTGCAAATCACATGTGTTTAAGGGAAATATTTATTCTCTATAGTTTCACATTCAAGTAGGTATTCTTTAACTTTACTCCTCTCTTTATTAGATAGAACTAGCATAAGTATTGGCTTCAAATAATATTACTCTTCATATTCCATGTATTAGGGTCTTACTCATACTTATCTTAATTTATTTTATATTATATATATTTTTATTATTTATTAACCCCTCATGTTGTGCCACAAGATTTGGTGAGTACTATATTAGATTTACTTTCTTATTATTAGAATAGGTGAAATTTCAAAACTTAGGACGCCCTTAGGGTTATCGCATGATTGTGTTAGAATGAAGGATTTGGAACCCTTCTTAGCATGATGTATTGTGATAAATGATCTCCTAATCAGGTCTATTAGATATACATATTGGTCATGCTCTCACTTAATAAATGTATTCCCAATCATAAGTGTAGGTATGTTCTATCTTCTTTGAGTTAGGATTGATTTATAAACATTTTACATTTTTGATTACATACATTCTAGTGAATTTGGCATGAAACTAACCTTTGTAGGATTTTTTCACTTATTTTTCATTATTTTATCATATATTTACCATACTGGGTTGACTTCATTGACACAATTTTAACTTCTATGTGCAGGTTTAACACATAGTCACATCAAGATGACTCAGTTCTATTTGTGCAAGTTTTTCATTAGGTATGAAAAACATACTAGGTTGACCTAGACAACCCCATACACTTTTAGACATACAATATAGACTACTATGATGACATATTTGACCTTATACATTTTTTAGATATCTAGTCTAGACTACTAGATCGATCCAGTTACACATGTACATTTTCTAGCATCTTATTCAGCATATTAGGTCAACCTAGTTGACCTAGTACATTTTTAGACAAGCATTATAGATGATTGGTTGACCTAGTCAACCCTATACATTTTTAGGCATCTTTTTCATCATACTAGGTTGACCCTATACATTTTAAGCACTCAATAATAGGTTTTTGCAAAGTTAGATCGATCCTGTTGACCCTGTTAGCAAGATTTATAGGCATTTATCAGGGTTATTTGACAACAATCTCATTGTTTTGAATCTTTAGACTCACCAAGTTTATTTTCTATCGTTTCATTATTTTCTTATGATATTTTCTTTCATAGTTTTTAATCTTTAAAACTTTCCCTTCTACAACAAATGGATCGACCCTGTCGACCCAGTTTTGTATTCTATGTGTTTTCTAGATAACTAGGTCAACTCTATTAATCCTATTCATTTTTAGACCTTTGATCTAAAATATAAAGGTAATATCATTGACCCTATTGTATATTTTATTCATATGCTTTTTATTTCATTAACATTGTACCATGTTTCAAAGTTGAAATTAACCTTTATATGCTAGTAATGTATTCACACTTTCATTTCTTGTTGCTTAAAAGCTTAGAATAAATCACATAGTCTAATTAGGTGGTTTTTAATTTACCATTTAGTTTCACTATTTTATATTTTATGCAAACATGACCAAATATAAAAATATTAAACAAGTAATTTAATAATTATATATCCAAGGCCTACCTACTTCAATTTCAACACCAAGGGGGAAGTTCAATTAGTTTTCTAGCCAAGTATAAACATGTGGTTAATGGTATATTATAGATAATAACCTAACACACTTATTAATATTGTGTTTAAAGTGATAGGTTAGGCCCTAATACTAATCCTACACCATTTCTAATATAGATCCTTTTCAACCCAAACATCTTGAAATCATCCTTAGATTGCTTTCTAGTTCCTTTCTTACAACCAACTTCCTATCACATTTAAAACTATATTCTAATAATCTAAAAAAAATTAGGTTGATCATATATTTATCTTTAAATTTTTAGTTTGATTTATTTCTATTTACTTGATTATATTTTGTATTTTAAAAACATGCATTAATCAGTGTTGTTACAAGGTTTTGTCCTATGTGCCTCAATTAGATCAACTTAATTAATCCAATTGATTGTTTGTTTCCCTTCAATTATTACTTTTCTAAATATTTGAAAAATTATTCTTATTTTAGTACAAGATCATTTTAGTCGACACACTCTATTATAAACTTTTTTACTTTTCCTTATCTAATGTACTAAGTTAGCCCATTTGACCTTGTATACTTTCTAGCCTCTATTTGTTATGTTGGGTCAACCTAGTCAACCTTATAATATTTTTAGACCCCAACCCCTATGTTAGTTCAACCCAGTCAACCTTATATTATTTTATGCTTTCTCTATTTACTGATCTATCTCACTATCTTTCCTTATTAACATTGTATTCATTTCTTTCCAATCATACCTATCAGAATCTTCTTAGATAGATTGAATCCATTTAGATACTATATGAGATGTTTATTTCTTCCTATCGTTTCTTCCATATCACCACCACTCTTTGGTTACCTCTTCCCCTCCTTTATCCATGACTTGTAACATGGTATAAATCACACCACAAGATGAAGTTGATGGGAATGACCATTTCTCCACTTACCAATATACTTCTTATCTCCAAAATTTTCAAATTAATGTGGGAGAAATTGTCATTAATTTTAATCAATAATCCCACTCATAATCCATCTTATAATAACACTCATCCTAACAAAATACAATTTAGGTTGATCAAATTGAATACAACAAATACCAAATCTAACATCCCTTCATCTTCTCAGACCTCTCTCTCGATTTAACAAATAAAACAATTTTTACTTCCCTCTAAGCCTTTCATTTATCCTAATAATCCTCCCAAATGGTATGATCCTAACCTATTATTTTGTTTCCATGTTGAGATTGGTCATTCCCATGAGTCTTATAGAGGGATCACTAAATTTTTTGTTTCCTATATTCTTGATGATTCATTTAATCATGAAGCCATGATCAACCTTCATTGTCAAGAATACACCACTATTTCTCAAAAGTGGTAAGCTTCCAAAGCTTCTACTTAAAATAATAATAAATCATTTTATAAAACCAGCACTCAACCAAATACCAAGGAAGTTTATGCCATTGATGTAGACTATGACCAATATAACAACTCTCAATATGTTAACACTTCCAAGGTCAATTATCATCACAAGTTATCTCAAAAAGATCCTATTACCACACCTAAGAAGCCATATTTAAAATAAAAACTCCTTAAAGATTCTACCACCACTAATATTATTAAGAAGCCCATGATGAATGACCTCCTCCTTCTAAACCTCTAACCACCTCTATTCCTTCATAAAAAACTTTACCTCCTAAACCTCATATTGGTTCTTCTAAATCTCATTGGAACTTTCTTGAATAACTCAAATCTATGCCTTTAATATTCCTCTTATGGAGTTGGTTCATACTTCCCCTATCATCGTAAGTTCCTAATGCAACAACTTCAAGAAGTTAAAGATCCATCTTCTATTGATGAAGAACCACATTCTATTTAATCTCAACCTACCAACATAAATACCATTGAAAGCATGTGTCCTCTTTCCAAAACTTATATTTAATTTCATGAAGAGGACATGATCAATGATGAAATTAATTTTTACGTTGATGATCTACCACTTTTCATTAAAATATCCATTAATACTACCCTTATCCATAGAGTTCTAGTTGATGAAGGTTTTGGTATTAATGTAACATATTTGTGGTTTATCCAATAACTTGGTTATAATAAGGATCATCTTAAGCAAACCTATCTCACTTGTCATGGTTTTGATAAGACAAATCAAAAGCCACTTGGTTATATTTAGATTCCATTAACCATTTGACCTTAAACTATTCAAACTAATATTATGGTCTTCAATTTACCCTTATCTTATAACATACTCCTTGGTCACCCATGGACTCATACAATGAGGGCCATTGCTTCTTCTGGTAGCCAATGCATTAAATTCTTACATAATGGAAAATGACATAAGCATGAAGATGATATAAACCTATGGAGCATTCAACTTCCTAATCCAAAATCCCAATATCATATTCCTATAATTCCTAATATCAATAGTGTTCCTTTATCTAAGCTCATCAACATGAATCTTGATTTACAAGTTACTCTTGTGGATTCTGATGATGATGAACCTAATGATTTTCAACATACTAATAAAACTACCAAGCTACCTCCCTATATTTTGTAGTGGCCTCCTTCTTCATTATTACCAATATACTATATTATTCCTCTTATTGATTAATTTTTAGATTTTCCCCCTTCATGAAATACTCAAGAACCCTCTTTACTTGAATATGCCTTCACTTGTAATGATTTTGGATTGGCCAAATTATTTCAAGATCTTCTCATCATGTCTCCTTTTACATTTAGTAATATCAAGATTTCACCTTTCAAAACTCTCCTTGAATCTCAAGCATGCACAGTTTATCCAACATATGATGATAATTATATAATGGCCTTAGCCCAATCTCAAGACTTGGATGTCTAACATTATTAGAAAACAATAGATCAAATTCATGATTTCAAATGGGATGTTCATACCATTTCCATAGATTGTGACTTAGATCTTGAAGGTCATGTGCTTTCTACCACTTATTCACTTATTAAACTCCTTAGGTGGTAGATTAAATTATACCTTATGAACTTATAGAAATTCTATCATCTCCTTTATTACCTATCGATCTAATCATTACATTTTATCCTTCACCTATTAATAGAAACATCGACACCCCAATATCTTTTGATCCATCTACATATCATACTCTCAATATTACACTACATTCTAAGGAAATTAATGCCCTTCAGATACATTGTAAGTATGATATCCATGGTAATCAAATTATATATCTTGAAGTAAATGTTGAGTATTACGGTCCTCTTCCCACCCTGACTAATGACAAAGATATTTTGAAATACTTCATGCTCGAGAACCACAAATTCCTTGAAAACATCATAAGCTTGGAAATTTTAAAATTAATACCACTTGTTTCAACAAATTCGTTACTAGCATTGATCCTAAAACTAATCCTATTTCTACCTTACCCAATGAAACATACCACTTTCAAGATGGTAATGCCATGACTATTAAATAAAACACTCACATTAAATATGGTACTCCATCTTGTCCTTGACCAATTACTATATCTCATGAAGTCTTACCTACCAAACATGATAATTTTAACTTATTATTTTATAAGTATCATGAGGTTTTTTTTTGGTCTTATGAGGACATGCTTGGTATTAACCATAGCATTGTCATGCATGATATAATTACTTATCTTGATGCCAATCCTATGCATCAAAAGCAAATTAAATTTCCACCATAGGTTTCTAATCTATGTCACAATGAAATCATCAAATTTCTTGATGCTAAATTTGTCAAACTAATGGATTATTTTGAATGGGTTTCTAACATTGTTCACATTTAGAAAAAAGTTCACTATGGTCATTTGAATTTGTATTGATTTATATAATGTTAACCTTTCTTATCATAAAGACAACTTCCCTTTACCTTCATTAGATTTCATCATTGACTCCACAGCTAGTTACGAAATGTTGTCTCTTATGGATGGCTTCTTATGATACAATTAGATTCACATTGCCCCTGAGGACCAACATAAGACTATTTTCACCATGGAATGGGGCACGTATTTCTATCTCAAAATTCCCTTTAGTCTTGAAAATGTTAGAGCCACTTACCAATAATTAGTGACTCACATATTTCATGATCTTATCCACAAAATTATTAAAACCTATGTCAATGATCTCATTGCTAAATTTAAAATTTGTACCATTCATCTATTAGATCTTATTATCATCTTTGATCACATTCTTAAATATTTAGTTAGACTTAATCCTTACAAATGTATCTTTAGTGTCACATTTGGAAAAATGTTAAGATTCTTAGTTTCTCTGTGGCATCAATGTTTACCCTTATAATATTAGTGTTATCATCAACATGCCCATTCCTCATTCCATTTTTGACATTCATACTTAGGAAAACATGGAGAAATTTAATGATTTATCCTTGAAATGGCTTATCACATTCACTCCATAAATGATCTCCTCAAGAAAGATACTAATTTAGAATGGATGGAACCTTGTAAAAAAACCTTTTATAACATGAAAGAGCCACTAGATCATCCACCTACACTTATTCCTCCTTCCAATGATCAACCCTTGATTTTATATAATTCTTCCACACCTATATTAGTTGGAGTAATGCTTTCCCAACACAATGATACTGGAATAGAGTATGTTATCTACTACATTATCTGATGCCTCATTGATTGTGAAAGATATTATACCAAAATTGAATGTGATTGCCTCGCTATATATTTCATAGTTGAAAAGATTTATCATTACATGTTTTACCAAACTAATTATGTCATCATTAATTCCAACCCCCTTTGTCATTTATTCTCCAAAGCCTTTCTTCCAAGAGATAGAATTGGCAAATAGATGGTCCTCCTTATGGAATTTGATCTCTACATCATCACTCAAAAAGCTATCAAATGGTAAGTCATAGATAATTAACTTGTCAAATTTCCTATTACAACTACTTATCCCCTTCAAGATAGTATTCTTGATGATAATCCTCTATATTTAAGGCATTAATCAATATATTTCTCTAAAAGATTATTTTCATAACTTTACCTCTAATCTTGAAGTAAATAATCTTGATGAATCTATTAGTTCCTTGAATACTACTAAACCTAAAGTATTCATTGAGGAGCTTCCTAAAATTAATGTCAACTTATATGAGGATACTTGTACCCTTAACTTTAATGGTTATAAATTCCTTCAAGGAATTAGGTTAGGTTGCATTCTTACAAGTCCTCTTGGTAAAATTAGTCCTTTAGAATTTTGCTTCACATTTGATGTCACCAATAATATGGCTAGGTATGATGCTCTCATTTTATGTATGAGAGATAATCTTGACTTAGACATTAAATACCTAAATTATTTAGGTGATTCTAAGCTTATTTACCACCAAGTTAATGGTGATTATCGATGCAAAATCAAAAATCTCATTACTTAAATTACAGCCACTCTTGCCAATGATTTCATATCTTTCACTATTGATCATATAAATAGAGATCAAAATTCCATTGTTGATTCTCTTATTTCTTTATCATCTCTCTTTCATACCTAAGAAGTTCTTTCCAATCGTACTTTTCTTATCCAGATATGAAAATATTCATTTTCTACTCAACCACCAAATTCACTTATTTGCCATATCGAGGCTATTACCATTCAATAAATCCCATGGTATAAAGACACTATCCAATTCTCAAAACATCAAAATTATCCTCCTAACTTAGATTCTTATGAAAATACATGAATTTTAAAACAATATTTCAAATATGTATTTTGGCATAACATCCTATATTGTCACAACACTAAAGGTACCTTTTTCCATTATGTTATGCTAGATGAGGTCTCTCCTCTTCTTAAACAAGCACATGGAGTCATTTGTGAAGGCCACTATAGTGGACATGTGGCAACCCATAAATTCCTATAAATGAGCTACTATTAGCCTACTATTGAAAAGGATGCAATCAAATTCACTAAAAAATTTACTCCTTACTAGCTTCATGATGATCTAGTTCATTCACCTCTAGCCACACTTCAATCTAAAGATAATTCATGAAACCAACATGGATTGGAACCTTGATCTTTACCTTACTCTTTGGGCCTATCAAACAAGCATATGCACTACTACTAGGGCAATGCCATTGTCACTATTTTATGGCTCCAAATTAGTTTTACCATTAGAATTTGAGCTTCCCTCTCTCTTTATATCTCTTCATGGTATTATTCTTGATGAAGAATTGCATGAGGGTAACCTTCATTCCCTTTATCTCCTTGATTAATGTCATCTTTTTTATTTGAAACATAACCCCCAATACAAGGCTCGTATTTCCAAATAACATAACAAATGTGTAAAAATCCACACTTTTAATGTTGGTGATCTTGTACTTAAATTAGACTAAACCCATGATAAATAAGGTAAATATTCCCAAAAATGGTGGGGCCCCTATTTAGTCAAAGATATTTTTGGTCCAAGTATCTACCACCTTCAAACCAATGAAGGCCACATTTTCAAAGAACCCATCAATGCACAATTCCTCAAAAATTATTTTGCCTAAAAATTTCCTTCTTTTCATGCTTTTTTATCTATATATATCTAACATTTTTGCCAATTTACTCATATGGTTCTCTCCCTCTATAATATTTCTTTCTTATTACAACTTTTAGTCCTTTTTTGGTCTTTTGGTTTCCCCTATTTCTCATGAGTTACATTTTAAAATCATGGATAGGACTCAGTCTTCCTCATGATGTACCATAGTATTCTTTATTTTTATACTCTTTTTACACACTTTTTGTCACCCCTTAGGTTTCTCTTTTTGTGAGTTACAATATAAGACCATGGATAGGACTTGGGCTTCCTCTAAATACCATCTTTTTTATTACCTCATTTAATTTTCACATGATTTTTGGCACCCTTCTGGGTTTTTATTTTATGATTTGTAATGTAAGACCATGGATATAACTTGACCTTCCTCATAAAATTATCATTCTATCATTTCTTTTATAATAAAATATTATTGATCCTTATTCTCAAATTTAGCTTTTGCTTCTTTTGATAGATGGAATTTGAAAAATAATCTATGTTAGAATGTTTTCCTCTATTTCCATTATTCTTATGATAATAAATCACACTTTAATATCATTATATCCATTTTTTCCCCTTTGTCACATTTTTTAAACTTTTAAGTAATTCAAATTGTTCCATTGTCATTCCTCTTGACTTTCTTACCTTTTACTCCTCATTGGATAAAACAAGGTCAAAGTCAAGAGATTAATTTTATTTTACCTAGATTTTTAAGATTTTTAGACCCCATGATCTCTAAAGTTCTCTCTCTTAGCAATCAATTCCTAAATATTAAAATTAAAGTCATCTCTAACACCCATGTATGGTTTTCCAAATCCATATAGAAGAGAATAGAAAAATTTGTCAAGAAAATTAAAAGCAAAATCATTTTAAACAAAATATAATTATACACAAAAGGCAATATACAAATCTTAAAAGTTGAAATCACACCAAAAGATGTGATTCCAAGAACATATCCTATCTCTAATTGAAGCTCAAACTCCATAGTTAGATTCACATAGAGTCGAGGTCCATTGGGGTGTAGTAGGCCAGTAGATTGGAATATGAGAATTAGATAAAATATATGGTGATACCTAATTCATAATACAAGTACCCAATCTTCATAGTAGACTAATGATTCTATAAGGGGTCTTGAGGAATGGGAAAAATTTTGTAAGAAGGTAGTTCCATTTTACTTTCCATGCATATAGCCTTCATGGTATGATCTATATACTACATTTATTGAACTAAGAGTTGTGTGGATAAGAGAAGTTCTTCAGATTCCTTAAGGTGAAAAGTCCTTTTTTTTAATAAACCTAATTTGAGTGTCTTGACTTAGATAAAGAGTTCTTCTACCTTGTTTTTTACTTCATTCTCCCCTCCGCCCATTTCTTTTCCCCCCTTGGTAGGCAAATTATGATTCTAAATTTGTTCTCCCTCTTCTATAATTCCCTTCTTCTTCACCTCTTAAAAACATGCTAGCACTACTTTACTTCAGTTTTATCTATCCTTAGACAAAACCAAAATGTTTGAACAACTATGGATTACTTTCTTTACACCATAGAAGTACATTTCTATACTTAATTTGCTTCCTTTTACAATATGTCATTTGATTTACTATCCTATTTTTATGTACACCTAAGTTCATACCCTTTTTCTATTATTTAGTGAGGTTGGCTTGTTACTTCTCACTCATCAATGTTGTTTTCCTTTTTATGCACATTTTTCCATTATTTAGTGAGATAAGGATTGTTATTGCTCACTAATCAATTTTGTTATATGATTTTATTTCTTCTTTTAACATCGATGTTTGATTATCATTTATTTTTGACATGTATCCTTGGTTTGATTTGGTGAGTTTGCCTTTCGTACTTGAGGTTTATTTGTTTAAGTTTATTAATCTTTAATAGCCTTGTCTTTTTGGTTACCTGATTTAATCTTATTTTTAATTTGGTCATTTGGTTTAACATAGCACTTGTCACCCCAGCTTGCCAAATTTCCAAATATATCACATCCTCATAGCACCAGTTATCTTAGATTTCCAATGTTTTTTTTATTTTTGCTCTTTAATTTTATATTCTTGGGTTTATTGAAATTAGTCTCTATGCCCTAAAAAATCAAAACTAACAACACAACAGACAACCATTCAATGATAAAGGTAAGTTAAAGTACACAACATATTTACTTTTTAGCTATTTACTTTTCTATCATTTACTTTTTTATCATTTACTTTCAGTTATGTTATGATTTAAAATATTGCAATCTTTTTTTAGCATTAGCATTATGTGTTCTTATGTTATTTCTCGAATCACCATCCCATGTTACACCTTAGTGACACATGATGAGATTCAAGTGGGACGATTGTATATACATAATATTATCAACTTTTATCAAATACTAACCCTTTACATCATATAAGAACCCATCAAGACTCAATCACTCTCAATGTATGCCCTAAGTGGTGCATTGAGAAAGGAGTGGGTAGACCATTGGTGCTTTGCATGATTATTTTCCCTTATTTCCACATATTATCAACTAACCAGCTCTTAAAAAATCATTTCCTAAGCTATTACTGCTCTATTACACACTCCAATTTTTTTCAAATTTTCATCCTTCTTTTCATCACCTTAAGTCCCTTTTGTTAGTCAATTATATTGAATCGACTAGGTTAACCCTATACACACTTAGTAATTAGGTTAGCCTTTGGCTGACTTAACTCGAGACCTAGTGAATAATTATCTTGAATTCTACATACTCAACTAGGTCAACCTTATCAGTAAAAATTATTGGAAGGGTTTAGGTAAATATCCACCTATAAATACAAGATCATTTCATCATTATTTAAATATGCAATCAAGATTTATTATTTAGTCATGCTTCTTTAGAATCTACTCTTCCACCATTCTACTTCAAGAGTATTAGCTTAGGGTTTCTACTTGGAGAATATAGTCTTGTGGATAAGTCTTAGATGATTTGTCCCTTTTTAGTGATCTTTACAAACAAAAACAACCTCTTGTAAAACCTCCTTGGCTAAGGGAAAGATTGAGTCTTGATGGGTTCATATTCAAGTAAGTATTCTCTAACTTTGATCCTCTCTTTAGTAGATAGAAGTATCATAAGTATTGGATTCAAATAATATTACTTTTCATATTCCATGTATTAGGGTCTTAATAATACTTATCTTAATTGATATTATATTATACATGTTTTGATTATTTACTAACTCCTCATGTTGTACCATAAGCCTTGGTGAGCACTAGATTATATTTTATTTTTATTACTATAATAGGTGAAATATCAAAACTTAGGACCCCCTTAGTGTTATTTCATGATTATGTTAGACTATAGGCTTTGGAACCCTCCTTATCATGGTGTATTATGATAAATAATCCCCTATTTGGGTCTAACAGATCCCCATATTAGTCATACTCCCTTTTAATAGATGTAATCCCAATCAGAAGTGTAGGTATGTTCTATCTTCTCTAAGTTAGGATTGATTTATAGACATGATGCATTTTTTATTGCATATACTTTTCACTCAATTATATACATCATTCATTAACCATTCAAACTGACATAGATATATAGCAATGCATTGAAAGGCAATCACATAAGCATGAATTAAGATATCAACACTTGAACACTAGATATATGTGGGAAAACCTCATGGGAGATAAAACCCACTATAAAAACACTTTGAATACTATCTTATAAGTAATGAAATAAATTTTAGTGAGGCACTAACCCCATAAGGAGCACCAACTCAACTAGTCCTTCAGTGAGCTCCAAATTGAAAGTAGGATCTCACCCCTAAGTGACTTATAAAAAAACTAGAAACTTCAAGGACACTTATTCAAACTACAACTTGTAAGCTATCTCCAGCTCCCTATTGACTAAGATTGGACCTAGCCAAGATAGACTTGATCACCTCAAGACACCTTGTAGGTCAACCAATGGATGGTGACTTATTATTCATCTCTATATCTTATCTTTATGGATTAAAATATCTATAATACACTTTTAACACACCTTTTATGTATATCTAATGGTCTCTCAATAAAAAAATAAGCTCATTCAAATCTATTTATCCTTCTACTCCTCTCAAATAGCCTTTTAGGCTCTTTCGCTCAAATGCCTCTTCGAGGCTCATTAGGTTCACTGACCTAGTTAATCACACTTATATTATATGTTAATTTCTGATCCATCCAATATTATGGTCCTAAATGACCTAATTTTTCTCCTCTAAGATATTTTTTCTTCACTTATTTTCCCATCTCTCTAACTAACTCAAATAGGCCAATTATGTCTTGCATTCATACCAATCACTTGATCTCACCCATATTGGTTAGAAAAAAACATAAATACATTAGGTGAAAAGCCAAAATAAATATTATAACATGTTGAACATTCAAAAAAATCATAACTTAGGTTGGTCATAACCCATAGATGCGAAAACCACTGTTAGGCCTTATAGAGAACTAATGCAAATAGGTTTATCTCAACTACATGTTATAATCACTTGAAATCACTATGGATAAGATGAATCTCAAAAAATTCCTTAATTTTTTTTTAAAAATAATTGGAAACATAAAATTACCATATCCATTCTCAATAATTAACACTTCATTCTCTCACCTCATAAAATCTTCATTAGGCCTTAAAGACCTATTAGGCCTAAATACCCCAAAAACATAGTCTAAAAAGATACAGCTAAAAAATCCTATATAAAAACTTTAAAGGCACAATAAACATATTTATTTAAAATTTATGACCTTAGTTTCATCATCAAATCCATTATGAACATTTAATAAAGCTCCAATTCAAAAAGCTCACTCTATTTTGCCAGAAACTGCCAAAATAAAGTCAAGAATATTTGACCATTAACAACTATATAAGAAATTTAAAATAATAAAAATGCATGTATAAGATATTATTTCACATTTATAACATCTAAAAAGTATTTTTTTATTTTAAAAATTATCAAAATGACATGGTAACATCAAACTCATTAGCACACAGAAAATTGTTAGAGACCCTAAAAACACAGTCTTGAAGAATTTTTTTTAGCTCATGTAAGGGTAATATAGACACTTATAGTAAAAATTAATATTTGATACATGAAATATATATGATAATTTAATATATATATATATATATATATATAATTTAATTAAATATCAACCATTGGTCTTATAGACCAATTTCTAAAGCCTCTCTTACACAATCCTTACAAAGTTAGACAAGCCATTTTGGCTTCCACAACTCAACTTATTATATAGATTATTAACCTAAAATAAAGAATTTATAGATAAAATACATCCAAAAAATCAATTTAATATTCATTATATACTTCATATAAGTGAAAATATTCCCCAACTCACTAGTCTCACTCACTTACTCAGGACTTTCGTTATGCCTAATGAACTAGTCATTGTGAACATGAATTCTAACACCTGTAAAAACACTTACATGAAATTTTAATGAATTAATGTGATAATTAAACATAATAAAATAAAATATAATCACAAATTTATATATTTATAATTACAAATGTATAACATATAGATCAAATTATGAACCTCGCTCCTTCATTATCTTACCTCACTGGATATGTCATTTTGTGAACAACTTATTGTCTATATGTGAGCACATTTAAAAATTATAAATAAAGGTAATTTTAGGTATAAATATTTAAAAATTACCCAATACATTTTAATGAATCCCTAATTCTCTACAATAAATCTCTAAACACATTCTCACTTTGACTAGTTTTTCTCACTATCTTCACTCTTAGCCAAATTTAGTGATAGGTCAACTTGAGTGACCAAAATAGTTGAAAAAAAGTTATAAATTGTCAAAATAACATCATGGATAATAAAAAAAATATTAAAATTTATGCTCCATCCACTTTCATGCATTGACTTAGTCGACCCTTCCTATTATATCAAATTATTTATAAACAAGGGTTTTTATGTAGCTTCTACTCACTCCCCTAACAAACCAATACCAATAGATATTATTGGATGAGTATTATACATAATATAATCATTAAAAAAGCCTTAATAATCCATTATGGGAACTTTAAAACTAGATCTTTCCAATTGAGTCATTGTAAGGGTTTTGAGAGGGTTTTAGACCAGTTCTAATGTTAGTGATTGTTCATATAGTATTACCCCTCAAATGCCAAACTAATTATTAGAGATGTTATAAAATACCCTTACCAATATCTCCTAAAATAATTATAACAACATGAAAATTTTACATGTTGTAATGAGCATCAACAGTTCCTTCTCAAGTTTGAAAACCTTATTTAGTGGGTTCAAGAGACTTCAAAACACCATTTTATGCTTTATCCTTAAAATCAAGACCTAATAATTCATGAAAAAATTATTTAATTAACTTAATAAACCTATGGAAATTATCATATGATATATATCACCCTAGAAACTAACTTTGACCTCTCATTAGGCCACATTAGGTCTCTTTGCACATTAGGTCTTGGACTGCTAGTCACACTTTAGACCATGAATACACCTAAAAACCTCTTGTCTTGATCCCAAAATGTTAAATTATATCATAACTGTTAGGGTGTGGAGCTAAAAACTTCACCAAGGAGCATTCATTAGCAGTTTCAGGTCTACACATACACCGGCGTCGGTCAGGAGCGACCACCGTCGGTCACAGGCAGTTACAGAGGCATCGACGTCGGTAGAGGGTCGATCGACGACAGTCACAGACATGCAGCAGGAACCGACGTCGGTTACCTGCGTGTCTAGAAAGCTATTTCCGTGGACAGAAGTGAGTGTTTGCATGATGAGTTTGAGTTGTAGTCTCAAGCTCACATCTCTATTATTGGCAATACTATTTTTAGAGCCCTTGTTCAAGTGGCTTAACTACTTGTTGGATGTACATGCTCAAGTCTCCTAATTCTATATGTAGAATTAGATCTTCTTAGCTTTGTAGTAGGTTGTTGGAGTTATTGTGAATTATTGTAATTCATTGTATGAGAAGAACAGTACAGAATTGAATCAATCCAGGCTTGTTGGATTTAATTGTTCTTGAGAGAGAGAGGTCTTGAGGAATAGAGATCTAGTGAGAGATCTATACATCTAGGAGAGGTGTGGAAGAAAGAAGCTTTCTTCAATTGTATTCCTTTTGTAAAGAGTTTGTTAATACAAGTTTTTAGGGTGTTTTCTTGTATCTCTTGTTCTTGCTATTATCATTCTAATTACTTGTCAATCTGATTTAATTCCACATTTATTGCTATCACAATTGTAATCTATTGTTGGATTGATCCCCCAACAAGTGGTATCAGAGCCTTGGTTACAGGTTCAGAGCTTGATATCCAATAATTGGTATCAAAGTTTAGGTTCACTAACAGGTGGTTCAGATCTGTGTAGTGTGTATTGATTACAGGTTCTCACAGGAGTTTCTACAGGGATTTCTGTTTGAGTGGGAGAAGCAATGGCAGATGAAAGTAAATTAAGAATGGAAAAGTTTAATGGCAAAAATTACCAACACTAGAGAATGCAGATAGAGGATTATCTGTATCAGAAAGATATCTACTTACCGTTAGGAGGTGTTGTAAAGAAGCCCAAAGACATGGAGGATGAAGAATGGGAAGTTCTTGATAGAAAGGCTCTGAGGTTTATAAGACTAAGTTTAGCATCCACTGTGATATCCAATTTATCACAGGCAAAGTCTACAATAGAGTTGATGACTACGTTAGCAAATTTGTACGAAAAACCCTCAGCTTCTAATAAGGTATATCTTATGAAGCAGTTATTTAATTTGCATATGAATGAAGGTGGATCTGTTTCTACTCATCTAAATGTTTTCAATGGAATTGTGAATCAATTAAGTTCAGTGAATATAGTGTTTGATGATGAAATAAAAGCTCTTTTGATATTATGTTCTTTGCCTGAAAGCTGGCATGGCTTAGTAATGGCAGTAAGTAATACTGCATCTGCATCAAATATTTTGAAAGTAGAGGATGTTGTTAGTGTTATCTTGAATGAGGAAATACGCAGGAAAAGCATAGAAGAGACATCCGAGAATGCTATAAGTTTTGAGAGTAGGGGAAGGCAGAAAGAGAAGAGCAAGAAAGGCAGATCAAGATCCAAGTCAAAGGGGAAAGGCAGATCTAAATCTAGAAATGGCAGAAGGCCACAATGCTGGAATTGTGGAAAGATGGGGCACATAAGCAGAGATTATTGGTCAAAACCTAAGGAGGACAATCAGCACGAAGGAAAGGAAGAAGCCAAGATTGCAGGTATTGCACAAGATGCTTTAATTTTCTCTCTGCATAATAATATAGAATCTTGGGTATTAGATTCTGGTGCATCTTTTCATGCTACCCCTAACAGGGAATATTTCAGTGACTATATCCATGGAGATTTTGGAATAGTGTATCTAGGGGATGATGAGCCCTGTAAAATAATTGGCAAAGGTAAAGTGCAGCTGAAGATGTAGAATAGCAACACACGGGTGTTGAGAGATGTGATGCATGTTCCTAGCTTGAAGAGAAATTTGATTTCTGTAGGAAAGTTAAGGGATTAGGGTTGTACAGTAACTCTCACAGCAGAATCTTGGAAGGTGACCAAGGGTGCACTTGTTATGGCCAGAGGTAAGAGAGAAGGTACTCTCTATTTGTGTAATTGTGTTACTAACAAATCTCCTTCTGTATTATCTACTTCAGATGTGGATGCTAAATTGTGGCACTCAAGGCTTGGCCACATGAGTGAGAAGGGGATGTCAATTCTTAAGTCCAAAGGTATGATTTTAGATTTAAAAGGCATAGATCTAGAGTTTTGTGAGCACTGTGTATTTGGAAAATAGAAATGGGTTAGTTTTCTCAAGACTGGGTCTACTAAGAAGAGGCACAAGTTGGAGCTTGTTTACACAGACGTGTGGGGACCACCTCAGGTTGCTTCCATTGGAGGATCACAGTACTATGTATCTTTCATAGATGATGCTACAAGAAAGGTATGGATCTATTGTATTAGAAAGAAATCTGATGTATTTTAGACTTTTAAGGTTTGGAAAGCTATGGTTGAGAATGAAACAGGTAAAAGATTAAAGTGCCTGAGATCAGACAATGGTGGTGAGTTCTGCAGTCATAAGTTTAGAGATCATTGTTACATGCATGGAATCCATAGGCAAAGGATGGTTCCAAGGACACCTCAGAAGAATGGTATTGTTGAAAGGATGAACAAGACAATAATGGAGCATGTAAGATGCATGAGATTCCATGCCGATTTGCCCTTACAGTTTTGGGCACAAGCTGTTGACACTGTAGTATACCTGATTAACAGAGGACCCTTTACAGCTCTAGATGGTGTTATTCCAGAAGAGGCATGGATAGGTAAAAAGGTTGATCTCTCATATCTCAAAGTTTTTGGTTGTGAAGCCTTTATGCACATAGATAAGGAAAATAGAAAGAAGCTTGATGCTAAGTCTATGAGATGCACGTTTATTGGCTATGGCTTAGATGATTTTGGTTACAGATTGTGGAATCTAGAAACTAACAAGGTAATCAGGAGCTATGACGTTGTTTTCAATGAAAGAGTGATGTATTGTGATCAGCTAAGGAAGCTGAATCAATCTGATCAGAGCAATGGTGAATTGGATGAGGTGAAAGTCCAAGATGAGCTCGTGGGAAAAAGAAATAATCACTTGC
The DNA here is from genome assembly GCA_037957365.1 of Torreya grandis. NCBI lineage: Eukaryota > Viridiplantae > Streptophyta > Pinopsida > Cupressales > Taxaceae > Torreya > Torreya grandis. The sequence goes on along the minus strand of JARHVA010006933.1, from coordinate 262,936 downwards.
AGGAAAACATAGAGACCAACGTCGACAGGTTAGGAACTGGCATCGGCAGGACATAAACCGGCGTCGGCCATACAGAGACCGACGTTGGCCGTACAGGTACCGAGGTCGGTCAGGCAGAACTGACATCGGCCAGTAACAGGTCTGCAGGTGACTGAGGTCAGTCACTGTCAGAGAATTTGGGTGGACACCATGTTGTGGATGAGTCTCAGACACCCATCAGGAGGTCAGAAAGGGTGAGTAAGCCTCCAATTAGATATTCTCCTTCTTTATTTTATCTATTGCTAACTGATGGTGGAGAACCAGAGAGTTTTGAAGAAGCAATACAGGTGGAGTCTAAGAGTCAGTGGGAGCGTGGCATGGTTAAGGAGTTGGAGTCCTTAAGAGAGAACCAAACATGGGATTTGGTTGAATTGCCAGCTGGTAAGAGAACACTCAAAAATAGATGGACCTACAGGTTGAAAGAAGGTGAGAATGGATAGATGAGATATAAGGCTAGATTAGTAGTGAAAGGATTTGCACAAAAGCCAGGTATCGACTTTGGTGAGATTTTTTCTCCTGATGTTAAAATGACTTCTATAAGGGTTGTATTGTCTTTGGTTGCTTTCAAGGATTTGCATCTTGAGTAGCTAGATGTTAAGACAGCGTTTCTTCATGGATATTTGGATGAGGAAATTTATATGGAACAGCCAGAAGGATTTGAGGTCAAAGGTAAGGAGAAGTTTGTGTGTAGATTGAAGAAAAGCTTGTATGGCCTCAAGCAAGCTCCTAGGCAATGGTACTTAAAATTTGACAGGTTTATGACTAAGCATGGCTACAGTAGGTGTCAATCAGACCATTGTGTGTATTTCAAGAGATTTGATAATGGTAGATATATTATTCTATTGTTGTATGTAGATGATATGCTGGTTGTAGGATCACACATGCAGGATATTTCTAAGCTTAAGGTGAAATTAGCTCAAATGTTTGCTATGAAGGATTTGGGAGCAGTAAAGAAAACCCTTGGCATGAGCATTAAGAGAGACAGGAAAAATCACAGGTTGATATTGTCTCAAGAAGATTATGTGGACAAGGTGTTGAAATGGTTCAATATGCAGGATGCTAAACCGGTAAGCACACCTTTGGCTGGACATTTTAAGTTGAGTAAAGAATAATGTCCTAATTCATATGATGAGGTAGAGTACATGAGTAAGGTTCCATATTCTTCCGCAGTAGGGAGTTTGATGTATGCAATGGTGTGTACTAGACCGGATATTGCCCAAGCAGTGGGAGTGGTAAGTAAGTATATGGCCAATCCAGGTAAGGAACATTGGAAAGCAGTTCAGTGGATCCTTAGATATCTGAGAGGAACCAACAGTAAGCACTTGTGCTATGGAGGTTTAGATACTTCTCTGCATGGCTATGTAGATTCAGATATGGCAGGTGATTTGGATGGCAGGAGGAGCACTACAAGTTATGTTTTCACTGTAGGTGGAACGATGGTTAGCTGGATATCTAAGTTACAGAAGGTTGTTACCTTGTCAACTACAGAAGCAGAGTATATTGCAGCCACAGAGGCTAGCAAGGAGATGATATGGATGACATGGTTCATGGATGAGCTTGGTAGGGAGCATGAGAGTTGCAGACTATATAGTGACAGTCAGAGTGCAATCCATTTGGCTAAGAATTCAGCCTTTCATTCAAGAACAAAGCACATACAGCTAAGGTATCACTTCATACGACAGGTATTGGAAGATGGTGAGTTGAAGCTGGAGAAGATCCATACAGATAGGAATCCTACTGATATGTTAACCAAGCCAGTTACAAACGAGAAGTTGAATCTTCATTCAACTTTTGTTGGTCTTCATGATTGAGTTGAAGATGGAGGAGCTAGAAGATGTTGCTGTACAGGTACTGGTGTAGCTGTTTATCTCTAAGTGGGAGATTGTTAGGGTGTGGAGCTAAAAACTTCACCAAGGAACATTCATTAGCAGTTTTGGGTCTACACAGACACCGGCATCAGTCAGGAGCGACCGACATTGGTCACAAGCAGTTACAGAGGCACCAACGTTGGCAGAGGGTTGGCCGACGGTGGTCATAGACAGGCAGCAGGAATTGACGTCAGTTACCTGCGTGTCCAAAAAGCTATTTCCATGGACAAAAGCGAGTGTTTGCATGATGAGTTTGAGTTGTAGTCTCAAGCTCGCATCTCTATTATTGGCAATACTATTTTTAGAGCCCTTGTTCAAGTGGCTTAACTACTTGTTGGATGTACATGCTCAAGTCTCCTAATTCTATATGTAGAATTAGATCTTCTTAGCTTTGTAGTAGGTTGTTGGAGTTATTGTGAATTATTGTAATTCATTGTATGAGAAGAACAGTACAGAATTGAATCAATCCAGGCTTGTTGGAGTTGATTGTTATTGAGAGAGAGAGGTCTTGAGGAATAGAGATCTAGTGAGAGATCTATACATCTAGGAGAGGTGTGGAAGAAAGAAGCTTTCTTCAATTGTATTCCTTTTGTAAAGAGTTTGTTAATACAAGTTTTCAGGGTGTTTTCTTGTATCTCTTGTTCTTGCTATTATCATTCTAATTACTTGTCATTCTAATTTAATTCCACATTTATTGCTGTCACAATTGTAATCTTTTATTGGATTGATCCCCCAACAATAACATGCTCATATATTTCCAACCTTTTTCACACAAGTCTCATACTACTCATCTCAATAAGCTATTAAGCTTGTACCTTCACACTAGATCATTCATGTAAGAACTAGACCTTAGAACTGACCTTTCTGCTAATGTAGATTCATTATAAGACTCATTATCATGTTGAACAACCTCATGGTATGATAAAATACTTAAATACATATTTTATATCAACATCAACAAGGCTTTAAAATCCATTTTCATGCTCAAGGACTAGTTCATCTCATAGCCCTACTGTGCATCATACCATTTGGAGATCTTCAAGACACTTAATGTAGCTTACTACTCACCTATAGCTATATGAGATAGGATAAAAATAACCTACCATAATTATCCTTTTACCAAGTCTCCTTATACCATATAGGTCACTACGCAAGACTGAACTAGCCTTCCTTGAATACACAAGACCTCACACTTCCTTTGGCATTAATGACCTCAAAGATAACTCTGACCTTGGCATCAATGATAGGCTCAAACACATTACATCAAGGATAACTTGAAACATAAAATCCAAGATAGACACTAGCATTGATGTTAGTATGTTGACCTTATGCAAGTGTCAAGTGTTGTAAATTCATTTATTTTTTAAATGAAACATATCTTAATGGTTACCTTGAGTGCTTTAATTCAAGTTATTACTATCAAGGTATTGATATAGATATAATATAAACCCTCATTCATTCCCCACCAACTAAAATATAGATAAAGAGCAAGGAAACTTACCTAAAGTACTCTATCAAGCATTAAATTGAATAAAGATTCCCTTTTTCCACATGATTCATAAGAACAACACATCTATAATTATGAATTATTAAATGAATAGACCAAGAGCTCAATTTTTTAAGTTACAACCTAGGTTACTTTTATACTTTCTTTGCACATATTGCATGATTTACATATAATCCAACACATAGGGGGGAACTACATGATTTTGAGTCCATCTTCTAAATTATTGGCTATGTAGCCAATGCCCATTGATAGTAGGGTCTTTGGGTTCAGCTTGAAATCATGTGCCCACTAACCCATTTTCTCCAAGGTCACCATGAATATGGAAAACTAGGTTTTTTCTATTTTACAAAGAGTAAGAGTCTATGGCCTAGATATAAATGCACTAGAATGAAGGCAAAGATAAACCCATAAGCATCTAACATGTATTATTGACATGATACTTCCATCCAACCCAAATAGTAGTATTGATGGAACTATCCTAGGCTAATGTCAATGTCCAAAGTTCCATAAGTGTTAGATCTATAATATGATGACTATTACAAAAAAAAAAAAAATTGACCTTATTCCTCACTATTTTAGATCCAACACTATTTCATCATCATAATCATCTAAGTATATTACTTGTCATTTCCATACATATTCTAGTTATACTTTCCATATTTAGACTATCTTAATTCAATGAAATTAACATATGCCTATATCTAAGTTCATCATCTAATTGGCCTAATATAGAACTAATTATCAGCCTTATATCATTTCATTTATATATAACCCTTTAATTAAATCTAGGGATAATAATAAGATCATCTAGATCATTTTAAGGTTAAGCATTTGGTAAACCCGATATTTGAACCATATAACAAATTAGGGTCTTTTGATTTATTTCTTATTACTATACTTTGTTGAAATTTTTAAATTTTTGATTTGTGAAGCAATGGAAAATATTATTAACAAATCTAGTTCCAAATTCAAGATAAATAATCATTAATAAATAATTTCAATAATAATGAGGTTAATGGACATATATTTGTATGTTACAAGAGATGAAATAATTAAACAAGATCAAATTGAGGTTGCCTCACCTAGTTATGGTGAATCATTGTAAGGTGATATAACTAATCCCACACCTATTAGTCCACATATATATAGTGATATCATGTATTATGTGTTTAAACTATTGTTTCCTAAAACTAATATGGCTACATCTATCATAAAATTACCAATTGTTTCAACACAAATTCTTTTTTGACTAAAAATGGGTAAAAAAATCTTATTAAAACTGGAGAAAGAAAAGAGTTACATAGGTTTATCCTGGTCAAGCAAATGATCAAGCTTCTGGGATGAATCCAGAGATAGCATCCTATGATCTGAGATGTTCCAAGGCAGCCCATGCTCAGAGGCCCATTTGGCCAAGCAGTCTGCCACCCCATTCCACTCACGAGGAATATACATAAAGGAAACCAACTCTAAAGAGATACAAAGCTGAAGGACCTGTTGCACCACCCCAGCCAAATGCCAATCAACCATTTCAAGATCTCATTTATTCAAAATATTCATAACAACTTGGGATTCAAATTCACAAATAATTCTATTCCAACTGAGAGAACAACACTATTGAACAGCAACCAAAATTGCAAGAGCCTCCATGAAATTATTCGTATACCATCCCTTGTGAATAGAAAAGAAAAATTGCACCTTACCAAAACTATCACAACCCACCTTGCCAATCCTAGATGGTCCAAGATTGCCAAGAGATGATCCATTGATATTGATTTTGAGCATACCAACCTCAGGAGGAGACCACCGACCTGTCTGTATGACAGGGCACTTAAGCTGTCCACAAGCGTGCACTGGAGTGTAAGGGGATATCCCTAGGGAATGCAGAGGTGAAGCATGAAAAGATCTTAGCATCAGTTAGACTCAAGTCATTCACCACATCACACTTAGTGTGAAGGGTTTCAAGAAGAGCATTCATGATTTTCCCCCACAAGATGTTGATCTCCATACTCAACACCCTGGAAAATTCACCTGTTCCTCTCCAACCAAGTATTCCATAAGATAAAAGATGGGTCAATGCGCCAAGTGACCTAAAGAAATGAGGCTTGAGAGGGAGGATGGCCCAATTAGTCCCAAAATTTAGACAAAGAAGATACATGCCAGCATGGGCAATCCCACACATCCCACCAAAAGTGCCAAATCTGTTTGGCAAAGGGGCACTAAAAGAAAAGATGGGAGATAGTTTCCACACTGCTGTGACAAAGAACACACATGGAGGGCCCTTGGAAACCCCTTTTATAGAGTTTGTCCCAAGTAAGACACCTATTGTAAACTAGCACCCAAAGAAAGAAATTACACTTGGGCCAAGAATAGCTGTTCCAGACCTTGTTCCCCCAAGGAACCACCACTTCACCTAAAAATTGTTTTGTCAAAGCAAGGTATCTGGAGGAAACATAATACTTTCCTGAGGGATCACAACCCCAAGCTAAAACATCATGCCCCTGCAAGGAGCTGCACTCTCTAGAGGCCAATATCATAGATAACTCTAGCTAATCCTCTATAGAGCCTCTCGGTGGCTAGTCTGAAGAGTTCTTCCATCGATACCCCACCATTGTGCCCAACCTGATGGCCTCCTTATTATGATCCACCATGTTCCACCCTACATAAAGTAAAGAATCATAGAGCAGCTACAAATGTGGATGAGAGGATAAGAGAGGGAGAAACCCATCCAGGAGTCACTCCAAAAAAGCATGTCCATTCCCCTATTGTAGATCCAAAAGAGGCTGCTCTTCACCAGCTAAGCTCCCCACTTGAGGGTGTTCCACACCATCGATCCTCTTCCCTCAAGGGGGAGTCTTGAAATATCCTTTAGCTCTTCCCTAAGGTAGTATTTGAAAGCCAAGATACGGGCCCAAAGGTGAGCTGGGCTGGAACACCAGTGCCAATAATGTTTGGCAGTGAGAGCTTGACTGTACAAAATTGCAAAGCACAGCCCAAGGCTGCCTTCCCTTTTTGGCCAACAAGTTGTGTCCCATTTAAGTAAACTCCACTTGGTGTTTAGCAAATTGCCACTCCACAAAAATTGGTGAGAAAGAGCATCGAATTCCTTCAAGAAGTACACTGGGGTTGCCTGCACCATGATGCGATAAATGGGAAGGGCTTGAACCATTGATTGCAAGAGTGTCACCCTGCCAGTAGTGGAGAGCCACTTATGAGTCCAATGGTTAAATTTTTGTCTAACTTGTCCAACACCTTCTGCCAAAAGAGCCTCAGCTACCTTCCTACCATAATAAGAACTCCTAGGTAGGTGAGGGGGAGAGACTACAATTGAAACCTTAGGATAGCCATAATCCTCCACTGAATAGGCTCAGGGGTATTGAAAAACACAATAGAGGACTTATGGTCATTAATCTTCTACCCAGAGGCCACCAAATAGGTGTCCAAGGTGAGCTGAAAAGCTTCAACTTCTCGAATTTGAGCTCTCCCCACAAGAGAAGTGTCATCCATGAACTAGAGGTGGGACAAAGTGGGTAATCCATTTCCCCATCACCAACCCTAAAGCGCATGATGAGAAACCCGAAGCTTAATAAGTCACCCAAGTCCTTTAGCCAGAATAATAAACAAATAAGGAAAGAGTGGGTCTCCCTGACAAAGTCCTCTGGTGGTGCCAAAAAACTTTAAGGGAGCACCATTAATAAGGACCGAGAAGGAAGGAGTCATGACACAGTTGAGCACCCAACGGATCTAGTCCTGCTTAAAGCTGAAAGCCAGAAGAACTTTATGTAGGAATCCCCAACTGGCTCTATCGTATGACTTAGCCATATCAAGCTTAATAAACATAGCATGTTCTTGGGAAGTACTCATGGAATGAATAGCTTTAGATGCTATAACCACCCCATCCAAAATTTGCTTGCCAACAATGAATCCCCCTTGCTCCTCAGAGATAACCATGGGTAGGCAGATTTTAAGCCTCTCTATAATGAGTTTAGTGATAATTTTATAGACTATGTTGCAGAGAGAAATGGGCCTAAAACATTCCAACTAATTATCCTATTCACACTTCAAAATGAGCACCAAAAAAGTAGCATTCAAAGCCTAGAGCATTTCTCTGTTAGAGTAGGACTCCTAAATTACCCCCAAGAGATCTTGATTAATGACGTCCCAAAATTCCTAAAAGAATTCCATAGGGAATCTGTCAGGTCCCAAAGCCTTACCTTTCCTCATGCCAAAGACCACCCCTTCCAATTCAGACTTACTAATAGGCCGCATAAGAGAGTCATTCATTTTTGATGACATGACAGGGGGAATACAAGATAAAATAGTACCTTCAACAAGCTCATCAGGAGGATTATCATTTGAGAAGAGAGCAGATTAAAACTGAATAGATTCCCTGGATATATCTTGAGAGGAAGTCAAGTGCATACCATCCAAATTAATCAGGGATGAGATGAAGCTCATGTTACATCGATCCTAAATAGATTTATGGAAAAAGGTCATGTTCTTGTCCCCCTCCTAAAGCTAGTCAACATGAGCCTTCTATTTCCAAAAAATATCTTCACGAAGCTCCCACTCTACCAAGTCCATAAAAGCTTGAATCTCAAATGAGCGTAGAGCTTCTAACAATCCATGGTCACGAATCTATCTAGTAATGGCATCCATCTAGTCTTGTGCCCTCCTCTTTCTAGTGTGGAGATTGCCAAAATAGTGGTTGTTCCAATACTTCAATTTCTTTTTCACATACTAGAGCTTCTTAACAAAAACAAACATAGCCATGCCATAATTCAGTCCCCCTTACCTCCACCAGCCTGTCATTAAGTCATGGAGGGAGGTGCCACGAAGCCACATCAACTAAAATTTGAACAGGGGCTTTTTAGGAGCAGCAATAAGTCTCATGGAGAACATGATAGGCTAGTGGTCAGACCCTCGCCAGTCAAAAATATCAGAGGAGAGAGAGATGAAACTAGAGCACCAAAAACATGAGACAAAGAACCTGTCTAAGCATTCTGAGATGGCCGCATCCCCCATCCTTTGGTTGTTCCATGTGAAGAATTCATTGAGGTGTTTAACATCTGAAAGATGTAATAGGTCAATATTTTTTTGAAGTAGCTCCAAAGAAGGTCCCAATCAAGCTAATCCACCTCTCTTCTCCTCTAGGCTTAGAATAGAATTAAAATCCTCAACAACAATCTAGGGCAAGAAGAGGTGGCAGCTTTGAACATATCAGATGTGGTCCCAGAGCTTGAGCTGACTTGGGAGATCAACTGGGTCATACACATTAGTGACCAAAATTAGCTCGCCAGTCTCCAAGGAGGAAGCTACCATTGAGAGGGCCGACGTACAGGATAGCCAATGGATTGGCACAACTTTTTTAGGATCCCAACACATAGCCAGACCACCCAAGGTCCCCAGGGTGCTAATACACTGACATTGGCCATGGAACTAGATATTAGGACAACACATGAACAAAGAGTCCATAGAGAGTTTGGTCTCTTGAATATAGATAATATCAAGGGAATGGTCTTTCACCAACTTCTGAGTAGCCTTTTGTCTGGTGATGTTATTCAACCCCCTCACATTCTATGATAAAATAATCATTGAGTGGGATGAGGGAAGTGTTCATTCATGGTCTTCACCACCCCTGACTCTACTAGTAAATCTCCTGTAAGTTTGATTCTATCTTGATCCTTCTTGCATCCTGCTCTAGAAGGTGTGGAGAAAGACACCTTTTTAAAAGGTCTCTACATTAAACCAAGAGTAGGAGAAAGTCCCTTTTCTTTGCTGGGAACTTCCACATCTTTTACCAAATATGCCCAGTGTATATCTTTGTCCTGTGTAGGTGCCACCATAAGGGCTTTGGACTCTGGGTCTAGAGCAGGTTCTGCAATTTGTTGAATGACTATGTCCTGGGAGTCATTAGAGGAAAAGCATTTTCCTTCCAGCTCTAACATCCCATGTTGTTCCACTATTAGAATGCCATCTTCTATGATCATGTTATCAAGAACTTTAAATCAGTTGAACCCTGCATCTCCTTGCCGGTCCAGATGTGTGTGCTTCTAGCCTCGCCCTCTAGTGCAGCATCAAATAGGGGTAAAACCATCTCTATCAAGTCTAGTAAATTTGAGTTGGCCTTGATCCAAACTAGGGATATTCTAGTCGGTTTTCCCCTTTATAGCACTATCTAGCTGTCCATTTCTATTAGTAACAGAGTTAGGTTGTCCATTCCTCATACTTGCATTAAAGGTATGTGGACCAGCTGATCCCTCAGAAATGCCTGGACCTTTGGGTGCATGAGGGAATTGACACTGAAGATGTCCATACACATGGTAGATGTGACACTGGAAAGGGATGGACTCATAATCAATTTGTTGAATCCAAGATGAGGAACCCAAACATATTTCCATAGAATCTGGCAAAGGTTTGTTTATATCAATATCAACACATATGCAGGCATATGAGATTACCTTCTTGCTAGATATTGGTGAGTGATTGCAGCCGTTGTTCCAATCATGGCACCAATCTATTGTAGGATATCCTCTCACCAGAATTCTAGAGGCAACCTTGGTAGGTGAACCCATACTGGGACTCGTGAAGGAAGATCCTCAGTAGAGTTAAACCCCACATGCCAGGGTTTTATAAAAAGGCCAATACGGTCATAAAATTATGGACCTCCCTCAAAAATTCTATTCTTGTCAGAAATGTCAGTGAAATTTACCATGAAATAGTTGTTACCAACCAACATGATGTCAAAATCTCCTTCAATCTGCCATGACTAGTGAATCTAGGCTTCTAGAGCTGACTAGGATATGTGAATTCTAAGAAACTTGTAGATTAAAGCATGTGATGCCAAATATTCAACATCTTCTTTGATAGATTCTGATAGAATAACTAGCATAGGTCTATCCTGGTTGTGTGGAAAGCAACCATTCACTTCACTGATCTTAACGTGCTCACCTATATAGAACGCCTCCTTCCCTTCCTCCTGCAGACTTTCGTTAGGCATAGACCATCTAGCCATGGAAGATTCCACCCAATGTAGACCTCCATATCCCTCTCTCACAGCCATTCCCAATCAGGTTCATGGTTCAAGATGTTATTTCAACACAAATTCTAGTTTTAATACCTATTACTATTAAAACCATGTTTACATCCCCTTTGGTGACTACTAAATTTTTTAATATAAATCCTACTGGGTCTATAGTTCAATTACTCCTAAAATTTATTAAGGCATTGGATGACAAGGTTACAAACACTGAACAAAAATCTTTAAAATCCCCTCATGCTATAGATTCACAATATGAGTTGCATAACCGTCTTGCACTTGAGATCTCTATGCACCCTTTGCCAACTAGATTTTTTGCACCTAAGTTCACATTTTATGATGGCAAAGGGGATCCTAAACAGCATATTTTAACCTTTTATGTGGCATGCCTTGGCTATGCTTCAATGATAATCTTATAAAAAATTACTTCCAAGAAAGAGCAAGGACTATGCTTTGACATGGTTTTATGATTTATCTATATAATATGTTAAATCATTCAAACCTATTTCAAACTAGTTTTTAAGACACTTTTCCATTAATATTTATGAAAAAGGATTCCTATGCTCAAATTACAAAAATTAAACAAGGAACTAACGAACCTATCAATGAATATGTATTGATAAAGAAGATAATACTATCCAAAATGGCCAATCTTATGGTAGATAAAGAGTTGTGAGACATATTTAAGCAAAAATTTCTCTCTCTATTACATGAGTCCATTTTTTTATAATTTTAAATATTTTGATGAATTATGCCATGTTTTACAAGACCATGAATTGAAGCTCATGTCATTGAATAATCTCAAGTTTATAGTAAACACACCAGTTACATCTACATCTAGTACCAAATTTACATTCTAATTAAGTTATAAGGTAGAACGTCCTGGGCCTAAAATGGAAACAACCACCATGGTTAACAAAGTTTCATACAACCTAATCATTTTGTCTTATCTCATTCATTAAGGAGAAAATTCTATCATTTACTTGAGTCTCTAGCTTTATTACTCCTGCAATTAATACAGTATCAACTTATATCTCTCTCTCATGCTATAGAGATTGATATGAGTCTACCTATAGCCAAAATATATGATGTGAATGCTTATTGTGATCATCATCAAAAACTAGGGAATTATATAGTAGATAATTTACCTTGAATCAAAATATCCAATATCTTATCGATAACCAAAAACTTATATTTGAAGATCCTCTAAATGAATCAAGTTCACAACCTGGTGATCACCACAAATAGAAAATATTTAACAATACTTTGAATTACCATTATAAAAAGGAACTAGAAGTGCAAATGGAGTATAATGCACATTATTCCCCACCATATTATGGACATACACTATATGATATTATTGGTATGTACACATAACATATACCTCCTATGGTTAATATACACTCCATTACTTTTAATGATGGTGAGATTAAGGATGATGACTTTTATATTCATTATTTATTCACTCGATTATACCTTGATATACACCCTATATGTAGTGTTATGATTGATAATGGTGAAAGAGAAAAAGTTTGCATTGTGACATTAATTACACACTTGGGTTATACTAATAGTGATTTACATCCTTCTATTATATTAGTTAGATAATTTGATAGGACCTCTTAGAAGGTTATTGGCATGATTAAAATACATTTACAAGTCAGTCCCACAAATGTGGTTGATACCTTTTTAGTTATATATTCCATAGGAATATTTAATATGTTATTGAGAAGACCTTAGATCCATACACTTTGATTAACACCTTCTACTATATATGTGTGTGTGAAATACATTCAATCTAATTGTGTAATTATAGCTTTTGAATTCCATATGATCATCCTCTTAAACAAGAAAAACTTCTACCCAGGTAATTAATTACCAAGCCTAATATGGATCATTCACTATAAAATGGTACATAGTATACAATCCCCTTTACTTGATAGCTAGTACTTGAGAGACCATTATGTTAGAGACATATAATGGATTCCATGATATCCCCATCTTCTATACAAACCATGTTGAGATATCTAAAGCACCTCCAAATGTACATATTATTGATATGCCAAAAAAAAAAAAAAAAACCCAATGATGGATTCTAAGAACCCCTATTATTGTCAAACCTACTATTTTTTTATGACCATAGAGTCCTATTTTACATACATAAAGCATAATTGATACCAAAATTATATATATTGTACCTATACATGCTCCTCTAGAGTGTAAAGAAATTATTAAACCAAGTTCACATTGGGGATGCATATATGACCATATATTGGATGGAATCATAGGATGATATTTAATATTAAAAACATTCCAAAATAGTAAAAAAAATAAAAAACATTCAAAACTCAAAAAAAAATTTATCACATACATGTTTTATTAGCTCTTTGTCAACTATGTGTTAGTTTCATGTTGATAGATGCCATATTTAGTTACTCCCAAATACACACATATGTGTCACAATTCTACTTTTAAATGATATATGCATACATAGATACATGATCTATTCCTATTTTAGATTTCAGGCCTTCATTCTACTTGTGTCATGTAGACATTGGGGGCATCTGCTTCTTTGATCTTGATACACATAGGTTATATCATTTAATGATCACATTTTATTATCATGTTTGAGGTTATATATTTACTTACACATGAATTTATACATTATTATATCTTACATAGGGTAATTTATATGCTAAAAACTTGACATTTTTCCTAACAAATTTAATCCATGGGATACTATGCCATGTTTATGCTAGTTAGTTATGTTTTCATTTATGCACTTTATTGACTATTTTACTTTGATATTGTCTTTATTTTTTGATAATTTAAATATGATACTTTACTTACGGCTCTTGTGTTTATGTATGCTTTCATTTACATTTGCATATGTCATTGTTTAATAAATGGACATTTGAATGTTTCATTCTTACTTTTTATGGACATTTGACTAAGTCATGTCCTTTTGATTATGTGTAATTTTAACATGCCCCTTATTTTTAGTCTCCTTAGACAACTACCTTTTGACTTGATTTTGAATTATCTTGTGTGTGTGCTTATTTTCTTGTTGATCTTGTATTGTAACTATCTAGAAATTTGCATTATCATTATCATGAATCTTAAGCCTACATGTGATCACATCAGTTATATGTACTTCAATGATGTATCTAGTTATAAATGTCACTTATATATGTTACATGGTTACATTCATAGATTATATATTTGTATTATTATTTTCAGGTGAGGTAACTACTAATTCTTATATTTCCCTCACCTTAAATGGAGGGCATTTTTTCTAGGCATGCCATAGAGGCATGTGATCCACAGTTGGCATAATTTTTAGATTTAGTAGGGGCATTTTTTAGAATAATTTTATCCATACTCATCTAGTAAATGGAACTTCTATAAATTTCTAGATGCAATGGGGGCATTCCATATCAGCATGGATTCCACACATTCATATTTGTTAGATTTAGTAAGGGCATGACTCTGAAGCATGTTCTCCACATCTTTTCAATATTCAACATCTCCATATTATAGTAAGGGTATGTTGTGGAAACATGTTATCCACATTTATATTTATACAATTTTAAATTTTTATCCATATATAATGTGGCCATTATTTGGAATCATGTTCTCCACACTTACACAATTTTTCAAATTGGCCAAAGTACACAATTATATGATTCATATTCATAGTTGTGGCAGAATTTTATACATTGGTACAATTTTTATACATATTTTTAGTAGATAAATACCTAAAGTTTATATGTTATACAACATGTATCTAATATTAAAAAACCCAAATCAATTTTTGATTTCAAAAATATTTTATGGATTGTTATCACATCATGAAACTATTCATACTGATACCCCATAGACTTTTATGTACTATATTGAGCAAATATATTATAGTAGTTGGTTCTCATTTTGGTATGGTTGAGGTGATAAAATCACTCAATATTTACAAGTTTTAGTTTGGAATTGATTTTATCATCTAAACTCACTAGGTTATAAGTATCATAAGGTTACATGACTGAGCTAATATCAACTTCCAAGTGGTAACTCACCTTTTCTCTAAGGTTGGGGGCATGAGCCTTCCAATATATCTTTCTCTATCTATCTCCTTGGACATATGCACTTTATATATTTATTTATATTTATATTAATATTAGTTTCAAAACTTTACAATATATCTTTCATATCAACTTTCTAATAGGTAACGTAGTTACATCAACACATAGGTGTACTCCTAAAACTTTCTCTTTTAATTTCAATCTATTTTAATTACCATAAATTCTAGACTATATTCACTAACTATACATGGTAACATGCTCTCAGTTATAGTTTAGTCACTAGTAAATCACTCAAGTTGGGCACACACAAAGACAAGCTATGCATATACACCTAGGTATGCATTCTTTCATTTTAAACTAGAAATTCCATTACTAAACTAAAGAGGGGAATGTAGACACACATTTTAGGATTATATAACACCTAAATCTTGTACACTTAGCAAAATTAGATTTTATTTGTTCCTTTTAGTTTTAGACCTCTCCCACTTTTGTAAGTCTCACATATCCTCTATCTTATGCCCCCCATCTATCTCTTAGTCTGACCAGTCTTGTGTTAATAAGACATACCTTATCTCTTACCCAGAATGCTTAAAATGTACCTCTCTTCCACCTCTACAAGTTTTGAGTTTTTGCCTATTTACTTACTCCTTGGAAATTAATGCTCATGATAAATAGTAGTTTCAACATTAGTGCCTGACTCAATGTAAGTATCATGTGATCTAAATTCATCCAATTTTCAAATTAAACATATCTTAATGGTCAACCTAAGTGATTTAATGTAAATTATTACTTTGAAGCTATTTATATAATTAAAATATCAACTCTCATTCATTCCTCACCTAGAAAAAGACCAAAGAGGCCAAGGCAACTTATCAAAATCACTCTATTAAGCATTCAATTGAACAAAGATTCACTATTTACACACTAGTAATAGCTACAATAAATTAATAGGTCTGAAGTACTAAAGGAGTGACCCAAGATCCTAATTTTCTAATTCACAAGCTAGGTCATTATTATACTTAATTTTCACATATTACATGACTCACACATAATCTAACATGTAAGGGAGAATTACATGAGTCTAAGGCTCTATTTTTGATTATTGGCTATGTAGGTAGCAACCTATAATAGAGGGATAATTAGCATCATCTCAAAATTTTGTTCCCACTAACCCATTTTTTTGAAGGTCACTATGAATATGGAGAACAAGGGTTTTACCATTTTTGAAATGAGAGGCAGTCCATGATCTAGATCTGAATGCACTAGATTGAAGGTGAAGCCAAACCCAAAATCATTCAATTGGTTTCATCCCTTTTTAGTAGGTATTATATATAACACAATTGAATCAAACCAATACTACATCATCAACATAACCATCCTAGGATGGTGTTAGTGTTTGAATCTCTAAAAGCATAAAATATAGAATTTGATGATTATTACCAAACTATCTTCTATCCTTCTTCCTACTTTTTTTAGATCCAAAATTATGTTAGCATAAAAATAAATTAAGTATATCACTTCCTTGTCATTTTAATACATAGCTTAGTTATACATTCCATATTTAAACATAGTTTTATGAATTAAACATATGCATATATCTAATTTTAACATATAATTTCCATACTATAGATTTGATTATATCCCTTATGCCATTTAATTTCTATATGCCCCTTTAATCAAATCTATGTCTAATAATAATATCACCTAGATCATTTTAGGGTTAATCAATTTCTTATTAACTATGACAAGTCATTGTGTCAAATAAATATGTATAAAATAATCTTAAATTTAATAATTTTTTATTTAAAACATTATAAATATATAAATATGATAATAAGGGAAAGAAAAAATGAAAATGACTTAGCTACAAATCAAAAAATATAGGATTGTGTCTATGACTCTGAAACTAACCATGTGACTCTAAGAGGTCACTCTAAATCTTGAACAAGAATTAGCTTGGATCTAATACAAGGTCACATCATGATAATATTTATTTCTCTCTATGTAAAAATTATTATGTTCTTTCACCTATGAGTCTTATGTGTATGATTAGACCTATGAGATTTGTTGTAGAAGCTATTATACTCCTTATTATTCACTTCAAACCCTATCTCAATACACCATGAGGGATAAATAAAATAAAGGGTAAAAATGGGTTAGTGGTTGAAGTTGTTCTTGACGTTAACACCCCTAAATACACATAATATTTTTGCATGCTTATCATTTCTTGGCTCTTTCTCTTGTATAAACCTATCAAGTTTCAATCTTCTTAAGTGGAAAACTTAAAAGGCTTACTATGAAAGGGGTGGGAATGCATTTGTTTCTTTTTGTGACATATATTTTTACTTATCTATCATTCTTATATCCATTATAGATTCCTTATATTTTATTCCCTAAGTTTTCTCCATCCATCTTATATCTTCTAGTGATATCAAGAGCTATATTTCCTACTATATCAACCTAGTTTGACTTAGTCTTATTTAAAATATGTCCCTTATCTACTAAGTAAAATCAATCTATGCATTTATAAACATATCCATTTAATAGTCTCAAATATATTATCTTACTTGATGTAGTTAGAGGTCTATAAACCCATTTTGAAATACATGAAGCTGGTTGATGGAGTCAAATTAATTTTTAGCATGGGTTAGGTTTATTGATAATTATAAATATAATTTACCATTTCATTTCAATAGATATAATCATTAATTTGCATATTTCTATTTCTCATAATTCTATCCTATATCTAAACTTGGAGGAGTTATTACTCATGATACTATATTGAAGGAAAGCTTGTCCTATGAAGTCTTAAAGATTCTTTAGGAGGAGTCATTTTATCATAGAGTTTGACTCATACTTTGATATAATTATAAATAAAACAATCTCTTTCAAATCACCATTGGCTAAGGGGGAGATTAAGGCTTGACAAGGCCTCTTCAAAGTAAGTATATTCTAACCCTAGCTCTTTCATTTTGTAGATAGAAATTACATAATTCTTTTGTTAATGAATGCATATCTCATTGTTTAATATTTATCTAAACTTATACATAGTGTGGCTTTAGGATTGTTTGAACTTTCCATATTTCCAATTTAGGTAGCCTAAGCCCCCATTTTCTAATCATGGCCCCTTACCCATTTTGATATTTTTCTAACCCTTCCCCATTTACTTACATTACTTGTTTGAAACATTATAAGACTTATAAAAAGAGATCTAGTTAGATTTATTTCATTGTGTTATTGGCCTAAAGATTTAGGCATAATTTCCTTTGCTAATATGTTATTTGTGCACCTTTTTTAAGGTTTGAAAATCCATTTGGTCACATCCTGAATCATTAAGTAAATTGAGATCTCTCCAATTAACCTTCTTTTATTATATAGTTTTAGAGATAGGATAGTTATAGGCTGGTCCTGGCCCATTTTATATATTTTGGTGAACTCAACATGAAGTTGACCATTTCCTTAACCTATTTACTCAACTATATCAAAAATATCAATATAATTATTTAAAAGTATTATTTTTCATCGAATTGTAATGAAAAATTTGATACATTTATGTATCTATATATTTTTAATCTAACTATATCATAAAATACAACATAGTTCCATCTTCAAATCTATCTCCATTTAATTGTATCAAATAGATCAATACATTTTTATCCTTTCATATTTTCTAGTAAAATATATTGAATAAATCAATATAATTCTCACACAATATCAATATTTTTCATCAAACTATATCTACCAAATGTGATATAGTTCTATTTTTATCCTTTTTATTTAAAATTATAATGATTTGTTCAATACAATTTTATTCATTTTTTAATCTTATGTGTACACAAACTACATTGATCAGCTTGATATATTTTATATTATGTATAATTTCATTGGCTAGCACCAATACAATTCCATTTTTTTACATTTCAATCATAAGTGAAATAAATTATTTTTTCATTTCAAAAGCTTAATAAAACATTTCATTTCAAGTTGATTTCCTATTTATTTCAATTCATTGCTTTCTATAAATTAGTTCTCTCTATATATATTTTTTAACTTTATATATAATTTTTTTTTGGATTTCCATAGAAATTATGTTTCAATAATTTTTAAACTACTTAACTATTATATTGAATGGATATGTAGTGTTTAATGTATAGACATTATGGTGTGAGGGTTTTAACCCAATACTAATATCCATAGTACAAAGATAAATATGGAGTTTAGTTCTCACATGTGTCATAGTCTATCAAAAATTCCCAACATTCCATTTTCTATTAAACCTTAGAAAATTATCAATTGATGTGATGTCCCTTACTTAGGGGCTCCTTTATCTACACAATAAGCTCTGATACCACTGTGATGTCCCCTTCAAATAGGGAATATATAGACTTATAAAACTTAGATCACCAATACAAACTTGCAGAATAGATTCAAATAAGCATACACAAATCACAGTATAATCTCTCAATAGCAATTAAAGATCACATTACTTGTTCTTCTGGACGATTACACAATTGAGTCTCTGTTATACAAATAAAAGAATATTAAAATCTGGTCTTAAAAACCCTGAATTCATGCAAACTGGGAAATAACTTGCAATTCTAGAAGTCTCGGCCTTTCTGTGTCGACACACATGCGCCGTCGTCGGTCGATATATCGCCGACGTCGGTCACTGGCGGTCGGATTTCTGCCAACATCGGTCTTCAGTCGACCGATGTCGGTCACTGAAACCCTCTGTCTGCCGAGGTCGGTTCCTGCACTGATTTGTACGAACCTGTATGGACTTGGTACGGCCGCCAACCTGTCTCTTCTTAGCCCCTGATCGCTGAATACCCTGATCTCACAAATATATATTCTAACACAAGATCTATCTCTGTATAACTTATTAGATCAAAACTAAATAAAGAAAATACCTGGAAAGCTCTGTGATAAACTTCTGTGTGAAGTTATCTCTCAACCCTGGAATTCTGTGATAACTTCTGGGTGAAGCTATCTCTCAGATCTGTATCTCTGTGATAACTTCTGGATGAAGCTATCTCTCAGTTTGGCAATAAATCAGCTGATATCTCACAGCCTCTAAATCACACACAATGAAGAGGGAACGTTCTTCACTGCAATGGAATCCTGGAACCCTTGGCTCAGTCTTCACAGAAGAATTACTTCAATTTTCAATAATCAATAATCAATGCATAATTCAATAATGGCCTCCATGTGAAACCCTTATACCCTCAAAAGATATGCTTGCCCTAATTAGGGTTTTCTTAAATTAGCATTAGGGTTTCTAATTTAAAATTAGAGCAAATAATTAATAATTAATAATTAATTATTAATGAGACCAAATAATTAATATCTGATTAAATCAATCAAATATTAATATCTCCCTCAATATACGTCGGATCCTCAAACCGATCGAAGCAGGTGAATCAGGGAGTGATTCCGCATATGACCATACCAAAATAAAGGTGCTCCGCTGCATGTCAAATATCCCTAAATAATAGGAGCATCAATCAAACATGTCTGAAAGACCCTGAATGAAAACCAAATGTAGAAATTCTGCGAATCAAAGTCAAGCCAAGCTCCGTTATGACCCTCTATCCTTCATATTAGCCTACGAAGGTCGCATAATAGGCCAATCATCAAATCTGTCAATGTCCTCAAAAAAAGGGACATGACAATCTGCCCCTCCGAAAATTGCTTGTCCCCAAGCAATCTCAGAGCAATGAACTACTCGATCCACCTGGATCCCAAATGTAGTTATGCTCTGCACTGCTATGAATCAATGCAAGTACCTGTAACATCAACAGAAGTAGAACAAAGAGGAACCCATAATCAAATTGGTGAACACAACTCAACCAATCTCTGAAATCACAACTGCCCTGGATGTGTCGATACTGTACGCTGTGTAATTGGCAACTGCGAAGTCCATCTACAAAAGATGGTGTTAATCCATCCCATAACTGATCCCTCTGTAACGGTGGCACAACCAACTGTACCATACTATCAAATGTGTGAGAAGAATCAGTATAGAGACTCAAGTCTACTGGGCTCTCAAACTCATTAGAATCAGGGACTCCCAAATCCTGAATATATGTGTTAGCCTCAACAATATGCTCCTCATCAGCAGCTACAAAAACATACTCAGCACCAATACTCAATGTACTAACCTCTGAGTATACCTCCACACTCTGAATGCAAGCATCAGGCTCATCCTCACTGTATAACACATGAGCTGAACTCACCTGAAGACAAAGCTCATCCACAACATCCTCAACTACCCCTATCGGTGAAGGTACTACAGATAAATCATCACCTGAAGATGTGTTAATATCTCCCTGTACTGGATCAGCATGTCTGTCAAACTCATTATGTAAGTTGCTGCTTGTCATAGGGAAAGCACTACGATCCTTGGGCCTATTAATTAGACTCTTTAACCACTTACAAGCTCTAGGTGAGACATTTCTCCCTTTTGTCCAGACATACCATAAATCTTCTGCCAAAAGTTTAGAGATTTTATCCTCCTCCTCAAACAAGATTGTGAACATGATAGAGTGCATGGATGCTAATACATCACTGGAATGAAACTCATCTAAAATATTCCAAAATATTTTAAACATATTTCGAATGCCAGCAATAAAACCTACTAACATCATAATGTTTTCAAATCCATACCTTGCAAAAGTTTCAAGTAATCTCGCCCTCTTTGCGAAATGAGGATCTCTAATGTCACCCAACTTTTCAAAGCTTGTCACCATGGCATGAAGTACCTCTCTCATAATCCGGTCATCATAAAAAGTAAAGCCAGCGACTATTCTCATGATTTCACTAATACAAGAGAGAGTTGCAAGTCTTACCACCTCATGATGATGTCTCAATAATCGGGGCTTCACCAAAGAATCAAACGCTGGAGATAATACTGTTTGCATCTCATAAGAATTTGACTGCTCAACATTGTGTAAGTGAATTTCTAACTCCTCCAGAGTTTGTAGAAGGTCATCTGCTTGCTGTAATGGATGTTCTATCTGCTTCTTTGCATTGTGCACTCTCTCTACCAAATCTTTGACACTTGGTAGCGCCATGCTGATACCCAAACTACCCAACAGGATGGCAAGACATTAGCTTTGATGTGCCCAACAGGATGGCAGGAATTTAGCTCTGATACCACTGTGATGTCCCTTACTTAGGGGCTCCTTTATCTACACAATAAGCTCTGATACCACTGTGATGTCCCTTACTTAGGGGCTCCTTTATCTACACAATAAGCTCTGATACCACTGTGATGTCCCTTACTTAGGGGCTCCTTTATCTACACAATAAGCTCTGATACCACTGTGATGTCCCCTTCAAACAGGGAATATATAGACTTATAAAACTTATATCACCAGATACAAACTTGCAGAATAGATTCAAATAAGCATACACAAATCACAGTATAATCTCTCAATAGCAATTAAAGATCACATTATTTGTTCTTCTGGACGATTACACAATTGAGTCTCTGTTATACAAATAAAAGAATATTAAAATCTGGTCTTAAAAACCCTGAATTCATGCAAACTGGGAAATAACTTGCAATTCTGGAAGTCTCGGCCTTTCTGTGTCGACACACAGGCGCCGTCGTCGGTCGATATATCGCCGACGTCGGTCACTGTCGGTCGGCTTTCTGCCGACGTCAGTCTTCAGTCGACCGATGTCGGTCACTGAAACCCTCTGTCTGCCGAGGTCGGTTCCTGCACTGATCTGTACGAACCTGTACGGACTTGGTACGGCTGCCAACCTGTCTCTTCTTAACCCCTGATAGTTGAATACCCTGATCTCACAAATATAGCTTCTAACACAAGATCTATCTCTGTATAACTTATTAGATCAAAACTAAATAAAGAAAATACCTGGGAAGCTCTGTGATAAACTTCTGTGTGAAGTTATCTCTCAACCCTGGAATTCTGTGATAACTTCTGGGTGAAGCTATCTCTCAGATCTGTATCTCTGTAATAACTTCTGGATGAAGCTATCTCTCAATTTGGCAATAAATCAGCTGATATCTCACAGCCTCTAAATCACACACAATGAAGAGGGAACGTTCTTCACTGCAATGGAATCCTGGAACCCTTGGCTCAGTCTTCACAGAAGAATTACTTCAATTTTCAATAATCAATAATCTATGCATAATGAACAATGGCCTCCATGTGAAACCCTTATACCCTCAAAAGATATGCTTGCCCTAATTAGGGTTTGCTTAAATTAGCATTAGGGTTTCTAATTTTAGAATTAGAGCAAATAATTAATAATTAATAATTAATTATTAATGAGACCAAATAATTAATATTTGATTAAATCAATCAAATATTAATATCTCCCTCAATATACGTCGGATCCTCAAACCGATCGAAGCAGGTGAATCAGGGAGTGATTCTGCATAAGACCATACCAAAATAAAGGCGCTCCGCTGCATATCAAATATCCCTAAAAAGTAGGAGCTCAGGCCAAATGTGTCCGAAAGAGCCCGAATGAAAATCAAATGTAGAAATCCTGTGAATCAAAGTCAATCCAAGCTCCATTATGACCCTCTATCCATCCTATTAGCCTACGAAGGTCGTATAATAGGCCAATCATCAAATCTGTCAATGTCCATGAAAAAGGGGACATGACAATCCGCCCCTCCGAAAATTGCTTGTCCCCAAGCAATCTCGGAACAATGAACTACTCGATCCACCTGGATCCCAAATGTAGTTATGTTCTGCACTGTTGTGAATCAATGCAAGTACCTGCAACATCATCAGACAGTAAAACAAAGAGGAACCCATAATCAAATTGGCGAACACAACTCAACCAATCTCTGAAATCATGACTGCCCTGGATGTGTCGATACTGTAGACTGTGTACTTGGCAACTGCAAATTCCATCTACAAAAGATGGTGCCAATCCATCCCCTAACTGATCTCTCTGTAAAGGCGGCACAACCAACTGTACCCCACTATCATCTGTATGAGAATAATCAATATGGAGATTCCACTCCATTGGTATTCGAAACTCCTCAGAATCAGGTACTCCCAAATCCTGACTATGAGTGTGAGCCTCAACCATATGGTCCTCATCATCAGCTACAAAAACATACTCATCAGCAACACTCAATGTACTAACCTCTGAGTATACCTCCACACTCTGAATGCAAGCATCAGGCTCATCCTCACTGTATAACACATGAGCTGAACTCACCTGAAGACAAAGCTCATCCACAACATCCTCAACTACCCCTATCGGTGAAGGTACTACAGATAAATCATCCCCTGAAGATGTGTTAATATCTCCCTGTACTGGATCAGCATGTCTGTCAAACTCATTATGCAAGTTGCTGCTTGTCATAGGGAAAGCACTACGATCCTTGGGCCTATTAATTAGACTCTTTAACCACTTACAAGCTCTAGGTGAGACATTTCTCCCTTTTGTCCAGACATACCATAAATCTTCTGCCAAAAGTTTAGAGATTTTATCCTCCTCCTCAAACAAGATTGTGAACATGATAGAGTGCATGGATGCTAATACATCACTGGAATGAAACTCATCTAAAATATTCCAAAATATTTTAAACATATTTCGAATGCCAGCAATAAAACCTACTAACATCATAATGTTTTCAAATCCATACCTTGCAAAAGTTTCAAGTAATCTCGCCCTCTTTGCGAAATGAGGATCTCTAATGTCACCCAACTTTTCAAAGCTTGTCACCATGGCATGAAGTACCTCTCTCATAATCCGGTCATCATAAAAAGTAAAGCCAGCTGACTATTCTCATGATTTCACTAATACAAGAGAGAGTTGCAAGTCTTACCACCTCATGATGATGTTTCAATAATCGGGGCTTCACCAAAGAATCAAACGCTGGAGATAACACTGTTTGCATCTCATAAGAATTTGACTGCTCAACATTGTGTAAGTGAATTTCTAACTCCTCCAGAGTTTGTAGAAGGTCATCTGCTTGCTGTAATGGATGTTCTATCTGCGTCTTTGCATTGTGCACTCTCTCTACCAAATCTTTGACACTTGGTAGCGCCATGCTGATACCCAAACTACCCAACAGGATGGCAAGACATTAGCTCTGATGTGCCCACAGGATGGCAGGAATTTAGCTCTGATACCACTGTAATATCCCTTACCAATAGAGATATATGAAAGACACAAAACTATGATACCAAAGACCAAAGCTCTGATACCACTGTAATATCCCCTACCAATAGAGATATATGAAAGACACAAAACTATGATACCATCAAGACCAAAGCTCTGATACCACTGTAATATCCCCTTCAATCAGGGAATATAGAAACATATAAAGCTCTGATCACAGATACAAACTTGCAGAATAGATTCAAATAAGCATACACAAATCACAGTATAATCTCTCAATAGCAATTAAAGATCACATTATTTGTTCTTCTGGACGATTACACAATTGAGTCTCTGTTATACAAATAAAAGAATATTAAAATCTGGTCTTAAAAACCCTGAATTCATGCAAACTGGGAAATAACTTGCAATTCTGGAAGTCTCGGCCTTTCTGTGTCGACACACAGGCGCCGTCGTCGGTCGATATATCGCCGACGTCGGTCACTGTCGGTCGGCTTTCTGCCGACGTCAGTCTTCAGTCGACCGATGTCGGTCACTGAAACCCTCTGTCTGCCGAGGTCGGTTCCTGCACTGATCTGTACGAACCTGTACGGACTTGGTACGGCTGCCAACCTGTCTCTTCTTAACCCCTGATAGTTGAATACCCTGATCTCACAAATATAGCTTCTAACACAAGATCTATCTCTGTATAACTTATTAGATCAAAACTAAATAAAGAAAATACCTGGAAAGCTCTGTGATAAACTTCTGTGTGAAGTTATCTCTCAACCCTGGAATTCTGTGATAACTTCTGGGTGAAGCTATCTCTCAGATCTGTATCTCTGTAATAACTTCTGGATGAAGCTATCTCTCAATTTGGCAATAAATCAGCTGATATCTCACAGCCTCTAAATCACACACAATGAAGAGGGAACGTTCTTCACTGCAATGGAATCCTGGAACCCTTGGCTCAGTCTTCACAGAAGAATTACTTCAATTTTCAATAATCAATAATCTATGCATAATGAACAATGGCCTCCATGTGAAACCCTTATACCCTCAAAAGATATGCTTGCCCTAATTAGGGTTTGCTTAAATTAGCATTAGGGTTTCTAATTTTAGAATTAGAGCAAATAATTAATAATTAATAATTAATTATTAATGAGACCAAATAATTAATATTTGATTAAATCAATCAAATATTAATATCTCCCTCAATATACGTCGGATCCTCAAACCGATCGAAGCAGGTGAATCAGGGAGTGATTCTGCATAAGACCATACCAAAATAAAGGCGCTCCGCTGCATATCAAATATCCCTAAAAAGTAGGAGCTCAGGCCAAATGTGTCCGAAAGAGCCCGAATGAAAATCAAATGTAGAAATCCTGTGAATCAAAGTCAATCCAAGCTCCATTATGACCCTCTATCCATCCTATTAGCCTACGAAGGTCGTATAATAGGCCAATCATCAAATCTGTCAATGTCCATGAAAAAGGGGACATGACAATCCGCCCCTCCGAAAATTGCTTGTCCCCAAGCAATCTCGGAACAATGAACTACTCGATCCACCTGGATCCCAAATGTAGTTATGTTCTGCACTGTTGTGAATCAATGCAAGTACCTGCAACATCATCAGAAGTAAAACAAAGAGGAACCCATAATCAAATTGGCGAACACAACTCAACCAATCTCTGAAATCATGACTGCCCTGGATGTGTCGATACTGTAGACTGTGTACTTGGCAACTGCAAATTCCATCTACAAAAGATGGTGCCAATCCATCCCCTAACTGATCTCTCTGTAAAGGCGGCACAACCAACTGTACCCCACTATCATCTGTATGAGAATAATCAATATGGAGATTCCACTCCATTGGTATTCGAAACTCCTCAGAATCAGGTACTCCCAAATCCTGACTATGAGTGTGAGCCTCAACCACGTGGTCCTCATCATCAGCTACAAAAACATACTCATCAGCAACACTCAATGTACTAACCTCTGAGTATACCTCCACACTCTGAATGCAAGCATCAGGCTCATCCTCACTGTATAACACATGAGCTGAACTCACCTGAAGACAAAGCTCATCCACAACATCCTCAACTACCCCTATCGGTGAAGGTACTACAGATAAATCATCCCCTGAAGATGTGTTAATATCTCCCTGTACTGGATCAGCATGTCTGTCAAACTCATTATGCAAGTTGCTGCTTGTCATAGGGAAAGCACTACGATCCTTGGGCCTATTAATTAGACTCTTTAACCACTTACAAGCTCTAGGTGAGACATTTCTCCCTTTTGTCCAGACATACCATAAATCTTCTGCCAAAAGTTTAGAGATTTTATCCTCCTCCTCAAACAAGATTGTGAACATGATAGAGTGCATGGATGCTAATACATCACTGGAATGAAACTCATCTAAAATATTCCAAAATATTTTAAACATATTTCGAATGCCAGCAATAAAACCTACTAACATCATAATGTTTTCAAATCCATACCTTGCAAAAGTTTCAAGTAATCTCGCCCTCTTTGCGAAATGAGGATCTCTAATGTCACCCAACTTTTCAAAGCTTGTCACCATGGCATGAAGTACCTCTCTCATAATCCGGTCATCATAAAAAGTAAAGCCAGCTACTATTCTCATGATTTCACTAATACAAGAGAGAGTTGCAAGTCTTACCACCTCATGATGATGTTTCAATAATCGGGGCTTCACCAAAGAATCAAACGCTGGAGATAACACTGTTTGCATCTCATAAGAATTTGACTGCTCAACATTGTGTAAGTGAATTTCTAACTCCTCCAGAGTTTGTAGAAGGTCATCTGCTTGCTGTAATGGATGTTCTATCTGCGTCTTTGCATTGTGCACTCTCTCTACCAAATCTTTGACACTTGGTAGCGCCATGCTGATACCCAAACTACCCAACAGGATGGCAAGACATTAGCTCTGATGTGCCCACAGGATGGCAGGAATTTAGCTCTGATACCACTGTAATATCCCTACCAATAGAGATATATGAAAGACACAAAACTATGATACCAAAGACCAAAGCTCTGATACCACTGTAATATCCCCTACCAATAGAGATATATGAAAGACACAAAACTATGATACCAAAGACCAAAGCTCTGATACCACTGTAATATCCCCTTCAATCAGGGAATATAGAAACATATAAAGCTCTGATCACAGATACAAACTTGCAGAATAGATTCAAATAAGCATACACAAATCACAGTATAATCTCTCAATAGCAATTAAAGATCACATTATTTGTTCTTCTGGACGATTACACAATTGAGTCTCTGTTATACAAATAAAAGAATATTAAAATCTGGTCTTAAAAACCCTGAATTCATGCAAACTGGGAAATAACTTGCAATTCTGGAAGTCTCGGCCTTTCTGTGTCGACACACAGGCGCCGTCGTCGGTCGATATATCGCCGACGTCGGTCACTGTCGGTCGGCTTTCTGCCGACGTCGGTCTTCAGTCGACCGATGTCGGTCACTGAAACCCTCTGTCTGCCGAGGTCGGTTCCTGCACTGATCTGTACGAACCTGTACGGACTTGGTACGGCTGCCAACCTGTCTCTTCTTAACCCCTGATAGTTGAATACCCTGATCTCACAAATATAGCTTCTAACACAAGATCTATCTCTGTATAACTTATTAGATCAAAACTAAATAAAGAAAATCCCTGGGAAGCTCTGTGATAAACTTCTGTGTGAAGTTATCTCTCAACCCTGGAATTCTGTGATAACTTCTGGGTGAAGCTATCTCTCAGATCTGTATCTCTGTAATAACTTCTGGATGAAGCTATCTCTCAATTTGGCAATAAATCAGCTGATATCTCACAGCCTCTAAATCACACACAATGAAGAGGGAACGTTCTTCACTGCAATGGAATCCTGGAACCCTTGGCTCAGTCTTCACAGAAGAATTACTTCAATTTTCAATAATCAATAATCTATGCATAATGAACAATGGCCTCCATGTGAAACCCTTATACCCTCAAAAGATATGCTTGCCCTAATTAGGGTTTGCTTAAATTAGCATTAGGGTTTCTAATTTTAGAATTAGAGCAAATAATTAATAATTAATAATTAATTATTAATGAGACCAAATAATTAATATTTGATTAAATCAATCAAATATTAATATCTCCCTCAATATACGTCGGATCCTCAAACCGATCGAAGCAGGTGAATCAGGGAGTGATTCTGCATAAGACCATACCAAAATAAAGGCGCTCCGCTGCATATCAAATATCCCTAAAAAGTAGGAGCTCAGGCCAAATGTGTCCGAAAGAGCCCGAATGAAAATCAAATGTAGAAATCCTGTGAATCAAAGTCAATCCAAGCTCCATTATGACCCTCTATCCATCCTATTAGCCTACGAAGGTCGTATAATAGGCCAATCATCAAATCTGTCAATGTCCATGAAAAAGGGGACATGACAATCCGCCCCTCCGAAAATTGCTTGTCCCCAAGCAATCTCGGAACAATGAACTACTCGATCCACCTGGATCCCAAATGTAGTTATGTTCTGCACTGTTGTGAATCAATGCAAGTACCTGCAACATCATCAGAAGTAAAACAAAGAGGAACCCATAATCAAATTGGCGAACACAACTCAACCAATCTCTGAAATCATGACTGCCCTGGATGTGTCGATACTGTAGACTGTGTACTTGGCAACTGCAAATTCCATCTACAAAAGATGGTGCCAATCCATCCCCTAACTGATCTCTCTGTAAAGGCGGCACAACCAACTGTACCCCACTATCATCTGTATGAGAATAATCAATATGGAGATTCCACTCCATTGGTATTCGAAACTCCTCAGAATCAGGTACTCCCAAATCCTGACTATGAGTGTGAGCCTCAACCACGTGGTCCTCATCATCAGCTACAAAAACATACTCATCAGCAACACTCAATGTACTAACCTCTGAGTATACCTCCACACTCTGAATGCAAGCATCAGGCTCATCCTCACTGTATAACACATGAGCTGAACTCACCTGAAGACAAAGCTCATCCACAACATCCTCAACTACCCCTATCGGTGAAGGTACTACAGATAAATCATCCCCTGAAGATGTGTTAATATCTCCCTGTACTGGATCAGCATGTCTGTCAAACTCATTATGCAAGTTGCTGCTTGTCATAGGGAAAGCACTACGATCCTTGGGCCTATTAATTAGACTCTTTAACCACTTACAAGCTCTAGGTGAGACATTTCTCCCTTTTGTCCAGACATACCATAAATCTTCTGCCAAAAGTTTAGAGATTTTATCCTCCTCCTCAAACAAGATTGTGAACATGATAGAGTGCATGGATGCTAATACATCACTGGAATGAAACTCATCTAAAATATTCCAAAATATTTTAAACATATTTCGAATGCCAGCAATAAAACCTACTAACATCATAATGTTTTCAAATCCATACCTTGCAAAAGTTTCAAGTAATCTCGCCCTCTTTGCGAAA
Organism: Torreya grandis; assembly: GCA_037957365.1. Lineage (NCBI taxonomy): Eukaryota > Viridiplantae > Streptophyta > Pinopsida > Cupressales > Taxaceae > Torreya > Torreya grandis. The sequence goes on along the minus strand of JARHVA010006933.1, from coordinate 232,817 downwards.
TGAGGATCTCTAATGTCACCCAACTTTTCAAAGCTTGTCACCATGGCATGAAGTACCTCTCTCATAATCCGGTCATCATAAAAAGTAAAGCCAGCTACTATTCTCATGATTTCACTAATACAAGAGAGAGTTGCAAGTCTTACCACCTCATGATGATGTTTCAATAATCGGGGCTTCACCAAAGAATCAAACGCTGGAGATAACACTGTTTGCATCTCATAAGAATTTGACTGCTCAACATTGTGTAAGTGAATTTCTAACTCCTCCAGAGTTTGTAAAAGGTCATCTGCTTGCTGTAATGGATGTTCTATCTGCGTCTTTGCATTGTGCACTCTCTCTACCAAATCTTTGACACTTGGTAGCGCCATGCTGATACCCAAACTACCCAACAGGATGGCAAGACATTAGCTCTGATGTGCCCAACAGGATGGCAGGAATTTAGCTCTGATACCACTGTAATATCCCCTACCAATAGAGATATATGAAAGACACAAAACTATGATACCAAAGACCAAAGCTCTGATACCACTGTAATATCCCCTACCAATAGAGATATATGAAAGACACAAAACTATGATACCAAAGACCAAAGCTCTGATACCACTGTAATATCCCCTTCAATCAGGGAATATAGAAACATATAAAGCTCTGATCACAGATACAAACTTGCAGAATAGATTCAAATAAGCATACACAAATCACAGTATAATCTCTCAATAGCAATTAAAGATCACATTATTTGTTCTTCTGGACGATTACACAATTGAGTCTCTGTTATACAAATAAAAGAATATTAAAATCTGGTCTTAAAAACCCTGAATTCATGCAAACTGGGAAATAACTTGCAATTCTGGAAGTCTCAGCCTTTCTGTGTCGACACACAGGCGCCGTCGTCGGTCGATATATCGCCGACGTCGGTCACTGTCGGTCGGCTTTCTGCCGACGTCGGTCTTCAGTCGACCGATGTCGGTCACTGAAACCCTCTGTCTGCCGAGGTCGGTTCCTGCACTGATCTGTACGAACCTGTACGGACTTGGTACGGCTGCCAACCTGTCTCTTCTTAACCCCTGATAGTTGAATACCCTGATCTCACAAATATAGATTCTAACACAAGATCTATCTCTATATAACTTATTAGATCAAAACTAAATAAAGAAAATACCTGGAAAGCTCTGTGATAAACTTCTGTGTGAAGTTATCTCTCAACCCTGGAATTCTGTGATAACTTCTGGGTGAACCTATCTCTCAGATCTATATCTCTGTGATAACTTCTGGATGAAGCTATCTCTCAGTTTGGCAATAAATCAGCTGATATCTCACAGCCTCTAAATCACACACAATGAAGAGGGAACGTTCTTCACTGCAATGGAATCCTGGAACCCTTGGCTCAGTCTTCACAGAAGAATTACTTCAATTTTCAATAATCAATAATCAATGCATAATTCAATAATGGCCTCCATGTGAAACCCTTATACCCTCAAAAGATATGCTTGCCCTAATTAGGGTTTTCTTAAATTAGCATTAGGGTTTCTAATTTAAAATTAGAGCAAATAATTAATAATTAATAATTAATTATTAATGAGACCAAATAATTAATATCTGATTAAATCAATCAAATATTAATATCTCCCTCAATATACGTCGGATCCTCAAACCAATCGAAGCAGGTGAATCAGGGAGTGATTCCGCATATGACCATACCAAAATAAAGGTGCTCCGCTGCATGTCAAATATCCCTAAATAATAGGAGCATCAATCAAACATGTCTGAAAGACCCTGAATGAAAACCAAATGTAGAAATTTTGCGAATCAAAGTCAAGCCAAGCTCCGTTATGACCCTCTATCCTTCATATTAGCCTACGAAGGTCGCATAATAGGCCAATCATCAAATCTGTCAATGTCCTCAAAAAAAGGGATATCCACCACTAAACCCAACACTTCATGGTTCAAGTATTCCTAAAATCCATCTAGATATATTATATGTAACATGGTTGAAATAATCAACAATGATTATCTATCTTTCTCTCATATCTTTAGAAACATTGATGGTAATAGCATCTACACTCCTAACAATAATGTTAATTTATCTAAACTTATTTATTTCCTTACCATGGTGAGGGAAATCAATAGCAATCTTAGGAATCATCCTCCCAATACTAATGTTGTTAATCCCCCTCCTAATACTCCTAATCAAACCTAATATATTCATTCAACTCAAATCCTTTTGCAATTGGTTCAAAAAATAACATCATGTAGGTAAGCAATAATTTTTATTTGTTCCAAATGGAAAATCACATCTTACAAATGGCTAGCCAACCTTAGGTCATCATTTCTCAAAAAAATAAAATAAAATCCCTCTAATTAGATATGTGAGTGGTAATATCATCCTTCACCCTCCCATTCATAAAAAAATGTAAAACCATCCTAAAATTTAGCATTTAGTTCCTTTAATTATGTTTAAAAAATTTAGGAATACCTCTCTAACTTTTACATATGATAGAGTTGAATATTGTGTTAGTTTCCTTAAATATTTTAGAAATCTCTATAAGGAATGGGTTCAAACAAATTCCTTTACCACTACTACACTTATTACCAAATATTTCATAGGATATGCATTATAATGGTATATCCAACATCCTAGACATTTCATTCTATAATTAAAGGATTTAGTCAATGATCTAGTTAAGGAATTACAACATAATGATCTTCCTAAAAATCATCATAGTCATTTCATCAACTCTAAGAAAATTCCTAATGAATTTTACCACACTTTTATCAAATTTCAAAATTATATAACTCATAAAGAGGACCATAACATGAGTGATGATAGTATCTTAAAACTCATTGTTACTACCCTTAAAACCTCTCTTAAATACAAGACTACCAGGATATTTTCTCCCCAAACCATAGAAGAAGAATTTGCTCAAGAAAAAAGATAAGATTTCCTTATGAATAAATTTGAACCTTATAATAATCCCAAAAAGGAATACTTACAAACATCAACTAATACAATCACTATTAATAATCCTCAATCTAAGGCTCCTACACTTAAAACAAGAACAACCAACTCAAATAATCAACTTCCCTCTCACCCTCCCTTTAGTGTATCTGAAATGAATATTTTTCTTATCTCCATATAAAATAATTATCCATAATAATACTACTCCTCTTTCATGGTATGACCATAAAATATTTTTTTGGTTTCATACTAACACTGGTCACTCTAATGAAACATGTCATGCCTTCAAAAACTTTGGTTTTCCTCATGTTTAGAGATGTTTTTTATCATTATTCTATGATCAAGGTTTACCATAAATAATATCATAAATATTTTCAACAAAAGATAGCCTTTTACAAATATAAAAATCATAAGTCTTGAAATTCCTCCCAATCTTTATATTGTAATACACAACATTCCAACAAAAACATTTGTGTCATTGATGCCAATTATGACCAATATTACACTAATTATCAATATATGAATTGAAAAAGGTCAACTACTACTGTAACCCCTCTCATAAAGACCTTGTTACAAAACCTAAGAAACCCTCTATCGAGGAACAAATTCTTAAGTATATCATAACTACTCCTACTCCCTCCTCAGAATAACCCACTAATAATAAGATGACTCCACCATTGGAGCCTCAACCTATTTCCTCTATCCCTACTAAGAGAATCATCTCTAATCAACCCAAACCTCATGTCATTTATTCCTATAAAACACAAAAAAACTATATACGAACTTATATCTATGATTTCTAAAATTTCCCCCATGAAATTAGTAATACCTTCTTATCATGAAACAACTTAAAGACATCAAATAACCCCCATATAATGATTTTGAAGTACCTATTTAAAGCTTAGAAGGTCCCACACCTACATAATTTCATGATTTAGAAACCATTTTTCCATATTATTCCTCTACGATACCCTCTATTGACTTATTATGATTAATGATAAAATTCTTTTTTAAGATAATGACCCACTCATCTTTATTAATATTAGAATCAAAAATACCATAATAAGAAAATTATTGGTGGATAAAGGATTTTTAATTAAAATCACTTTTCTTAGATTCCTCCAATAAATTATATACTCTAAATATAACCTTAAATAAACTTAGCTCATTTGACATGGATTTGATAAAAATAGTAAAAAACCTCTTACTGTATTTCAATTCCTCTCATGATTGGACCTTAAAATATATGCACCATGATTATGGTTTTATATCTCCACTACATCATAACACACTCTTAGGCTATTAAAGGACTCATTGCATGAGAGAAATTTATTATCATTCTAACCAATACATCAAATTCATACATAATGGTAAATTTTATAAGCATGAGGTAGTTATAACCCTTAGAACATCCAACTTCCCATTCTTAAATCTCAATACTACATTCCCACTACTAATATGTTTTCTACCTTTTCTTGAGTTCATCAACATCATCTTGATCTACATGTTACTCTTTCAAATATTGTGATGATGATCTCAATGAATTTAAAAAACATTTGAAATACCAATCAATTACCTCATTATATATCTAAATTCTTTTATCCTCCTATTATTTCATGAGATATGGTCATTCCTTTAATTAATTGATCTGGGAAACAATTCGAGGTGACCATTCGGTGGTAATTAATACCTCGATGCAACAATTTGAGGTGACCATTCAATGGTAGTTAATTCCTTGAATTTTTTATTGTCTTCATTTTGTTTTGTCCTCAAGCGATTATATCCTTGAGCATTGTATTATTTTAATGCTAGGACATTAAGTCGTCACCCATTATTTCCTGGAGCCACATAATCTCTTGAGGTGGTCTTCAAAAATATGTATAAATGCATTATAACCCAAAAGGGGAAGGTAGACATCTCTTCTCAGAGATAAGCGCATGTTTTGTATTGCAGTTGTTAAGTAATACAACATCTCTTATTAGAGAATCCATTGTTATTATGTTATTTCTATGCTATTGAAATATTCATCAACCAAAACTTCTGAGTTTTGGATCAGTGGTATTAGAGCAGTTTGTCTTGAGAGTTTATGTTCTCAAGGATGAGGTCAGGATACAAGAAACTTGGGTGGAAAGTGACAGAGCTTCCAAATGCTCCACCTGTGCACCCCAAATGACCTCAAATGGAAGACAACACTGAGACATCCGATCCTTTCAAGGAAATGGTGAATGAAGCCCTCTAGTGGCAACAAGTGTAGATGCTCCAACAATTTGCTCAAATTATTCAAACACTTTCGATGGGAAATTCTGGCTCCACAACTACACTGTCGGGCTCCTCATCGAGGGAGCTTCCTTTTAGTGCCCCAACACCCTTCAAGGTTAAGGTAAATTTTGATATTCCCACATTTAAAGGCAAAATCAATGCTGATGCAGTGGAAATTTGGTTGGACCAATTTTCATCCTACTTCTCTATAAATAAGTTCACCGATGGAGAAAAGATCACTTTTGCTCTTTTGAAATCATCATTGCTCATGAAAAACTGGTGGGAAGTGTACAAAAAGAGGTTCAATTTGAATATCATTGCCCTTAGGGTGGAACCCACCTGGGATGATTTTATGGAAGCAGTAAAAGAGGAATATTATCCCCTCAGTGTGTATGCTGATCTGTACATATAGTGGCAACAACTTCACCAAGGCAAGGGCCAATCTATGCAAGATTACACAGACACTTTTCATTCTTTATCTACAAGACTGGGCATTGAAGAAAGTGAGAAACATAAAACTCTCAAATATCATGGTGGACTACAATGGTACATCTAGGGGGAAATGGAACTCTTTAATTTGGAAACTCTCGGTGAGGCATATAAATTTGTAGTGGAGATTGAACAGAAGCATGGCATGAAGAATATGAAGAGCCAACCTTCAAAAGGGAAAAGTGATAAGGAAGGTCAAACACGAGGCCAAAATTGGAAGCAGAAGGAGTTTTAGGATAAGAAATTCTAGAAGGGGAAGGCTATAAAATGGTGTGATTACCACAAAATTAGAACTCACTCCAAAGAAGAATGTCAAGCCATCAAGTCACTACTCTCTGAGTCACAATACTCAACGTCTACTACTCTGCCTCATACACAACCTATAGTTGAAGAGGACGAAGAAGAAATTGTAGATGTTGAGCCTGACACCATCATCGCTTCATCACAGACCTGTGAGGAAAGACTAGATGACAAAGAAAGATTGTTTCACTCTAAATTATGGGTAAAAGGTAAGCCTCTACATTTCATTCTTGATAGCAAGAGTAAAAAGAATTTAATCTTGACTAAAGTTGTGAAAAGTCTAGGTCTATCCATGAAGCCTCATCCAAAGCCATATAGTATTGGGTGGTTGAGCCTAGGGAGGGACCTTCGTGTCACCCACCAGTGTCTTCTTCATATGATATAAAACCATTCCAAGATAAAGTCTTGTGTGATGTGGTCAATCTAGACATTTGTGATGTCTTCCTTGGTCAACCATTCATGTATGAGCAACATGGCCATCCTATTGCATACCATAGTGAAACTTTAACTGATACAGTCAAGAAATATCCAACATATGATAAGGAGCTATACATCATTGTACAAGCCTACAAACACTAGAAACACTACATCTTGGGAAAAGAGACGGTCATCCACACTCACCACAGACTATTGGAATTCATCTAGATGCAAAGCAAACTATGAAATGAGAGGCACCAAAAGTGGGCCACGTATCTTCAAAAATTCCACTTGATAATCAAACTCAAAAAGGGGAGCTCAAATATAACTACAAATTGCCTAAGCCACCCACCAATTACTGCACTCACAATAGTGCTTGACATGTGTGGACATGAGACTGCCACTTAGGGTGCTTTGTATGAAGCAGATCCTACCTTTGCTGACACATATCAAGTGCTCCAAAAAGGTGAAAATGTTTATGACTTCTATTTACAAGATAATGTCCTCTACCATATGGGGCACATCTATGTTCCTGTTGCAGAGCAATAAAAGATGATATGGGAAGCACACTTCAGTAGGATAGCTGGCCACTTTGGTATCAAAAAAACATTGGCAGTTTTTCAAAAACACTTCTACTAACCCCATATACGCAAAGATGTGGAAATATATCTCAAATCTTGCACCCCGTGTGCAATTGCCAAGCCAACAAATAAGATGCAAGGATTGTACACGCCATTGCCAAAACCAACCAGGCCTTGGGAATCCATCTCAATGGATTTTCTCTTAGGTTTGCCCACTTCCAAACATGGCAAGGACTATATTTTTGTGGTAGTTGATCATTTTTCAAAAATGGATATTATGCTTGCTTGTAAGAAAAATATGCCTGCTAAGGAAACTGCTCAACTATATTTTAGTCATGTATGGCTCCATTTTAGTCTCCCCAAGTCCATTGTCTCAAATTGAGATAGTAGGTTCCTAAGCTTCTTCTGGTCCACTCTATGGAAGATGATGGATACTAAGCTGATGAAGTCCACAGCCTTCCATCCACATATTGATGGTCAGACTGAGGTGGTAAACCACTTGATTGTTCACATGATTTGGATGTATCACTCCAAACATCCATACACATGGGATGAGGGACTTCCATTCATCCAACACAGATATAATCAGGCACTGCATAGCTTGACCAAGCACAGTCCATTCCAAGTATGTTTTGGGTTCCAACCCATGGCACTAATTGATATAGTTATTCCATTCTCCACCATGGAATACATAGCTCATGGAAGCTCTGAGGTAGCAAAAGTGACCAAGTTTATTGAACACATGCAGCATATCCAAGAACAAGTTCATGACATCCTGGAGAAGATGAATCAAAAGTATAAGCTATGCCATGACAAACATAGGATTACACACCATTTTGTTGTGGGTGACAAGGTTTCGTTACAGCTTCAGAAGGAACAGCTTGTAGGCCCACATAGAAAGATTTATCCTCTATGATATGGTCCATACACCATCACTAAAAAAGTTGTAGAAAATGCTTTTGAATTGAACCTACCAGCCTACCTTGGTCTGCATCCAATATTCAATGTGGAGCTCCTCAAACCATATCACCCACCTCTATTAGACACTTCAGTTGTGGCAAAATAACTAGACATTGATGATCTTGATCCATAGAGTCTTGTTCCAATAGAAGAGGATCAGATTATGGATACTTGGATGAACACAACAAGAGGATGCTCTATTCCGTTGTATCGAGTGGCCAGAAGAGGCCAGCTTAGCCACCATGGTGAGTAGCTCACAGTGAATTAAATCAAGACACAGCTACCCCACCTGATGGGGAATGTTGATGCAATGGGAACCATTGCCTTTCAAGGAGGGAGGAATGATCTAGGTAACAATTCAAGGTGACCATTCAATGGCAGTTAATTCCTTGACACAACAATTCAAGGTGACCATTCAGTGGCAGTTAATTCCTCAACTTTTGTATTTTCTTCATTTTGTTTTGTCCTCAAGTGATTATATCCTTGAGCATTATATTGTTTTAATGCTGGGACATTAAGTTGTCACTTGTTATTTCTTTGAGCCATGCAATCTCCTTAGGTGGTCTTCAAAACTATGTATAAATGCATTGTAACCCGAAAGGGGAAGGTAGACATCTCTTCTCAGAGATAAGTGCATGTTTTGTATTGTGGTTGTTAAGTAATACGATGTCTCTTCTCAGAGAATCCATTGTTATTGTGTTATTTATGTGCTATTGAAATATTTGTCAACCATAACTTCTAAGTTTTGGATCATTAATCATCTTTAAAATATAATGATTCCACTTATAATGATTATGGGGCAGCTAAAATTTTTAAAATAATTACACCATGTCATCTTATATTTTAGTAACATGGTTGTCTCCACCAGATACATTACCAATGAACATGATAAGCCTACCTCTCATGCATGTAACATTTATCCCTCTTACGATGATGATTACATCATAAATAAAGATTAATAATAAGACTCAAATGTTATGAATTACCAAAATACTCTTGCTAAAATACATGCCTTCAATAGAATGTTCATGTCATTCATATAACTATATTGATATTAAATCTAAACCTAAAACTCATGTCCTTTTTGTTAATCCACCCTTGATAGATATTCCATGGGTTTTCCAAGAAATTCTTAATATTTCCTTACTTGATGGAATTTTCTAGCTCAATACTATTAATACTATTCTTCATAGTGATAATGTTATCATCTAACCTGATAATGTTCACTCTTTGTTTCATCCCTCATATTGTATCATCTAACCTGATACAATTCAACCTTCTATCTTAAACCTTATTGGCTAGACATCATCCATGGTTGGTATAATTCTCTCATATTAATTTCCTATAACATATTATATTAACTAGTTTGATATCATAGAATTTGATCCTATTTTATCCAAATATATTAAGTAGACTAATATAGTTCAATAGAGATCTTATGTACTATATTATATCAACTAGGTTGATATAATATAGTTAAAATATCTACCTTCTACTCCCCGTTATGAAATTATCTTCAATGATAAGGATACTAATATAAAAAAAATACATTACAGATTTGATATCGAAGTTAATTATATTATATACATTAAAGTCAATATCAAAAACTATGGAACTTTACACATTTTTTTTAATAATGAAGCTAACATAAAACTCCTAAATGCTAGATATCCTTGACTTCCTCATTAACATCACAAGATTAGAAATATTAGACCCTAGATTTTGTATCAACTTATTATAATTATTTTTAGGGATAAATGGGGGTGGAATCAAGCCAATGTTAAGGTGTGGAGCCTAAAAGCTTCACATATGAGTGCATTTAATAGTTTCGGGTCTACACAGTCACCGGCGTCGGTCAGAAGAGACTGTCGTCGGTCCAGTGCAGTTGAAGAGACGCCAGCGTTGGTAGAGGATCGACCGACGTCGATCACAGGCAAGCAGGTAGGAACTGGCATCGGTTACCTGTGCGTCCAAAATGCTATTTCTGAGGACAGAAGTGAGTGTTTGCATGATGAGTTTAAGTCTTAGTCTTAAGTTCGCATTTCTATTATTAGCAAGATTGTTTTTAGAGCCCTTGTTTAAGAGGCTTAACTATTGGTTGTAAGTGCATGCTCAAGTTTCCTAATTCTATATGTAGAATTAGATCTTCTTAGCTTAGTGTGAATTATTGTAGTAGTTCATTGTATGTGAATGTTGAAGAATAGTACAGAGTTGTATCAATCCAGGTTGTTGGAATTGATTGTACTTGAGAGAGAGAGCTCTTAAGGGATAGAGATCTAGAGAGAGATCTTGTGCATCTGAGAGAGGTGTGGAAGAAAGAATTTTCTTCAATTGTATTCCTTTTGTAAAGAGTTTTAATACAAGTTTTTAGGGTGGTTTCTTGTATCTCTTGTTCATTGCTATTATTTGATTCTAGTTACTTATCTATCTGATTTAATTCTGCATTTATTGCTTTCATAAGTGTAATCTATTATTGGTTGATCCCCAACAAGTGGTATCAGAGCCTTGGTTGTAGGTTTAGAGTTTGATATCTAATAATTGGTATCAAAGCTTAGGTTCACTAACAGGTGGTTCAGATCTGTGTAGTGTGTATTGATTACAGGTTCTCACAGGGGTTTTTGTAGGGATTTCTATTTGAGTGGGAGAAGCAATGGCAGATGAAAGTAAACTAAGAATGGAAAAGTTCAATGGCAAAAAATATCAACATTGGAGAATTCAGATAGAAGACTATTTGTATCAGAAGGATTTATACTTACCGTTAGGTGGGATTGCAAAGAAGCCCATAGACATGGAGGATGAAGAATGGGAAGTTCTTGACAGAAAGGCTCTGGGGTCTATAAGACTGAGTCTAGCATCTACTATGATATCTAATTTATCACAGGCAAAAACAACGGTAGAGTTAATGACTACTCTAGCAAATTTGTACGAAAAACCCTCAGCTTCTAATAAGGTATATCTTATGAAGCAGCTATTTAATTTGCATATGCAGGAAGGTGGATCTGTATCTAATCACCTGAATGATTTCCATGGTATTGTAAATCAATTAAGTTTAGTCAAAATTGTATTTGATGATGAAATAAAAGCTCTTTTAATATTATGTTCTTTGCCTGAAAGCTGGCATAGCTTAGTAATGGCAGTTAGCAATACTGCATCTACATCAAATATTTTAAAAGTAGAGGATGTTGTTAGTGTTATCTTGAATGAGAAAATTTGCAAGAAAAGCACATAAGAGACATCTAGGAATGCTTTAAGTTTTGAGAGCAGGGAAAGGCAAAAAGAGAAGAGCAAGATAGGGAGATCAAGATCCAAGTCTAAGGGGAAAGGCAGATCTAAATCTAGAAATGGTAGAAGGCCACAATGCTGGAATTGTGGAAAGATGGGGCACATAAGCATAGACTGTTGGTCAAAGCCTAAGGAGGGCAATCAGTATGAAGGAAAAGAAGAAGCAAAGGTTGCAGGTATTTCACAAGATGCTTTAATATTCTCTCTGCATAATAATATAGAATCTTGGGTATTAGATACTGGTGCATCTTTTCATGCTACCCCTAATAGGGAATATTTCTGTGACTATATCCATGGAGACTTTGGAATAGTATATCTGGGGGATGATGAGCCCTGTAAAATAATTGGCAAAGATAAAGTGCAGCTGAAAATGTAGAATGGCAACACATGGGTGTTGAGAGAAGTTATGCATGTTCCTAGCTTGAAGAGAAATTTGATTTCTGCAGGAAAGTTAGGAGATGAGGGTTGTACAGTAACTCTCACAGTAGAATCTTGGAAGGTGACCAAGGGTGCACTTGTTATGGCCAGAGGTAAGAGAGTAGGTACTCTCTATTTGTGTAATTATGTTACTAACAATTCTCCTTTTGTATTATCTACTTCAGATGTGGATGCAAAATTGTGGCACTCAAGGCTTGGCCACATGAGTGAGAAGGGGATGTCAATTCTTAAGTCTAAAAGTAAGCTTTCAAATTTGAAAAGCATGGATTTAGAATTTTGTGAGCACTGTGTATTTGGAAAATTGAAAAGGGTTAGTTTTCTCAAGACTGGGTCTACAAAGAAGAAGCATAAGTTGTAGCTTGTTCACACAGACGTGTGGGGATCGGCTCAAGTAGCTTCTATTGGAGGATCACAGTACTATGTTTTGTTCATAGATGATGCTACAAGAAAGGTATGGATCTATTGTATTAAGAAGAAATCTGATGTATTTGAGACTTTTAAGATTTGGAAAGGTATGGTTGAGAATGAAATAGGGAAAAGATTAAAGTGCCTGAGATCTGACAATGGTGGAGAGTTCTACAGTTATAAGTTCAACTGGTATTGTTATATGCATGGAATCCATAGGCAAAGGATGGTTCTAAGGACACCTCAGTAGAATGGAATTGCTGAAAGGATGAATAGAACAATCATGGAACGTGCAAGATGTATGAGATTGCATGCTAGTTTGCCTTTAGAGTTTTGGGCAGAAGCTGTTGACACTGCAGTGTACCTAATTAACAGAGGACCCTCTACAACTCTAGATGGTGGAATTCTAGAAGAGGCTTGGACAAGTAAAAAGGTAGATCTCTCTTTTCTCAAAGTTTTTAGTTGTGAAGCCTTTGTGCAATTAGATAAGGAAAATAGAAAGAAGCTCGATGCTAAGTCTATGAGGTGCACATTTATTGGCTATGGCTTAGATGATTTTGGTTTCAAATTTTGGAATCTAGGAACTAACAAGGTAATTAGGAGCTGTGACGTTATTTTCAATGAAAAAGTGATGTATAGTGATCAGTTGAAGAAGCTGAATCAATCTAGGTAGAGCAATAGTGAATTGGATGAGGTGATGGTCCAAAATGAGCTCGCGAGAAAAAGAAATAATCACTTGCAGGAAAACACAGAGACCGATGTCGGTAGGTTAGGAACCGGCATAAGCAGAACAGAAACCGAGGTCGGTCATACAGAGACCGATGTCAGTAGGATAGGCACTGGTGTCGGTCAAGTAGAACTGGTGTCGGCCAGTAACAGGTCTGGAGGTGACCGAAGTCAGTCACTGTCAGAGAATTTGGTTGGACAGTGTGTTTTGAATGAGTCTTAGACACCCATCAGGAGGTTAGAAAGGGTAAGCAAGCCTCCAATTAGATATTCTCCTTCTTTATTTTATTTATTGCTAACTGATGGTGGAGAACCAGAGAGTTTTGAAGAAGCAACACAGGTGGAGTCCAAGAGACAGTGGGAGCGTGGTATGGTTGAGGAGATGGAGTCCTTAAGAGAGAACCAAACATGGGATTTGGTTGAGTTGCCATCAGGTAAGAGAACACTGAAGAACAGATGGACCTACAGGTTAAAAGAAGGTGAGAATCGACAGATGAGATATAAGGCCAGATTGGTAGTGAAAGGATTTGCACAAAAGCCAGGTATTGATTTTGGTGAGATTTTTTCTCTTGTTGTTAAAATGACTTCTATAAGGGTTGTATTGTCTTTGGTTACTTTTGAGGATTTGCATCTTGAGCAGCTAGATGTTAAGACAGTGTTTCTTCATAGAGATTTGGATGAGGAAATTTATATGGAATAGTCAAAAGGATTTGAGGTCAAGGGTAAGGAGAAATTAGTGTGCAGATTGAAGAAAAGCTTATATGGCCTCAAGCAAGCTCCTAGGCAATGGTATTTGAAATTTGACAGGTTTATGACTGAGCATGGCTTCAGTAGGTGTCAATCTGACCATTGTGTGTATTTCAAGAGATTTGATAATGGTAGATATATTATTCTATTGTTGTATGTAGATGATATGTTGGTTGAAGGATCACACATGCAAGATATCTTTGAGCTTAAAGTGAAATTAGATCAAACGTTTGCTATGAAGGATTTGGGAGCAACAAAGAAAATCCTTGGCATGAGCATTAAGAGAGACAGGAAAAATCATAGGTTGACATTGTCTCAAGAGGATTATGTGGACAAGGTGTTGAAACGGTTCAATATGTAGGATTCTAAACTGGTAAGCACACCTTTGGCTGGACATTTTAAGTTGAGTAAAGAACAATGTCCTAATTCACATGATGAGGTAGAGTACATGAGTAAGGTTCCATTTTCTTCCACAGTAGGGAGTTTGATGTATGCAATTGTGTATACTAGACTAGATATTGCCCAAGCAGTGGGAGTGGTAAGTAAGTATATGGCCAATCCAGGTAAGGAACATTGGAAATTAGTTCAGTGGATCCTTAGATATCTGAGAAGAACCAGCAGTAGGCACTTGTGCTATGGAGGTTCAGATACTTCTCTAATTTTTTATGTAGATTCAAATATGGTAGGTGATTTGGATGGTAGGAGGAACACTATAGGTTATGTTTTCACTGTAGGTGGAACAGCGGTTAGCTAGATATCTAAGTTGTAGAAGGTTGTTGCCTTACCAACTATAGAAGCAAAGTATATTATAGCCACAAAAGCTAATAAAGAGATGATATGGATGACACAGTTCATGGATGAGCTCGGTAGGGAACATGAGAGTTGAAGATTGTATAGTGACAGTCAGAGTGAAATCCATTTGGCTAAGAATTTAGCCTTTCATTCAAGAACCAAGCACATACAGCTAAGGTACCACTTCATACGGTAGGTATTGGAAGATGGTGATTTGAAGCTGGAGAAGATCCATACAGATAGGAATCCTACTGATATGTTAACCAAGCCAGTTACAAAGGAGAAGTTGAATCTTCATTCAACTTCTGTTGGTCTTCATGATTGAGTTGAAGATGGAGGAGCTAGAAGATGTTGCTGTACAGGTACTGGTGCAGCTGTTTATCTCCAAGTGGGAGATTGTTAAGGTGTGGAGCCTAAAAGCTTCACATATGAGCGCATTTAATAGTTTTAGGTCTACACAGTCACCAGCATCGGTCAGAAGAGACTATCGTCGGTCTAGTGCAGTTGAAGAGACACCGACGTCGATAGAGGATCAGCTGACGTCGGTCATAGGCAAGCAGGCAAGAATCGGCGTCGGTTACCTGTGCGTCCAGAATGCTATTTCTGAGGACAAAAGCGAGTGTTTACATGATGAGTTTAAGTCTTAGTCTTAAGTTCGCGTTTCTATTATTAGCAAGACTGTTTTTAGATCCCTTGTTCAAGAGGCTTAACTATTGGTTGTAAGTGCATGCTCAAGTTTCCTAATTCTATATGTAGAATTAGATCTTCTTAGCTTAGTGTGAATTATTTTAGTAGTTCATTATATGTGAATGTTGAAGAACAGTACAGAGTTGTATCAATCTAGGTTGTTGGAATTGATTGTACTTGAGAGAGAGAGCTCTTAAGGGATAGAGATCTAGAGAGAGATCTTGTGCATCTGAGAGAGGTGTGGAAGAAAGAAGTTTCTTCAATTGTATTCCTTTTGTAAAGAGTTTTAATACAAGTTTTCAGGGTGGTTTCTTGTATCTCTTGTTTGTTGCAATTATTTGATTCTAGTTACTTATCTATCTGATTTAATTCTATGTTTATTGCTTTCTTAAGTGTAATCTATTGTTGGTTGATCCCCAACAGCCAAGATATAGAGGACCTTGGTGCAATAGACCATGGCATAGAAGAAACAAGTCATAAAGAACAAGGATGCAGGAAACATAGAGGAACCAAGGATGCGAGACTCAAGAAACTATTGTATGATTTAGTTAAAGACACAGAAGGAAAAAATAGTTAAGGAAATAAATCACGTGAGTGTTAGTGGATAATAATTCAATAATAAATATAGCACCATCACACGAGAAGATAGACACACAACATCAAATATCTATCATAGAGAAGGGATATAGGGGAAGTTAGGCCTATATCAGTAGGAATTCAATGTAATAATGAATCATGACTCATTTTTTCTAATGGTCATTGGCAAGTCATCAATTTCATATTAATCTTGTAACTAAATGATCAAGATGGAATCATGTATAAACACCCCTAGTTTTACCTAGAAGGTTGTTGATGTTGTTGGTTGTTGTTGTATAATGGTAAATGTGATATTTATCTTATTCATGTCCCTAATATGCATCAATACTTATTTATGGTGACCATTGACATATAATAAAATTAAATAGTTTTTTTTTGTTTAAATACATGTAAACTTTTTATAGAACTAATGGTAATACTACTCTTTTTCTTGATTTGTGTCCATATATTTACTTGTGATAAATAAATTAAGTATGGAATTATTACATGGTATGAATTAGATTAACTATGATATGCTTAATTAGAACTAAGTTCTTTTTAAATCACCTCAGTATAGAAATCCTAATGTATACATCATCATGTGATAGAATTGATGGGAACCAGTCTTAAGATATGTGCTTCAGGTGAGCATGTGAATCTATTTCTCACATGATAAGCCAATGAGATAGCTAATTTTACCTCTTATCCAAGGAAATTAATGTTAAACTAAAGATAAATAACCCAAAATTTTAGTTCCATTTCCAAGACCCATTACACTTTTTAGCATAATGGTAGGAAAATTGTTGAGTAACTTTCTTTAGAGAATATTGAGCACTTCATTGGTACAGTAGAATATAATTTTATGTTCCAAAATATTAAATAAATAATTTATACATGTCTTTGGGTTGATTAGAATCTATATCATTCTCTATATTAATATTTTTTTATAGAATTACTCATGCGCTTACATTCTTAGATTTTAGAGTATGTGTAAAACTATTCAAGAAATTATGGGTAAAAGACTTCTTGGTTGGTAGAGTGTCAAATGGCCTTGGCTATGTTGGAAGCTATTTAGACACATGCATTAGACATCTAGTGGAAAATAACAATTAAAATATATATTTTGGAATACATGGTTTCTAAATATTATTTCCTAGAAGAATCATAGTTTAACTTCCTAAGAGATCCACTCGGAAGTTATATCAAATATTAAATTTTTTATGGTTGATTATGGAATTGATAACTTTTCTATAGAAATATAAACTCTCTCATGCATGATCAATGTTACTGGTGGGTAAATGGAGGGGTATGTATTCCTATAATATTAAGAGTTTAACATGGAATTTAGGCTATGGGAATACTGTAAGTGAAAGTATGATGAGGCTCAATGTAAGGATATGAGAGGCAATGAACCAAAGGGTCAATGGGAGGATACTAGAAGTTCTATGGGAATTTATAAGATAATTAAGAGGCATAAAAAGTAACCCCTACCCATAGACTTGTGACCTTAAATAGCATAGGTATGCATGGAAGAAATAGGTCATGCACTAATAATGGAACCCAATCTAGATAGACCCAGATCCCCCACCATAGTGCATGCCCATGCATTTAAGTTTGACATAATTCTTGTAATAAATTGGGATAGTGATAGTGTCGAGTCTGAACCTGAGCTAGTAGAGGAATATTTGGGACTACAAGTTCAACATAACAATCTACCTTTTACATTTAATTTTACATTTCAAATATGACCTATGGATCAAATTAGAATGCTAAGTGGACATAATATCAATATTTGGAAAACTACATTTCCAACCATATAAAATCAACATTATTCAATGCCCACTACTTTTGGTGTAGCTATTGTTGTAAGAGGTATGGTATGAAGCACTAGTGGTGGTTTTTTTTTGGAGGAGGATCATGTGGTGGAATTGGATTTTATAGTAGACCTCCACCATAAATTTTAGGAAGTGTTAGAAGAACTCCACAACAATGTACACTATAAACACCAAGTGTAATGATGGTGTACAATAAGATGACACTTCATCTCCTTGAATACTGAGGTGTCTAAAAAATGATAACAAATTCATAAATGTGAACTCATTTGTTGATCATGGGGGATCACTTCTTTAGAGTGAAAGTCTAATCAAATTTACACTATATTTATTGATGGCATAGACAAATGATATCACAAATTTGACCTAAAAGAAGCAATTATGAGTTATGAAACATTTAAAAATACATTCCTTCAAGATTTTTACATTCTTTAGTTTGATAAATAAATCATTATTTATTTAAAGGTCATAAAGAAAGATCTCACTAAGAGTGTGTGTGAATATGATTCATGTTTCAAAATAATTCTTTTAAAAATATCATTAGATATTTACTCAACACAACATGCTCAATGGTTTGTAGGAGGGATATTGCTTTTATTTCATCAAGCTCTATCCCAAAATACCTTTATCAACTCGTATGATGCACTAGAAGTTTACCTCCACACTAAAAATTTAAGAAGCATAGGTGGGGGATCAACCCATTTATGGAGGCTTGGATTGTTTATATGGCCTCTAAAATAGAGAAGATAATGGAAAATAATGATCATGACACCCACAATGAGTTATGGTGTCTTGACTATGAATTAAATGTCCCTAATAATAATAACTACCCATGGAGGAACATTCACATCATAACAAAATAGTCTTGTGAAATATTCTAAGAGGATCATGATGTAATGAATTTCCCCTTGCTCTAGTACACTACCTAGGCTAAAGTGTCACTATAATTTAAAATATTTTATTTATAGATGCTTGATACCAATGACTTCAAAGTCATCAATAAGATCCATGAATCATACATAACAGGGACACATAAAACTTATGCTGCTAATAATCAAGAGTCTAATGAAAGATGATCTTTTCAGGGTCAAGGACATGGAAATGTGTATGGGTATGGTTGTTTTCCACCCAATATATATTAAAATTTTCGATCTACATACCACTATTATCATGATTTCCCAATTGACCCAACTTGTTTCTTTTGTAAGAATGACCATCATCTAGAATAATGCCCCAACTTATATACGACTATCACCATAAAACATAATGATAATGATTTTGGGATGATTATTGGAAGTATATACACTGAGATCATGTTGAATTATTACCCTTAAAATATTAATTTAATTTCACTTATCATCCATGAAGTATTCAATCACATACATACATTAACTAATGCATAAACAAACATCTACAAAAGCATACAATATATGAACACAAGAGATATGTGGGAAACCCTCATGGGAGATAAAATCAAATAACACACATATTTTAATATATTAATATAATAAATTAATCAATATTTAGTGAAGCACCAACCCCATAAGGATAACCAACCCCTCACTAGTCAAGCAACAACTTTATTAGGCCTTTAACAAGTACCAATTTGTAAAGAAGCATCAACCCCCTAGGTGACTCAACACCAACTCATCCACATAGAACATATGATCACCTTTGGAAACTTATTCATCACTAAAATAATTATTATTACCTCCTTTTTCTCTTCACATTCTTATATCTCTCTCAAATAGCTTATTAGGCCTCTTCACTCAACTATCCCTCTCCTTGATAGATTTAGATCAAATGACTTTTCTCATCCTTTAAATAATCACTATTATAAATTAGTGACATATTCAACATACATATATAATTTTATTAAATTCTTCCACCTTTTTTCCATACTTTTATTTCACTCATATCCTCAAATATTTGAACTAATCAATTAGGTTTATTAAACCTTATTTTTATACTTGACTCTTGCTTTGACACATATTGGTCAGCCAAAAACCTATCCATACATAGATAAAAATTAGAATATATAATTTTTTTTAAATAAATTAAATAAACACTAAATATGTTAGACACCACTCATAAGGATCAGAACCATCATTAAGCCTAATAGAAACCTAATGCAATTAGGCCTTCTCAAGGCACACATTTCACCTTGACCATCTTGGAACATCTTCAACCTCCATAAATGGAGTAAAAAATTCACACACATTTTAATTATACCCATTATAATCTCACCTTATGTCCCCAATTCCATTTATCTTATTTCTCTCTCTGAACCACAACATTAGGTCTACTCATAATTAGGCCTTCTCACTGCCAGAAAGTCTACTTTCAATATCTGAAGTATACATTCAACTTTGACACATAACCATATAATAAAATAATATGGATATAAACTCCATTACCTCATTTTCATAATAATTTTAATTATACTTGAACATATAGTTCAAAATGCCTCAAATATACCACTTCCATATGTTCACTCAAAATTGCAAACATGCCTCAAACACCCAATTAAGAACCTTTGAATTTTCACACCTTCATAAGAATTTATCATGAATAAAAATGAATTAACATGATCCTATGAGACCTATATAATAAATTAATATGAATTATATTCTTCAAATATATTCATAATGACTCAAGAACATTATTCTCACTAACACACAAAAGACTACCTAAATGCTCCAAAACATGGTCATGTAAACCAAGACTTTGAACACCTGTGTAAACAATTTTATGAACTTAAAATGTGTTTATATGATCATTAATCATCTTTAAAACATATATATATATATATATTACAATGTCCAATAGAAATATTGGTCTTATAGACCAATATCATGGCTTCATTATACACATACCTCATTGTGTTAGACAAGTTAGATTGAGATAAACTTTCTAAAATACACAATGTTATTAAAAAATTATATCCATTATGGATATATGTTATAGGTCTTTAAAAATAAATACATGCATTTTTATCAATCCATAATCTAATGTAACCCATCCCTAATCTCATTCTCACTTCTACTTGGTTTTCTTATTGTCTTCCTCACTAGGCCTTTTTAGTAATAGGCCAAATTACATGACTAGTTTATCAAATTTTAAT
Organism: Torreya grandis; assembly: GCA_037957365.1. Classification (NCBI taxonomy): domain Eukaryota; kingdom Viridiplantae; phylum Streptophyta; class Pinopsida; order Cupressales; family Taxaceae; genus Torreya; species Torreya grandis. The sequence goes on along the minus strand of JARHVA010006933.1, from coordinate 212,243 downwards.
TATATAACCTTATAATAAACTCAATTTATCATAAAAAACAAGTATCACACATCATCCTCTAAACATTTTCATGCTTTGACTTGGTCAACCCTACTTGCTACATTAAAAATCAAAGAAATAAGGGTTTTCTTAAAAAGTTTCCACTCACTCTTCTAATAGACCAATGCCACTTAGAGTTAACTAAGAGAGTAATATAAATGTTTAAATCACAAAAATAGGTCATAAAAACCATTATGAGATATTTTTAATCATATATCTAACATTGGGTTCAACTTAGGGTTTTAAGGCACTAAAAACTAGTTTCCATTCTTAGAAATCGTTAATAAAGATTATCCCTCAACTCTAAAACTAATGATATTAATTTTAGATAGAAAACTTACCAAAATTCAATTAACTTATTAGGATATCATGCAAAGGTTTCATGTGTTAATGATCATAATAAAATCCTTCTTGAGTCTACAACACTTTATTATGTGCACACAAAAACCCTCAACACCAATTTTCATGCTTTCTCCTTCAATATTTTGACCTCAAAATTGGTAAACACAATTTAAAAAGCATTTCAAAACTATGAAAATTCTCTCATGATCTCTAACACCTTGGAAACTAGAATTGACCCCTCATTAGGCCACACTAGGTCTCTTTTCTCACCAAGCTTAAACATTTAGGTTACACTTGGACCTTGAACACACCTTTAAACCTATTACACTACTCTAAAAAACTCATAATAATGTTATATAACCTTATACCATTCTCACACATTTCTAATATTCTTCTCATAATCCTTAGACTGTTCACCTCATCATGCTACCAAACATGTGCCTTCTCACTACATTCTTCATGGAAAGACTAAGCCAAGAACTAACCTATAACCCTCCTATAAAATCCCATATAACTTATACATATGTTAAAATAGTGTCCAAAATATTCTCACATGCTATACCACTGATTTTCATCCTTCATAGATCTTAATAACACTTCAAGACTTCTCATTAGGTTAGGAAGAGTTTAAGACTAGTCTAGTTGCATGATTAGGATTAAGACCTTACCCTTGAAGGTTTACCTTGAAAATTTCTTGAATATTTTAATAATTCATATTCATGCTTGAATATCCTTAAAAATCAACTCATACGTATGTGTATCCATATTGTCAGACCACCATCTTCATATGTGTGCTCATGATATGACAATATTCTTTAAGGCTAGTTTATAAAAGTATGCTTACCTTGAATCTCGATCTTGACCTTGACATGTTATCAAACTCATAATAATTACCAAGTTTCTTTAAAATTATCTCTCAATAGAAAGAAAATATTTTGCCTTCAAATTTTCTCTTATCATAAGACTTCCTTTTCACATACCACTTCACCATGTATGACATCAATTTTGACCTTAACATTAATGACATTCATCTTGACCTTGACATCAATTATAAAATCAATGACACAACACCAATAACATGAACATACCTCATAAATCCCACCCTTTGTCATTGATTTAAAACACTCTAACAAAGTAGATCATTCTTATCTCTCTAAGTTGGATCTCCTCCCAAACTAGTCTTTCTCTCAATCTGGTCTTTTTCTCCCTTTAACATTATTGAAAAAGGGTTATCTCTAACATTACTACCATTTTATCCTTAGACATAAAACATGATTTCTTCTCTAAACAAGATCAATATTCCTTTGATCAACCAATAATGAACTCAACTCACATAAGTACCCAACCATGCTCCCCTTATCTCTATGAGATATATAGATACTATCATGAATGTGACTTGGTTTGATCGAGTCCTCATACAAATTATTTATAACCCATATCTTGAAATCACACTTTCAATAGACTATTTATAGAACTTTGGATCTGAAACAAAGAATACAAAGATCTCCCTAAGACCAAGCATCCTTCATGATTTTGTTCACTACTTGAGGGCCTCCATGAAGCCTAATGGATTCACCTCTTCTATAGGGTACTAAAACAACATAAAATTATGATATTATCATATCTCCATGTCCTTACTTGACTAAAATTTCTTCATGATCCTCTTAGAATTGAATTATTCAATCTCCATTCAAACAACATTCTAACTTGGTCTATCTGTCTCAACTCCTTCATCCATAACCTAAAATGATAGGGATAATCCTTGGCACTCATTTACATCTAAAATATGATCCACCATGGAAAGTATTACAATTGTACTTTCATACTAATCATCATTAACCTTAGATACCTTTGGTCTCCATTCATTAGTTTGTCTTCTTTCTTGCACTCTAGGGCCCTCAATCTTCTTCTTTTTGACTTGATAATTCATGCTTATAAAACTTTAAAATATGACTAATATTTTGACAATTGAAACACACTATTTATCTTGATGGAAACACACCATTACCCATACCTCTTTCATAATGACTCTCCTCATAGTTTTATGCATATTCATTCTTAGAGGGTCTTCTATAATTCCTTGCTCTAAGATCAAATTGGTTACATGAATAATAATAACCATTGAAAGGATTAACATACCTTATAGCATTAGGTTACCTAATAGGATTAGTATTTATTCTACCATCAACATCATTCCTTGATTTACCATTGACCTTTAATGTCTAATTCTCCTTAATCACATATGAATTCTTCTTTTGGTCTCTATTGAAACTAAGACCTATTTTGTCATTAGCAGTCTTTTGACTATTCAAGGTGTTATCTAGATCATTGGTACTCTTTTCAAGCTTCACAAAGGAATTCACCTTACTTGATTCCTAATCCAATCATATTTTAAGGAATAAACTTTAGTTATATACCTTGCACATTATTCTTCTTTAGCCTTTGGGCTTGCAATCCCAATCTTAATTTAAGTCTCCATCTGTTTGATTATTTATTCTTTTTCCTTGGAGTAACTTCTCAATCTATCTTTAAACAAGTTGATTTTATCCTCAAAATATTTTATAAGAGACCTCATCACCATATTATTCTTATTCACCATCTTTAGTTCTTCTACAACATTCATCAACTCAACCTCGAAGTCCACTTCATCTTCTTCTTCATCTCAATCACCAATAGTACCTCCAAACCATATTGACTCTTCTTGATTTGAATAGATTGCTTCCTCAAACATGAAGATAACTTCATTGAAATAAAAACCAACATCTTCATGGTTACTCTCAAAATCACTTCTCTCACTCTTATCAGATGAACTATAGTTTTATTTGGTGTAAAATCTTCTTTTATTCTTGAATTAATTCTTCTTGTCATCATACATTATGAATTATTTCTTATTTTTATCAGACCTATAGGACTTATTTTCATCATCATGACATTCATCATGATCTTCATCATCATTTTTTAAATTATTAGGAGGGTATTTGTTAGCTAAGTGTCCAATTTCTCCATAATTAAAGAACTTGAATGGCAACTTACCCTTGTATTTACCTGAACCAATTTTCAAATTTATTAAAAACATAGCTATCAACTCATCATCATCATTATATTTTAATTTATTACCTTATGTCTTCATCTCCTTTGACATAATTTTTCCTTAAATAAACTTCCTTCTTTGTAGGTCTTCCTTCACTTTCCCTCATCTCATAGGTTGTTAGGGTGCCATGAATTCCATCCATATCTATCTTGTCTAGATCTTTCATCTCTTCAATATAAGACACTTTAAAATTAAACTTAGGATTTAGATATCTCATAACCTTTTGAAAAATAATATAATATTTTAATTCTTCACCTAGGACTCGTATGATGTTGATCACTTCATCAACCCTCAACAAGTAGGCTACAATGGTCTCATCTTCATTCATCCTTAGTCTTTCAAATTATCTTCTATGGGTTTATAATTTAGCCAACTTGACCTTATTTTATCCCTCATGGATAGTCTTCAACTATTCCTAAATTTATTTGGTAGACATACAGTGTGTCACCTTCACAAACTGTACCTTTTATAGGCCATAAAGAATACCATTCATTTTTTTGAATTTTTTTTCACTAGCCTTCTTAACTACTGAAGCTGTAAGGGGAATAAGGGGTGTAGTATATCCATCTAAAAATAATTAACAAACATCATTAACTTGACACATGAATTATTTTTGCATAATAACACTCCAAAAATCATAATTGGATCCATTTAACAATAGGGCCTTACTTGTACAGAAACCACCTTGTGCTTGACAAGCCATCTTTACTTGCTTAGGATCTCCTTTAGGCTATTAGGCCTGATTCAAAGGACATGTTATGATACCAATGTTGGAATTAAAAAATAATAATGGGGGATGGGGGTGAATCAGTAACCTTAAAAAATTAATTAAATTTCACTTATCATCCATGAAACATTCATTAACATACATGCATTAACCAATGCATAAACAAGCATCTACAAAAGGACACAACATGTGAACACAAGATATATGTGGGAAACCCTCATGGTGGTAAAACCCCATAAAAATTAGCTTGAAATATAGTTATATAAATAATTAATTAATATTTAGTGAGGCACAAATCCCACAAGGAGCACCAACCCCTCACTATTCAAGTACCAACTCAACTAGCCCTTTAAAAAGCACCAACTTACAAGGAAGCACCAACCCACTAGGTAAATCAGTACCAAATCAACAATTTGGAACATATAATAACCTTTGGAAACATTTTATCAATCAACTAATGATGATTACCTCTTTTTTCTCTTCACACTCTTCTATCTATCTCAAACAACTTATTAGGCCTCTTCCCCCAACTAGCCCTCTCCTTGATAGATTTAAGACAAATGACCTTTCTCATCATCTATAAAATCACTATTAAAAATTCATGAAATATTAAAAACACCTATATTATGGTATTAAACTCATATACCTGGTTTTCAAACTTCTATTTCACTCGCTCATATCCTCAAATATTCTAACTAATTAATTAGGCCTATTAGACCTTCTTTTTATACTTGACTCTTACTTTGACACATCTTGGTTGGAAAAAAAACTCTCCATACTTAGATAAATATTGAAATATATAAAAAAAAATGTTTCAAAAGATAAACAACCACTACATATATCAGTCACCACTCATAAGGACCAAAACATTCATTAGGCTTCATAGAGACCTAATGCAATTAGGCCTTCTCAAGGCACACATTTAATTTTGACCACATTTGAACATCTTAAGACTTAATAAATGGATAAAACACTTTAAAATTTTAAATTATACCCATTATAATCTCATATTATTTCCAAAAAACCATTTATCTCATTTCTATCTTTGAACCACACCATTAGGTCTACTCGTAATTAGGTCTTCTCAGTACTAGAAAGTCTGCTTTGAAAATTTGAAGTGTACATTAAAATTTGACACATAACCATATAAAAAAATGATATTGATATAAAATAAATGACCTCAAGGTAATCATGATTTTTATTATAATTTACCATACAATGAAAAAGACCTCAAATAGACCACTTCTATATGCTCACTCACAACTACAAACAAGCTTCAAACACTCAGTCAAGAACCTTTGAATTTTCACACCTTCATAAGAATTTATCATGAATAAAAATGAATTAAATTGAACCTATGATACCTATATAAAAACATATCATTCATTATATTATTCAAATAGATGAATAATAACTCAGGAACATCATTCTCACTAACACACAAAAAATTGCTTGAATGTTCCAAAACATAGTCATGGAAACCAAGACTTAAAAAACCTGTGTGAACACTTTTATGAAATTAACACGGGTTTATATTATAATTTATCATAATTATAACATATTTAAATATATATATATATATATATATATATATATATATATTATAATTTCTAATATCAATATTGTTCTTATAGACCAGTCTAATGTCTTTATTGTACATGGACCTCATTGTGTTAGACAAGTTAAATTGAGATTAAATTTTTTCCATACACAATATTATTCAAAAATTATATACATTATTTATATATTTTATATGTATTTAAAAAAAACCTCATGAATTTGGATCCATTCACAATCCACTAAAACCCATGCTTAATCTCATTCTCACTTTTGTCGGTTTTCTTCCTCACTAGGCCTTTTTAGCGATAAGATAACTTCCATGACTATTTTAACATATTTTAAGTATATAACCTTCTCATAAAATTAAATCACATTAAAATAAAATTCCCACACTTAATCCTCTAATCATTTTCATGATTTTACCTAGTTAACCTTACCTGTTACATCAAAAATCCAAGAAATAAAGGTTTTTTGTAGCTTCCACTCACTCTTTTGACATACCAATGCCACCTGGAGGTACCTGGGAGTGTATTATACATTTTTAAATAACAAAAATATGTAATAAAAACAATTATAATCCATTTTTAATCTTATTTATAAAATTGGGTTCAACTTAGGGTTTTAAGGCACTAATAACTAGTTTCCATTCTTAGCAATTGTTCATAAAATATTGCCCCTCAAATACAAAACCAATGAAAGTAAAATTTATTTATTAAAATTATCCAAATTAAATTAAATTATTAGGATCTCATACAATGGTTTCACAAGACAATGAGCATAATAAAATCCTTCTCAGGTCTGCAACACCTCATTATATGTACACAAAAAATATCAACACCAATTTTCATGATTTATCACTTAGAATTTGACCTTAGACTTATTTAAAAACCTTGAATCAAAATTTAACACCTATTACAATTATTTAATTATATATATCACCTTGGAAACTAAATTTGACCCCTCATTAGGCCACACTAGGTCTCTTTGATCACTAGGCCTAAACATATAAGTTATACTTAGATCTTATACACACCTTTAAACCTATTACACTAATCTTAAACCATAATAATCATGTAATAAAACCTTATAAAATGATAAAACACTAAAAATATTATTCTCATGGGACTTATAATAATCACTCATCATGCTACCATGTATGTACCTTCTTGTTAGGTCTCTTCATGTAAATACTAAGCCAAAAATTGACCTAGAAACCTCCTATGAAAGGTTATATACCTTATACACATGTTAACATAGTGTCAAAAATATTCTCACATGACCTTCCACTAATTTTAATCCTTCATATATTGTTATGATGCCTCAATACTCCTCATTATGTCAGGTATAGTCTAGGACTAGTCTAGTTGCATGCTTAGGCTTAAGACCTTACCCATGAAGGTTTACCTTGAAACTTTATTGGTGGTTTAAATAATTAATATTCATGATTTAAAATCCTTAAAAATACACTCATACCTATGTGTATCCATATTACTAGACCACCATCTTCATACACATGCTCATGATATCATAATGATCCTTAAGGCTAGTGCTTAAAGGTATGCTTACCTTGAATCTTGATCTTGATCTTGACATGTTATCAACCTCATAATAATTACCATGTTTCCTTAAAATTATCTCTCAATATAAATAAAATAAGTTTCCTTCAAATTATCTCACCATAAGACTTCCTTGTCACATACCACTTCAATATGCATGATATCAATTTTGACCTTGACATTAACAACATTCCTCTTGACCTTGGAATCAATGAAAAATTCAATGACACAACACCAAAAACATGAAAATACCTCAACAATGATTCATTCTTCCAAAAATACAAATTCTCAATGTATACCATGTCCTATCACCTCACTAATGGGTCCTAATGTAAAGATTATTACATGAAGTAGTGCTTAATCCAACCCATGTAAGTTACACTAGAAGAGAAGGTTCAATTTGAATAACCATGTGATGAAAATTACCCTGATGCTCAAAAATAAAAATATGTATCACATGACACAATGTCCTACATACATGATTTACAAGGTTAAATTCATTTTTTGAAGGAGAAGGATACAACCATGTGCATTGAGATGCAAAAAGAAACTATCTCAACATAATCTAGGTAGGATGAATTTTGAGACATATTTAAAATTATCCTTAATTAAAAAATCATTCCCTTCTTAAATAATTGGAAATGACAATAGACAACAAAGATTCATGTTGACTATAATTTTAACCATGGACATTGACAAGAAGCCTATGGCCAATTAGATGTTGAAATTGACAAGAATATTGTGGTAAATACATCCATTAATGGATGAATGATATAATATGTATTGGTGTATACTAGCATAAAATTGAATGTTCTCACAAATTATGCCTAGAATAATATGGGGTACCCACTTTTAAATTTCCCCACATGTTATATTTATGGCCAACAAGACTCAGGTGGTGCCTATAAGAGTTCTAAAGGATGTCAATGTCAACATTGTGGGTGTCCCTTCCAAATGTGATTTTGAAGTAATTTAGATGGTTAAAGTTGATGAATTTTTAGGTCTATTGGGTCAACCATGGTTCTATGCCAATAATGATGACTTGTTTTTTAAGAATTGATAGATCATATTTAAGAATGACACCCACTGCATAGTCATTCCTATCACTAACAAAAAAAGGTCCCCATTTTATATAATAAGTTGATGATGATGAGAACCTCAACCAAATTTATAACATCATGACATAAGGAAATGAATATGTAGATCCTAATCCTAATTGTATGCTTAATTGTAGAGACATAAAATCCATATATAACAACATAAACATTACTTGTAAACAATGGGAATATGGAGAATATGACTTCAAAGGATGATTTTATTCTATAGTTGGTCAATAAATAAATATTCCATACAAGCTACTTAAAAAATATAAGTCTATTTGACTCATTCATAGATGCCTAATGAATGGACCAAACTTCCAATTAGATCAAGCACCTACATTTCATGGCCAAACTAAAGTTCAAGAATAATTAAAATAATTAGAGGTTTACTATGTTTTAGAAGATGAATGTATACATGCACTTCCTATTATACTTTAAGTAATAGTTGCATGTTGGTGGGTTAATCATCAATACAGATTTTTAACATGGTAATAAGTATGTGTAATGCTACATCATCATTTTCACCATGACAACTAGGCTCATTCCATACTTAGTTATAATGGTATTAAGTCCCCAAAATAACCATCTAGCCACATGTGAGAATATTTGGAATGTCAACAAGACATATATACTATAATCCTTATGGGTACATGCATTCTATGACACTCTACATAGTTGGGATACACCACCCTATGCTCATCAAGAGACATACCTAGATATAGATACCTAGAAATGCATCAAACATGATATGTTCATCACCTTTGCATTCTCCTCACCCTAATAAAATTTTAACTTATCTTTACAAATGATCTATCAAATAGTACTAGGATCATGCACTAGTTGAAGATAAAATATAGATAATATATGTTGTAACTGAGGATGACTTGGTTCTTCTAATAACCTAATATTATTAATATGAATAAACTATAACCCAACTCAAAATTTGAATATAACCATAGGGAATAAATATGGAAGGGTAAGCAGAAGGTTATATGTCAAGTTGATGAGGGGACTAGTACAAATCCCCCTAAAACTACCATTTGATCACTTAAAATTGCCTACAAAATATGAGGTGTGCAAGGTAAAAGATAATATTTAATCTAAATACAAACTATATTTTTTTCCACTCTAAATGGTTCAGTACAATATTGGCACATAATACACCCCTAAGATGGCTACTATAGGAAATTAATGGTCTGAAGAAGAATTGGCTAACATATTTGAACTTATATACAATTATGCAAAAATGTTCCCATGCAAATACATATAGATGAAAGGAGTGCATATATCATTAGGAAAAATGCACATTAAAATAGATGAGGGTGTTCACCTAGTTAGGAAGTGACCATATTGAATGAATCCTAATATACACACGTGTTAAAGAATAAATTGATGACATGTTATGTGCTAGGGTTATCATACCCATTTATGAATATTAATTGATTAGCCCCATGGTGATTAGAATAAATAAATATGTTTGAATATGTATTTGTATGGATTATAGATAGTTAAATCTTATTTGTGTCATAGACCCATTTCCATCACCATTCATAAAGGATATTTTGTAAGGTGTCACTAGTTGTGAAATGGGGATCATTTACATACAATGTTATCATATTTGTTTTAAATAATTCACCATCAAACTTCTCTTATATTATGTTGGAGGAATTTAAATATCTCATCCACAAGTTCCTCCAAGTCTATCTAGATTATTGGACTATCTACGGTTTGGTTCATGACCACTGTGCCAATTTGTGCCTCATACTTGAGCATTGTTGACAAATATAGATGTACTTAAACCTAAAAAGTTTATCTTTACCACACCTTTTGGGATCTTCTTAGGGAAAATAATTTGTTAGGATGGAATTATTTTGTATCTATCCAAGATAGTGGTTATTTTTCAACTCTCATATCCAACCACTCAGTGCAAGGTCCACACCTTCTTTGGTCACATGGGATATTATCATAAGTTCATTCATAGATATGATAACATAAAATCTCCTTTATAATAATTGATAAAAAAAGTGGCCTTTTTATTTGGACCAAACACCATGAATAACATTCAATGCCTTTAAGGAAAATTTTGTAATTTCACCTATCCTTCAATTTATAGACTCGACAACACAATTTCATGTACACATAAACACTTCTGGCTTGGCATGGGGTGTAATCCATAAGTACCCTAACAAAGGATATATAGCTCATCCTATATATTTTTCTAATCTCAATTTTACCTTGGTGGATAAGAATTAATCTAATATATAATGGGAATCCTTATCCATGGTATATACACTTCAAAATTTCTATCATTACTTGTTAGCCACTCTTTTCACCTTCTTTATTGATCATGAGGCACTCAACTACCTTGTGAATAAACCAAAGTTTCATAGATGAATCTATTGGTGGATTATTATCTTTTAGGAGTTCTAATTCTTTATGGTAATAAAACATCTCAAATTAAATTTTTATCCTGACCTTATCTCATATGTTTTTTATACTAAACCAATGTGCATTATAGAGGATGATTTACCTGATGTAAAAAAAATTCAATTTATTCACATACATGAAGAATTGGAGGAAATAGTTTCTTTTCTTATAATAGGTTTTTCACTAGCCCATCTCAACACCTAAGAATAAAAAACAATTGGTTGTATGTATTATACCTTTATAGATTATTGAAGGATACCTATACAAACTAGGAAAGGGTGAGGTTTTATGTAGATGTTTCATGTAACATGAACACATAGAGGTCCTCTGAGAGGTCCATGAGGGTATTTTTAGAGGATATTATGCTAGTGATGTAATGGCATGAAAGGTACTATAAGGTAGTTTATGGTGGTCCACCATGTTTAAATATTCTAAAACTTATATGTGTCAATGTGATATATGTTAACAAGTAGGAAAACAAAAACATAGGGATGTTATGCCTTTTCATTCAATATTGGATTATGATCCTTTTTAAAAATGGGCTACTTCTTTTGTTGGGCCCATTACCCATGATATAGGATGAATTGATGCAATCTACATCATTACCACCATTAACTACCTTATGCATTGGGATAAAGTAGGGCCCACACATGATTTTACTATTGTAATTATCACAAAGCTCCTTTGGTAAAATATCATCACTATATATAGATTCCCTTTAAGTATTAAAATTTATTGTGGTACTCATTTCCTTAATGAAATGATATGCATCCTATTATCTAGGTTGATGATTGTGTACCACAAGATAACTCCATAACTCCCTTAAGCCAATAGCACAACTAAAGATTTTAACAAAATCTTGGGCCACACATTGATAATATTTTCACTATTGGTTGTATTAACTAGGATGATCAAGTTTTTATAATCTTATTGACCTATATAACCACTTAAAACTTATTGAACAAGAGTACTCATTTTCATCTTATCTTTAGTGTAAAATCAATTCTACTAGTAGATTTATTTGTTCTTTCTTTATTTATTTCATGCGTTGGCTAGTTATATGACAAAGAATATCTAAAAGTGCACCTTGACATTTTATTATAGTTAGATGAAGTATGTTTTCTTTCCCATTAGATCCAAGTAATTGAAATATAGAATTGGAAAGCCTGGCATGATAAACATATCAAACACAATGTTTTATCTTAGTATGCACATATTGGTCTATGATTCCAAGTTCACATGCCACTTTGGTAATATTCATGTCCATTGGTATGGTTTTTTCATGATTCATACCATCTGTCCCACTAATGCATGTAATTTAAGGTGATTAGATGGCCATTTCATTCCATGTCATTTAAATTTTATTCATAGTTGACCATATAATTCCATGTAATATTTATAATAGTTCTCAATAAGGCATGTTCCACTAGATTACTTTATCCTTTTTATTTTGTTTTACAATAAAGTGATGCACTAATTACACACTTTTGTTTATATTTAGTTAAACACATGGTTATTTTTTGTTTTTATTTTGGTCATACCCATGGAGGATCATGAAAATAATTTAGTGTGGGATAAGTTTAAATATGATTAAATCAAAAATAAGAATGTAAATTAAAATTTAGATGGAATCACACATAGGAAGGGTATGCAGGTGAAGCGCAGTAGACATGGTGGGCACGTGTGCAGTCAAAATCATAAGTGGAAGTGTAATTGAAAGTGCAAGAGAAAGAATTATGGAAATACACACATAATGGGCATGCAAGTGGAATCATATAAGGAGAAAGTAGCTCACATAGGAGGTGGTGTGTCACCTAAAGTGTGTAAACAGAGTGGAAAAGGAAAATCCATTATGAATGGGTCAAGAGGGATAAAGTAGTTCCCATTTTGGAGAATGGGAATTAATTTTTATATTTATAAATTAATATAAATAAATCATGAGGATGGGATAGGTGTATTAAATGGATAAATTATTAAGCGTAATGGCAAGCATTCTAAAAGGAAATCATGGCATACCATTAGATAACATTAATGAGTGAAATGATGGATGAAGGCATGGGAGATTAAATGTATTCAAGTCCTTAATACTATATAAAGTTAGAAGGTGATCATTTTAATACTTTACTATTGAATTTTTTAAAACTTATAGAGCCTAAGTGAATCATTTTTAATTCACCAAAAGGAGCATTCATCAAACTCTAGTGATAAATTCAAAGCTAAAGAGTAAGGTGATAATCATGGATGAGGAATATGGTGAAATTATGATTGAATAAATTTTGTTGAGGAAGTTATAGGTTATAGGTATCAACGTCCACCATTAGAGTATTTTGAAGTATATATCTAAGGAAATTCAAACGAAGAAACATATACTATTTTAGAAGAGTTGGATAGTCATGCCTCAACCTTTGATTACCTTAGAGTGTGATGTAGACAAAGAAGAAGACCTAGAGAGAACCTTTACCAGTCACACCTGAAGAGGAATAATGTGATGTCATAAGAGGATGACCTATTCTAATATATAATTAAACCCATAGTGACTCTAATGAGAAAGTATAAATTGTAGCATAATAAGAAACATAAACATATATTAGGATGAAAAAAGCAATGGCATGTGAGGGGGGAAAGAAGTCTACAACACAACTTCTACCCTCTTTTTTAATTGAATAAATGAAACACAATAACTTTTTCTTATATAGATAAGAGTGAGATTCAAAGGTTTTTTCATGTCAAGTGATCTACTATAGCCACCATCATCCAAGGGAAGAGGGAGATTTGAATCAAGATTATAGAGTCGAGCACTAGAATCTAAGGAATGAGGTGACCTAAGAACTCATTTTTTTTATCAATTGGAAAACATTAGGGTTTTCCAATTGTTTCACTTACCTTATTTTGGTAAGGCCATGGAAATAGTGATATTTCATATCTCATGCATCCATGAAGACTATTTGTACTTTGTAGTGCACAATCACTACCCAAAGGGTTAGTAAAGAGACATGATTACAATTTTAAGGTGTGGATGTTAATATGGATATATAGGACCAAAAACAAGTAGAAAAGGTGGAAGTATTTCTAAATTAAAAGGAGGGCCACACAATGTATATCACTAGCCTCTAAGACACCACCATCATGTTTAGAAATGACCAAGATTGGGGGAGAAGATAGGTGGAAATAGGTATACATGGAACACCTCTATGTGGTGATCTAAATGTCCCAAGGGAAAAAATACAATCATATCTTATATTTTTATAATAATATTATGGAATACGTAGATAATACCCATCACCTTCTAAAACATAAATATTTGGGGGAACAATTCCTCTTTTATTAGTATTTTATGAGAGTGGCATTCTAGAATGTGGAGGGAAAGAGTTGAAGTGGTTATACCCACCATAAAACAAGTCCCCTCTATAATGATTTCAATATTTCACTTTTTCAATAAACATCTCCCCTTCCCAAAAAATAAAAATGAAGGGATGGTTCAAAGGGCTGAAGGAGACATTTGACAATTAATGGTACATCCATAAAGATTTATTAGCATAAATGGGAAATCAATCCTAGTTTGTTATGATTTAAAATTATTCACTTGTGTGAATCTAAATGGAGCCCAAAAATAACTTGTTGAGTTGGATCAAGATACCATATGCATTTAGATCCAAGTACTTTAAAAAATTTATGAATAATATTACTAATGCACACAAGGTGCACATTAATGATGATAAATTTGTTGTTTAAAATTATACTCTTCGGTAAATGTATGTTTACCTTATAAATAAATCATTTAGGGAAAATTTTATTGCATATGTTATATATATTGATGTGTACTAAATTCTCATAGGAGGACATAGTCATATGTTTTATTATATGCTCAAACCCAAAAATAAGTCTTTAGTCAACCTAGAGGCCCCTAAATAAACCCTTCATCTCCCATTAGAAATAATAGCATAAAGAAGGTAGAAAAAAAATAGAGACCAAGGCCTAATGCCACTATAATTATAAGAGAAGAGAAACCTAAGGATCAAAATATAGCCCCATCACCTCCAAAATACCAAGGAATTCCTACACAACACAAACAAAAGGGCCTTAACGCCACCTAACAAAGTGTTGTACCTTTAGTACATGCACATTCTAAACCAAGTATTGGGGTATCAATAAAAAGGGTCATGAATACATAACCATAAAATAAAAAATAACCTAAGGAAAACACCACCAAGATTCAAGATGAAAACCCAGTGAAACAAAAAGAGTCTACCCCTAATGATGCATAAATAGACACTGGAAGTCCCACTGGTGAGGAGGGGGTAGATAGAGGCATGACTCTAAGCTCTATGGAGTAGGATGTTAGCTTAAGTGTACAGTAACATATTTATCTAAATTTTGATATCCCTAAGTGTGACCCAAACAAGGGAAATGAGCCTACTTAGGAATCAGAGTAACAACAAGGAATGTAGGATGATGCCCTCTTTATTTGAGGATATATTGAAAAAAATGTCCCCAAATAATAATTGTATATCTGGTGTATTTTGATGAGGATTCTTCCATTAAAACTTGATGTGAGCTATCATTTTATGGATGTGTTTAATGAGGAACACAATTTTATGTGTATCCCTAATAATTTTCATTAGCCCAAGTAAGCATGACCCTTATTAAGTTGTCTCTCATAGTTACATGGATAAAGTCTCTACAAGGCTATGATGTTAATCAACTTTAGTGAAAGCATCAATAGGTCATCAACTTGTACCAATATGAATGTGTTAAAATAATAAATATTGAATAAGAACTAGATGAAATTAATCACCAACTAGAAGAAATGACATTAGCTTGAGTAAATAATCTAAAATTATGAAAATCAATTTTACAATAAGATCCAAAACTTTTCAATGGAGTGCCCCTTACAAGCAAACCTATTGATAAGCTAGAGACCCTGGTGAATATTTTATTACAAAAAATCAAACACTAGTTCAACCTCCAATGTGAGAAGACTTGGACTATGGATTAATTTTTAGAATCTATATAAGTGGGTAAGAGGTTTTTGGCCCAAGTTAGTTTCATAGATTCCATAGTAGATGGGTTTTTTTTCAAGTTAGTATGACCTACCAAAGTTTTAAAAGCTATGCTTTAGCTTGAGGAATATTAACACTAAAAACTAGCTAAGAATGCACTCACTATAAATGATAAAGTGATACACACCAAAGCATTCCAATATTTGAAGGAACTCATAACTAAAAAACTAACTCATAACCAAGAGCTTAACCCTAGTTTTGAGGCACTCTAAGGATAGGTTTTGATAAATGTTATAATGCTTGTGGACATCCACAATGATGCTACTACATCACTTAATATTTTGCTAACTTAATCAACTAATTCTATAAAGTATCCCCAAGATCCAAAATGGATAAAATGTGAATTTTAATAAATTAACTCCAAGTTACAAACTACATTAAACCATTGAGATGAGGTCAAATGCTAAGTCAAGAAAATGAGACCTAAATTTTTGGTATTTGAGGGACTTGAGGATGGTCCATAGTCTAAGACAGAATATTGACTTTGTTTGGGTGATGTTGGACCCTAAATTTTATATCAATTTATTTTAATTAATTTTGGTGAGAAATGGGCATGGAAGAATCAAGTCACAAATAATAAGGATGTAGGCAACACAGAGGAACCAAGGATGCAAGACTTGGGAAATTATCATATGACTTGTACAAGGGCATGGAAGGAATAATTGGTTAAGAAAATACATTTCATGAGCATAGGAGGAGAATAATTCAAGCATAGAACTAGAACTGGCTTGTGAGAAGATAAGGACTTGACATCAAATATCTAGCATATAGTAGGTATATATAGGTAGTTAAGCTAGTATAAATAGGAATTAAATGTAATGATGTGACATGACTAATTATTTTTAATGGTATTTAATAATTTATCACTTTCATATTAATTTTGTAAATTAATTATTAGGTTATAATCATGTATAAATACCCCTAGTTTTACTTAGAATTTTATTGATGTTGTTGGTAGTTGTTGTATAATGGTAAATGTGATCTTGAGATTATTAATTTTCCTGATATGCATCAATAATTGTGTATGGTTACCATTGAAATATAATAAAATGGAATACTTGTGTTTCTAAAATATAGGTAAACTTGTCATGGAACTAATGGTACTATTACTCTTTTTCTTGATTTGTGCCTATCTCTTTACTTGTGAGAAATAGCTTAAGTATGGAATGATTTCATGGTAAGAATTATCTTAAATATTATATATTTAGTTATAACTAAGTGCCTAATAAAACACCTTACTATAGAAAGCCTCATGTATACACCATTTCATGATAGAACTAATGGGAACTGATCTTAAGCCATGTGCATCATGTGAGTGCACAATACCATTTATCACTTGATAAGCCAGCATGATAGCTAGTTGGACCTCTTATCCTCTTTGTACATGTGACCAAGAAAAGTAATTTTAAAATAAATTAAAATAACCCAATAATAAATTTTCATAAAAAGGATAATTGCTTTAATAATTTCATTGTTATCATCAGTCCAAATGCACATCCTATTTACAAGATTTTTCTAGATCCATATCATTTCCAAGATGGAAATGACATTATTCTTGAAGAAACTATTGCAAAAAAATTATGGAACCACTACCTTTCTTATACCCATTATTTGATATAATGAACTTAATCCTAAAGAACATAATAACTATAGCTTCTTCTTTAACAAATATTATAAAGACTGTTTTTGTTCATACGAAGATATGCCTGGTATTGAAAATAGAATCATTATCCATAATATCATCACTTATCCTAATGTGAAACTGGTGCATCAAAAGAAATGAAAATTACCTCCTAATATTGGTACCTTATGTCATAAATAAGTCATCAAAATTGTATATTACAAAGAATGGGTATCCAACATTGTTTTGGTTCATGATAAATTCACCATAGTCATTCATATCTTTATCTAATTTCATAATCTCAACATAGAATTTCATAAAGACAATTTCTATTTACCATAAATTTATGACATTTTTATTCTACAGCTATATATGAGATGTTATCTCTCATGGAAATTTTCTTAGTATATAATAAGGTTCACATCACTCATAAAGATCAAAATAAAACTACTTTCACCACTAAATGGGGAACCTATTGCTATGTTAAGACTCCCTTTAGCCTAAAAAATGTTTGATATACTTATAAACATTAAATTACCCATATATCCATGATCTCATTCATAAAATATCTAAAACATATGTGAATCATATTATTTATAAATCTAAGCATCAATAAAATCACCTACATGACCATGTTATCATCTTTGATCAACTCATCAAATGAAAATTTAGACTCAATCAACACAAGTTTTTTTTTAGTCTCACTTATATCAAACTCTTAGGATTTATAGTTTATGTCCATGTGATTTATTTTTATCCCATTAAAATCAAAGTTATCATCAACATTTTTAATCCTCACTTTAATTTAGACATTTGTACCTATCTTGGAAAATTTGGGGCAATCTAATGATTCATCCCCAAGATGGATGATTATATTTCACTCCTCAATAACAATTTTTTCTCTAATGGAACAATGCATGTCAAAAATATGTTGATCACATGAAGGAATCATTAATTTATTATTCTACTATTTGACCACCTTCCAATGATCTCCCACTCATCTTATATACTTCATCTAACCCTATATCAAGTGGATAAATGCATGTTAAAAAAGATGAATTTGATATAGAATATGCCATATAATACATATGTTTTGTCATGGTATGTTATGAGACCTTCTATGAAAAATTCAAAAATGATTATCATGCCATATAATTAACAACAAAAAATATTCACCATTCTATGCTTTACTACACCACTTATGTCATTGTCCATTGTGACCACCTTCGTCATTTACTCTCCAAATATTTATTACCTAGATATATAATTGGTAAAAGGATGTCCCTCTTAATCTAAATTGACTTAATGGTTATTACACAAAAATTATTCAAAGGATAAGTGATCATTAATCAACTTGAAACCACACCTACACCAATTGTTAATCACCTTTAGGATAACATTCTCAATGAATAAATCAATGACCTTGAATTCATTAATCAATCAATATATATTAAATACTATTTTAAAATTTTCATCACTAAGCCTAAAACTTCCATATCCAAACCTAAATTAATCATATAATAATTACTAAAAGTTATAATTGATTTACATGAGGATACTTGGACACTTCATTTTTATGGATCTAAATGTCTACAAGAAGATATGGTAGGTTCTATATTAAAATACCATTGACATAAGTTCATTATTTTAATTTTTAATTGAAATTTTAAGTCACTAATAACATGGATGAATATGGAGGCCTCATCTTATGTATACAAGTACCTATTGATTTATACATCACATGCCTTAAAAGTTCACAACTTACATTTCATCAAGTCAATGATGAATACCAATGTAAAATTGAATACTTATCTCATATAATAAACCTACCTCCACTCTTTTTAAATAATTTTCATTTTTTACTATCAAAAAATCCCATGAGAAAAAATATTATAGCTAAATCTCTTGGCTCATTAGCCTCTATTTTTCACCCTCATCAGTCACTTCATGCTTAAAAATTTATCATCCACATGAGCAAGTCAATGATATTATGCAATCCAATGATAATTATATTATTTTACACATCAAGGTGGTTACTACTTGATAAATCCTATGGTACAAATACATTATCTAGTTTATTGAGAATCATAAATATCCTCCAAAGATTGACTCTCATAAAAAGACCTAACTTCACAAACATGATTAAAAATACATCATTAGATAATATACCATTTAATATTATAATTTTTAAGGTACCTTGAACCATTTTATTACTTAAAATTAATATCCTTCTCTTCTTGAGAAATCACATTGGTTTATTCCAATGGTCACTGTATTAGACATGATAATCCCTATAAATGCTTACGCATGAAATATAACTCACATATTATTGAAAAATATGCCATCACCTTTACTAAAAAATGTAATCCTTAAAAAATTCATGATGATATTAATTACTCTCCTCTAGTTAAGTTTCAAACCTTGGAGTCTCTTTAGCCATTTTCTATGTGGGGATTATATCCCATTAGAAAATTACCTAGATAACATGATGGCCATGTGTTCATCATTACTACCATAAAATACTTTACTAATTAGGTTAAAATTATGCCCCTTGTATATTTTATTTGCATAAATATCTCTAAATTAATTATTAATAATATCATATGTCAGTTTAGTACCTCACACCATGATCTCTAACAATGGTGGGAACTTTAAAAATGAACGCGTGAAATAACTATGCAAAAATTAAAATTACAAAAAATTTCCACACCTTATTACCCTCAGTGTAATGTTAAAATTGAATCCATTAAAAATATATTTTAAAATACTATTAGGGACTCTAATTATAACTATCATCTCAATATTTACCAGCCACTTTGGTCTTATCCTACTAGTATTTAAACCACCACTAGGGAAACTCCCTTATCTTTAGTTTGTGACTTTGAAGCTTTCATTCCATTATAAGCCGAGTTAACATCCTCACACATCTATTTTCATACAATAATTCCCAAATGAATATATTCATGAAGTTTTTATTCATTCTTTATATATCTTTGATGAGTTACATATGGGTGATTTATTAAATAATCACCAATACAAAGCTCACATAGCTAAAAAAACATTAAAATTTGTCAAAGTATATAGTTTCAATGGTGGAGACTTAGTATTTAAAATAGATTACAATCATGAAAAATAAGATAAGTATGCCTAAATTTTTTTAGTTCCCTACTTAATGAAAGACATTCTTGAACCTATTACTTGAAAACTACAAATTAATGAAGGACACATCTTCAAATAATCAACCGACACTCAGGTTTTAAATTACTTTTCTTAGTTTTATATTCCCCCTTAGTTTTAATTTTTAAATTATTATTTGCATTTCTATTATGTTTTACTTGCATGATTATATATATATATATATATATATATATATATATATATATATATATATATATATATATATATATATATATATATATATATATCCTTTAGATCAAACATTTCTTATAGGTTCTACTAAGAATTTAATTCTTTTTAGCATAACATCAGCTTCAATTCATAACACATGTATGGGTTTCTCTCTTTACAAATTTATCCTTCTTCCTTGGTATTTACATATTTTAAATTTTTTTACACAAATTAATTTTTCATTTTTGAGTTACATTTCAAACCTCAACTATGAATAGGCATTACAAATTAATTTTACTCCCAACCTGAACTAGGTGTCTTTCCTAAAAGATAAAGAAATGGTTGATAGTAGTGTTTTAATGCATTTAGAATTAGTCATATTATTTTGTGGTAAAATTATATCATT
This sequence comes from Torreya grandis, assembly GCA_037957365.1. Lineage (NCBI taxonomy): Eukaryota > Viridiplantae > Streptophyta > Pinopsida > Cupressales > Taxaceae > Torreya > Torreya grandis. The sequence continues at coordinate 190,966 of JARHVA010006933.1, read as the reverse complement.
ATATCCTCATGTCTTCATTCACATATATCAACTCTCATGATGGTAATTCATGTGTACCTATCATTATACCAACTTCATTTATATATTTTTTGGATTTGGTATAACCCAATCATTTTATGTTCATTTCCATAATTCCGCTTATTTCACATCACTTTGGGTACACAAAGGTCAATTTAAATATTAGACTATTTTATTGTTTGCAAGTTTAGGAGTCCTCAATATTATGGTATTTTGGTTCTCTTCTCTAACCACCAATTATAAGTTTTCGTATGATAATAATTTTTAGCACCTATGTTAAGTTTTTAAAATATGTATAGAGGAGGAACAGAAAAAATTAAAATTTTTAAAATCTATATCATATAAGAAAAATACAATGAAAAAAAGGTAAATACACTCTTAAAATTAATATCACACCAAAACATGTGATCTTTATTTGGTACATCTCCTATGCTAGTCGAATCTCAAACTCCATGATTAGAATCATGATATATTCAAGTTTTATTGGGGTGTGGTAAGATATTAGAGAAAGGTAGGATGTCTCATTATCTCATTTTATATATATATATATATATATATATATATATATATATATATATATATATATATATATATATATATATATATATATATATATATATATCCAACTAATTTCTTACACAATTACCCAAAATTCATGGTAGATCGACTAATTTATAAGTGGTCCTGAATAATGGGGAACATGTTGTGGGAAGGTAGGAATATTTTAATTTTCATTCATATTAACCCTAATGGGATGATATTTATAATTCACTAGTTATCCCTGTCTTACATTTTTAAAAAGGGTTTTCTAGGCTATTGGTGTTGAAATATTCTAGTCTTGCCATCTTGATTTGAGGGTCTTATTTTTAACAAATATATGTTTTCACCTTAGTTCCACCCTCTTTCCCCACCACCCCCTTCAGTACCCCTTGATATGAATGTGTTTCTATAAAATATACTCACACCTTATTTTCTTTCCATTCTCCATATCTTTCTGACATGGAAAGAATATGGTAGTTTTAGTTTATCCATCATTACTATAGAACTTATATTTTTGAGTTGTAAGATTATCTCTTGGTCATTACCCTATCTTTCTAGCTGTTATATTAGTTATGTTTTGAGACATTTAGTATTATATTAAAAATTTTATGGGCCATTTGGTCTTATTTCTACCATTTTCATCATTTTTTCATCTTTTGATTGTTAGTTCTCTTTCATAGATGTTTTTTTATAGTAATCATTTCATGTTTTTACACCTTTATTTCAGTATGTATTTTCACTTCTCTTAAATTTTTAATGGTATCATTATTTATTTCCATGTTTCATTTGTTTGACTTGAATTTTTAATTTTCTTACTTTGGATACATTTTTAGCCTTTTTGGTTATTAGTATCTTTGGCTTTTCAATAACCTAATTTTCCATTTTACTTGGTAATTTGGTTCTAATGTAGCCTTTTTCATCTTGGTTTACCCATTTTTATTGTGATTTATTTAACTTTGATATTTTTAAATTTAATTTGAATTTTATATGTTTATTTACCTATATTTATAGACTTATATCTGTAGGGTTTGTCAATGCAGTTATTACACCTTCCACAATCTAAAACATGATTTTAGCATGTAGTCATTTAGATATAAAAGGTAATCCAATATATGTATCATGGTAATTTTAGCTATTCATTTATCAATAATTTCCTTTTGAAATTCATATAAACTAAATTATTATGTTGTTATGTTATTTCCCAAAGCCTTATCCCATTTTACACTATTGTGACACATGATGACCTTGAGGTGGGGTATATGTATACATAATATTTTTCAATTTTTTTAAAGACACTTTATCTAGAATCGACATATTAATTTTCAATCTCCTTCAGTGCATGAATTAAGGGTACACTATAAAATATGTGGTTAAGCCTCTAGTTATTTGTAATAGATATTATTTCCTATTTATCATTCTTATATCCATTTTATCTTCCTCATATTTTATAGCTTATGTTTTTCCCTTCCATCTTACATCCTCCATCTATATCATGACTAGTATTTCCTACTATATAATTTTGGTCTAATATAGTCTTATTTTACACTTGTCCATTCCCTACTTCATCAATTTGATTGATTCAATTATGAACATGTCAGTGTGATCTTCTTAACTATGTTATCTTAGATGACATAATTAGAGGTCTATCAACCCAATTTCAACTACATCAAGCTAGCTGATGGAATTAGCTTAACTTTCAAGACATTTTATAGATATTGATCACTATAAATAAAATTCACCATTTCATTCCTTTAGAGAGACATTAATTTTGTATTGTTATTATAGACACCCAATTCCTAACACCATTTTTGTTAAAATTGTCAATCTTACTTGAATTGCACTCAAATACACAATTTAGGCCAAAATCACTTATACACACTAAATGATTCAATCTTGTCATACAAAAGTGCCTATTTAAGCTAATGTATCCCTAAATGAGTGAATTCATATTATGTGATTCCTAAATTTTCTTAAATCATTTTGAGCCAAAATGATGATTTTGCATTTTGGTGATTTGGATCACTCTTTTCTTCTAATTTTCTAGTACATGTCACATAAATTTGTTATTTTTTGTTAGCAACATCCTAAATGGAATCAAAATCCATATGCATCTAACATCACCTTCCAATTCTTTTGGAGTTAAATTATGACCCAGTCATATGAATTTATAACCATTTTGATTAATTGTGCATCAATTTCCAAAGAATTACACTAAAACTGATTAATCTTAAATAGCAAAATTAAACCAAATTATGAGCTTAAGTAAAAATTCCATCGAGAAAATTGTTTTTTTTTTTTGAAATTTATTCTAAATATTTGCATCACCTAATGACATGATCAATGGGGTGGCATCCTTAAGCCATAAATATAATAAATGTCAAGTTTATGGGCACCCATGCCTAATTAATGCCTCTTTCTCCCAAATATTTATGGGGACATTTATGGATTTATTGTGTAATATTGGATTAGTTCATGGCCACACATCTCAATATTGAGACAGATGGTCATGGTTGGTCCTGACCCATTTGAAAAATCTACAAATAGAAGGGCATAAAACATCATTTTAAAGCTTAAATTGTGTAAACTTATAATTAAAGATTCTCTCCACAAATAATTTGTGTAGTTTGATAAATGTTATATTTGTAATAAGATAGCTTAATTTGATAGGCATAGATTTGATTTCTTATCTTGATCCTAGATTATGCATGGTGATCTTGAGATGATGGAGGAGCTTAGAATTCATTTTTGACAAAGACAAGAATACCAAATTAATTTGTAAAACATGTTTGGAGCCACCTTTGGATGGTAAAATCACTTGGGAAGGTAATAGGTATGTGTGCTTTCTTTCAATTGCTTCATATTGTCATTTGCAAACCTTGTTGAATAAGTTGGCCTAAATTGTTAGTTCTTATGCATTATTTTGTGTTTTTCATGACTAATACTTGAACTAATCATATTTTTAATCTAACACTACATTTTGGCATGATCGATGGGAAAATAATGTCCATTCAAGCAAGGAAGACATATTGGCAATCTTAGATCTCCAATAAAGTCATTAAAAATTCCTTTAACAATAATTTTTATGATCATTTTCCCATTTTTCTAACATTTTTTGTGCATAAATAGGTGAAACAGTGAATGAAATCAGTTCTAGGTGACTTTTATTGATCAAGGCCAACCAATATTGATTGGGTTGTATGAGAAAATAAAGCTAAAATTTTCAATTTTTGAGATTTATTCAAGTCTTTTAAATCAAATTTGAATTTATGTCTCTAGTCTAAAAATTTTCTTGATCCAAAAGTTTACTTTTGGAGATTTTATCCTAATAAATGAACTAACAAGTATTTTTGAGCACAACATTTTTGCCTTCAAGCTCACAAGTGACCATTATTAGTTGGTATTGATCGGTCACATTAAGATATGATCAACATCGGTCTTGTAACAACTAACATTGGTCAATAGTGACTGATGTCAATCTCCATGTTTTGAAAAAAACATATACCTGAGATAAAAAAAATACAAAGTTATTTAATTTTCAAATATGCTTCAAATATAAACAAGACTCTCTAATTTTTATTGAAAGACCTACGAGTAAAAGTGTTTATTTGAGCATAACTAAGTCTTTTTAACATTTTATTTGGTGTTTAAAAAGAACTAAGAACCTTCCCTTTGGTGTTTAAAATTAAAATTAGATGGTCTATTTGAATGTTTTTCAATGTTTTTTCAAACTAAGGCCAAGGGGATAAGAACTTCACTTCACATTTCAAATTTGGTGTTATAAAACTTAACATTCACTTAAATTTTCAATTCTTAAAGTGTTTTTTTATGTAAATCATCTATCACTTGATTGTTAGATTGTTTGAGAAAAATATTTTCCAATGTATGCTCTCCCCCCATCCCCTATAGGGAACTCAGGTGATCAAAAATGCCTTTTCATTACAATTGTGACTCTATCCAAGGCATGAAAAGGAAGTTATCTATGTTCTCCCCAAATCTTGTATGGTTTGGGTGATCTAAAAATAACCCTAAAGCCTTTTTACTTATATTTCATTTCATACAATTTTTTTTGTGATGGGGATGTCATTACCTCCCATGGGTTCTCTAAGGAAACATTGACCTAGGGCTTCATCTCCTGGCAATGTTTCAACCCCACTCCATGATGGGGTATACAAATTAGGGTATGCATACTACTAGAGCTAGGGGTTGAGTAGTTAACCTCTCCTTTAGTAATGAAATCTTGAGTCAAGTTTAATCAAATAGGGGATTCCACTAAGCAATCTATGGATGGAATTATCATGTAAAGGAATAGACCCTTCCATGATGAGTTAATTAGTTTGAACTCAATTGATGTGTTGTATCTCTTGTGTTAACCACACTTGGGACCATTTAGATGGTTATAAATTATAAGGTTTATAAATCCCTTCCTACTATAGAGTATTGTTGATGTAGGTATGACTAAAATTCCATGTCATCATATTTTTACTTAGAATAAGGGGGTGTAAAATACCCTACCATATAATGCATTTTTATTTTGAATGAACACTTAGTTTCCTTCCAAGTGTATGTATATAGATAGATTTCAATAATACAAAGCAAACCTTTTCAGTTTAGGGCTTAAGACAATTACTTAGTTGCATTTGTCTTTTTATCTTAGCTTATTTGGTCCTTGATTTGAGTAAAAACTTCTTGCAAGCTAACATCATAACCAAACACATTGTCCATAAGTTTTTGAACAAGGAGGTGTTACATTGTCCAAGTGAAAATCAATATTTTCCTTGTTCAAATTTTTCATCTTAAACATTGTGTCATACTATCTAATTGGTATAGCTATGCTACCCTTTTAAGTCTAAACCAATTCCCAAATTATATTTAAGTCCTTCATTAATAGTTCAAATTCCAAATTGTACCTTTCTAAGTTCATAAGGTTGGTGTGTTAAATTGGGTTTGCCATTTGCACTTACTTGAGAGAACATGGATTCAATTTCCTATTTGGATTAAAGGAAATTTATAAAATCATCATCCATTTTCCTCATTGGTGAACTTAAGTCATCTTGTGCATTGCTTTTACTCTAAATTCTAGAAAAACATTTTATACTACCATTGCTATTACCATGTGGTGGCATTATGTTTCCTATTTGGTTCTAGTTTTATACTTAGGAATTCTTACATGTTTCCACATTTTGAGTTTCTTGGTTCAAATTGTCTCCTTCCTAATCTGAAGGGATTTCTTCTAGTTTCCTAATAGCAACACATTAAGGTTGAACTAGTTTTTATGGTATTGACTTATATCTAAATCTAGGCTTTAATGTACTAGTTTACACTTTAGATTGTTGAGTTATCATACCCTCTTCCAATTCATATGATTTCAACTTTATCCAAGGTTGAGTAAATTCATGAACATCATTATTTTAATTATGTTGTATTATGACACCCTCCCTATTATAGTCTCTTTAGTACCTATTCATCTTATTTATAAAAAGATCAAAACAACTACCATGTTCAAACATTTGCAAATCTGGTCAAATGTAGAGAACAATATTTTTTTAGACATGACTCAAAGGTACACTCATAATTGGATCCTTTATGGACCTAGATATGAGGAGGAGCATTATTATGATATTCAAGATAATTTTTTGGTCTTTGAAGATATTCTAACAATAGTGGGATCTGAGAAAGACTTTTTATACTATCAACCCCAAGATGACAAAGATGAAGTCCTTCTAAGGTTGACATATTTAGGTAAAATACTATCATTGGATTTTCCTATGGAATAGTTGCACACCTTAGTAAGATAAGGAGAACAACAACGATAGCACATTTTCCAAAACATTGCATAATCAAACATACCTTCTTCTTATAAGAATGGTAAGTAAATAATTATAGAGTCAAAACTAATAGATCAAGATCTTGTTAACAAGATTAAGAAAATAAGTCAATGATATGCAGATCAAGTATCATGAACTTAATATACTCCTTAGTAGCTACATCAATCCATAATGATGCTTCAAAAGAATAAAGAAATTTGGTTAAAATAATGTAAAATATAGTTGAGAACACAATAATGATATATCAAGATGTCTCAATCAAGCAAACCAAATCCCAAGAGGTTCCACAACACACTCCACTATACATGAAGATCATGAACACATTATTAAGATCCATATCGGTAGCAAGTTGTCTATAGAGAAATCTTTTTGAAAGAGTGTTGGGTACTAATTTTTATGATTAATTATGCTAGTTACCTCATATGTTGACTAAGGCATGCATTTCCATGTCAATAAGAGTAAATAACCCATTTTTCATTTTTCCATTTACCATTTGCCATCACCATGCCTTGTCTCTTGGGGGAAACCCTATGGGCCATTTCATTTTAGGCATATTATACCATTATGTTCCATTTGTCTCACTTTTCTCAAACTAAATTAACCTGAGGTCCTTTAGGACTATGTAAGTGGTGCTCAATTTATATTGAGGGCAACTCAATAACCTTCACCATGCTCTCATTATTTTGAGTGTAAATGATAAAGAGTAAATACTCTCACTATTTTGTGAGCACACTAAGATAATCATCCCTTTGGGTTAACTTTAATACCACTACAGACAATTGTATTATGATCATTTTTATTATACCATTAATTTATTATTGACCAAGACTTGTTTTTAGCCATCCTACTTACATGTTTTGATCTTAGTTCCTTTGGTTTTTCTTGCACTTTTTATGAGGAGATTCTGGTCTAGTTTTAATAGTTTTAGAATGTTATGTTGAATGATAGTCTATGGAAGTAGTGTGAAATTTTAACTAAAAAGTAATCTATTATCTATCATCTTGATTTCTATCATTGATTATAACCACCTATTAGAAAATTAGTATTGTATTTTATGCCCCTGATTCTTACCTCCTTTGGAAAATTTAGAGTTATGATGTTGTTTCCTAATTATAACTGCCTATGGGAAAATTAGGTACAACACCTTTTTTTATAATGCATTACCACATCATCTGGTCATTATTATTATCATTTGCCTTACCACTCACCTTTATTTTACAAACTTGTGACCTGGTCAAATTTTCATCACCTTTGATGTAGGTGAAAATACTATGATTGGAGGTCCTAATGTAATTATTTAGGTTATGCTCAATTCATGTTGAGGTCAACTCAGCCCCCCATTTTCATTATGCTCTCACCATCTTACAAGTATTTTAAGTTGGCACGCTCTCACCATTTCATGAGTGGGACTGTTCTATATCTCTTAATTCAAGTTGAGATACTTAAAAATTTATAAAAACATTCATAAAACACCCAAAAAAATAAAATTGTTTTGTGTGCATGTTTATTTGATTGTTGTTTTTTGTGGGTTTGTTGTTTTGAGTTCCTATTCAGTCTTGATTTATTAGTTTTTCAAGAACATCTTGATGTTCCACATGGATCTTGATTATTTATATCTTGATTTCATGTTATTTAGTTTTTCTTGCTTTGTTTTTAAACATTCTTATTCCTACTTAAATCTTGATTGTTCATATCTTGATTTTAAGTTCACTTAATTTATGTTTTTCTTTTTATTTTTCTTTTTATTTTATTTTTATTTAAATGTAAATAGATAAAACTCTAGTCTTGGTCATTTTTTTACCATTATCCTTAGTTATAGATATTAACATATGAACTGTCTCTACATAATTGAAATGCCATGTCCTCATAAGTTCTTCATACTTATAATGCCTAATTTATTTTTATATAGAAAGAACTTTTTACTTTGGATTTAAATCTAAACATCAATACAACTTTAATGAACATATCTCAAGATCACCATGTATAAACTAGGCAAAATAGGTTTAGCATGTAACTATATACTTAGGCATGCACCTTTTGGTATATATCATGAGTCTAATTGTCAGGAATCTAGAACAACAAACATGCTCTGACTCCACTGTTAGGATCTAGGAAGCATAATTGATTACCATGTACAAGCAACTTAACATTAAAAATTAAACCAGAAGTAACAAGTAACTAGAATTCAAAAATAACACAGAATATGAGAGATAATACCCTATTGTATTAATACTCTTCCAGAAGGAAATATAACAAAGAAGATGCCACAGTCTTCTTCCTTACACACCTTTAGGGCTCCCACACCTCTAGGGAATAAACAATAAATCTCTTCAAGAGCTCACTCTCTCTCTTACGGTCCCAACACACAACTCAAACATAGAGTTGGTGTTCACCTCCAACCAGTTAGTATCACTACTGCTAGTACCACCAGTCAGTATCACTACTGCCAGTACACAAGTGCTCCACGCACTCCAAATCTGAGTACTCCACACACTCCAAGTACTCAACATACTCCAAGTAGATCTCCCTTGATCTTGCTACTTGTTGTGTTGCTATCACCTTTGATCTTGCTACCCTAGAGACCTCCTTTGACCTTGCACACACACACACCTGAAAATCAATGATCTTACTTACCCATGTAGATCTCTCTACACCCTAAAGAACCCTTGTCCTTGCCTCACCAAGTCCTTATGATTCTTCAATTAGTACCCTGGTAGATCTTCTACTAAAACTTGCACAACCTGTAGCTCTACTTGATCATACACACTCAGCACCCCTATGGAACTAGGAGGAACACACCTTGCTCTCTTCCCTCTAAAGGAACTAAACTTGCTCAACTCAACTAGAACACTTTACAATATAGCCCATGAGTCTATTATATATATCTCATGCAAACAATAATTAGACATCTAATTACAATAATTAGATCCACATCTCAAGACTAAAATTAGCCTTTCAACATGCAAACAACTGGTTTGTTAACTAACTATTCATGAACAAGCAGTTCTGGAACCACACAAGTGACCGACATTGGTCCCTATCTACCTAGAGATGACTGACATCGGCTGACTCTTACTAATGTCAATTGCCTTCCTATCTACCCCTGACTGATGTCAGTTGGCTTGACTGATGTCGATGACTATGACACTCAGCAACCTCCTCCTCCATGTTTGCATTAATGAAGCTTTTAGCTCCACAACCTAACAATCTCCCACTTGGAGATAAATAGTTGCACTGTACCTATACCTGTACACTATTAAATTTGTTTCCTAGCTTGTATCCCTCTTTAAGCTCAATCCTAAAGACCACCCACCACACAACCTATGGTTCACCTCCTATCATCCAAGTAACCTAATGCATCTACATCTACAAACCCATGTAGAAAAGAACTTGACCCTGCATTGCATGTCGACCTGCAGCTGGTCCCTCTCAAACACCTGAGAATCCACTGAACTGCCCTCAAGTGCTTCTTTCCCAGATAGGCTCCAAACTTTTTGATAGCACCCACTGCTTGGGAAAACTCAAGGAGTACACATGTACTCAACCTCATCATGTGATTGGGGACCCTATTCTGTGAACTATCCATCCATAAGTGTGCTGCCCTATTCTGCATCCTGCACTACCTTCACATAATCATCCTATGACAACATCAACTTGTGATCTTCCCTGTCTCTAGGATTACTCATGCCAAAGAATTTCACTCCTCTAAATTCTTTATGACACACCTCTGAACTAACTTTACCTTTAGCTTAGAAAAAACCCTATATGTGTAACCCTGCATCAAGCAAACACACAACATACAGTAATAGGATGATGTTGCAATCATCACCCACCTAGTAAAGAAACCACAGTAGTTATAATTACATTGACTAAAGCCATGCTTTGTCATCCACCTATCAAACCTGTACCACTATCTTGGAGCTTCCTCAAGACCATATAACCTAGCCTTTCATCTCACGTATCCATTCTCTCTATTCTTTAACTAAGGTATCCATTCATCTTTCAGTGCTTTCATATCGGTTGGTAACCCTACCAAATCTCCCATTTGGTTTCGCATCCTATTCATGCCATGCTCCCACTGTTTCCTGGATCCTTCCTACTCTATAGTGAGTAATGAGTATAAAGAAGAGGATAAATGAATTTGAGGCTTACTTACCCTTTCAGTCCTCCCCATGGGCATTTGAGACTCCTTGACAGCTTGCTATCTACCCAAAATCCATTCCAGTGACTAACCTCAGTCACCACATAGTCTGTATCTGACCAACATCAGTTCCATGTGACTATCCAAGTCACCAATGCCGATTATCCTACTGACATTGGTCTCCACCTAACTGACACCACTAACTCCTCTGGTCTACACATGACCAACGTCGGTACTTATCTATTCGATGCCAGTTCATCTTGACTGATGTCGGTACCTGTGTTCTCCTATGAGTGATGACTTTTTACCTGTGAGCTCTCTTTAGATCAAAACCCTATCCAAACTGCCCTACTCAGAGTTACTCAGCCTTCTCCACTGATCTCTATCTATCATCTCCTCCATAAACACCAAGGCTTTCTAGTTCTTAAGTCTATCAAACACATCTATCTTCCACTTAAGAACATGCATCTCTTTCTTGCTCATGTGACCAAGCCTACAAAGCCACGTCCTTATAACAGAAGAAGAATCAGTAATACAAGCAAGTAGATAAAGAGTACCTACTTTCTTACCACATGTTAGTTCAAGTGCATCTGCTATGAGAGTTCTTGTGCATCTCTCATCACCCAACTTTCTTGAAGCAATTAGCCACATCTTCAAGACTGGGACCTGCATGACCTTCTTCAACACCCATGTGTTGGCCGCCTACAATTTCAGCTTCACTTCCCCTTTGCCAATACTTTGACAAGGCTCACCAACCCCTCTATATGGGGCTGCATGGAAAGAGGCAATAGAATCTATAAAACAAGATTCTACTTTATCCAAGGAACATCCTAGAGCATCTTGTGCAACAACACCTACAACATCTACTTCTTCAGTTCCTTCATGTTGATCTTCTACCAACCAACAATATTTCTTTACCTATTCTTTCTTTTCATAACATCGTAATTGACCATTCATGCTTTTCAATTCCTCCATTCTTAGTGTACTTTCTTCTATCATTGTTATACTTCCACTCAATTAGAAACTCTTAAGAGTGACGTGTAATCAAACATAGACCTGCTCCCTGCAACCTCAGCTCTGATACCACTCTGTCAGGAATCTAAAACAACAAACATGCTCTAACTCCACTATTAGGATCTAGGAAGCACAATTGATTACCATGTACAAGTAAATTAACATGCGAAATTAAACCAGAAGTAACAAGTAACTAGAATTCAAAAATAACACAGAATATGAGAGATAATACCCTATTGTATTAATACTCTTCCAGAAGGAAATATAACAAAGAAGATGCCACAGTCTTCTCCCTTACACACCTCTAGGGATCCCACACCTCTAGGGCATAAATAATAAATCTCTTCAAGAGCTCTCTCTCTCTCTCATATGGTCCCAACACACAACTCAAACATAGAGTTGGTGTTCACCTCTAACTAGTCAATATCACTACTGCCAGTACCACCAATCAGTATCACTACTACCAGTACACAAGTGCTCCATGCACTCCAAATCCAAGTACTCCACACACTCCAAGTACTCAACATACTCCAAGTAGATCTCCCCTAATCTTACTACCTATTGTGTTGCTATCACCTTTGATCTTGCTACCCCGTAGACCTCCTTTAACCTCGCACACACACACACACACACCTGCAAATCAATGATCTTACTTACCCATGTAGATCTCTCTACACCCTAAAGAACCCTTATCCTTGCCTCACCAAGTCCTTATGATTCTTTAACCAGTACCCTAGTGGATCTTCTACCAAAACTTGCACAACTTACAGCTCTACTTGATCATACACACTCGGCACCCTTGTGGAACTAGGAGGAGCACACCTTGCTCTCTTCCCTCTAAAGGAGCTAACCTTGCTCAACTCAACTAGAACACTTTAAAATACAGCCCATGAGTCTATTATATAGATGTCATGCAAACAATAATTAGACATCCAATTACAATAATTAGATCTATAGCTCAAGACTAAAATTAGCCTTTCAACATGCAAACAACCGGTTCATTAACTAACTATTCGTGAACAAGTAGTTCTAGAACCGCACAGGTGATCAACGTCGGTCCTTGTCTGCTTGGAGATGACCGACATTGGCTAAATCCTGTCGATGTTGGTTGCCTTCTTATCTACCCCTGACCAATGTCGGTTGGCCTGATCGACGTCAGTGACTATGACACTCAGCAACCTCCTCCTCTATGTTTGCATCAATGAAGCTTTTAGCTCCACAACCTAACACTAATAAAATCTTGGTCACTTTTCATCATTCCTCATTCCATTCTCTCCCACTTTTAGGTGACTTATATTGGCTTGAGGTTCATTTAGACTATGTAGGTAGTGCTTCAACACATGACATATCCTAGGTTAGATTGGTTTCCTTTATTTTTTCTTTTCCTCTCTTTCATAACTTTGTGCATCCTTATATGCCTAGTTTTTGTGCCTTTTTCATCCATTCAATCATCACATATATTTTTGTTCCCACTCATATTTAATCTATGTAATAGGTTATACCCTTGTGCTATTACTTTCCAATTTGCCCATGATAAGGTATAACATTTGAACTAGTTCAGAAAACTAAATCAGCCCTACAGGGGCAAGCCATTCTATATTAGTGATCAAAATCAACCCTACTGGGGAAAAATTATTTTATCAAGATCATATCTACTCTAATGGAGCATATTCTTATTTATTATATTTTTGTAAACACATTTATCCTTTTCTTCTAATTCCAAGCTCTCCACACTTTTATCCATGATGGAAATATTTTAGTGTGTAACTTATATCAAGATTGATCATTTTTGAAGCACACAACTTGTACCCTAGCTTTGGGTGTGTTCAAAGTATGTCATTTATATTTTTTGATTGTATCTTTCTCATTCCCCCCATTATTGTAGACAATTTTCTTTTAGTTATATTTTGATCATTGATGGAATCAATGTCTGTAAGTATTAACTCATTCAGATTTAATCTGTTCCATGGGTTAATCTCACTTTCTCTCTCTTTTCGAGAGTCCATCCTTCTCTTTCATTTTAGTATGTTCTCTATAAGGGGAATCATGGGTATTTTATAATTTCTTATTGACAAATATTTAATTTTAAAAGATATTACTTCACCTAAATATCTCACTATGCCTTCTCAAATAGGGTCAAAATGTAGACATCTAATTCCTAACACTATTTTTGTTGAAATTGTCAATGTTACTTGAATTGCACTCAAATGCACAATTTAGGACAAAATCATTTAAACATGATAAATGGTTCGAGCTTATCATATACAAGTGATGATTTAGGATAATGTATCCCTAAATGGGGTAATGCATTTTATGTGATTCCTAAATTTTCTTAAATCATTTCAAATCAAAATGATGATTTCACATTTTGGTGCTGTGGATCACTCTTTTCATATAATTTGTTAGTACATCTCATGTACCTTTGTTATTTTTATTGGAAATATCCTAAATGGTATCATGGTCCATACACATCTAATGTCACCTTCCAATTCTTTTCGAGTCAAGTTATGACCTAGTAATATGACTTTCTAACCATTTTGATTAATTGTGCACCAATTTCTAAAGAATTACACTAAAATTTATTATTACATAGAAAAATTAAACTAAATTATGAGCATAAGTAAGAATTCCATGGAGAAAATTAAATATTTATTTATTGTAAATTGAATATAATTATCTGCATCAGCTAATGACATGATCAATGGGGTGGCATCTTTAAGCCATAAATGTAATAAATATCAGGTTTATGGGCACCCATGCCACCTCTTTCTCCCACATATTTATGAGATTATTTATGGATTTATTACGAAATATTAGATTAATTCATGGCCACACATCTCAATCTTGAGATGGATGGCCATGGTTGATCCTAACCAATTTTAAATATATATAAATAGAAAGGCATAGAACATCATTTTAAAGCTTAAGTTATGTAAACTTATAATGTAGGATTCTCTCCATAAATCATTTGTGTAGTTTGATAAATTCTTTATTTCTAATAAGATAGGGTTTTATTATTTTTAGAATAGTGGGGTTTTATTCTTAGTTAAATAAATAGATCTAAGCAAAGTAAATTAGTAAATAATATACAAGAATTAAGCTACTAATTTATATAAATAGATTTGTATTTTTTTACTTTTTTAAATATAGCAATAAATTATATAAATCTAACTTAGCTTATTCTAAATGATCTTGACTGAGACAGGGTCTAACACTAGAGGAGCAGGATTGGGAAACTATCAAAAACTAGATCTTAAGGTTCATTTATGGATTTGATAGGAGCATTAAAAGTGGGAAACCTTATTGTCTATTACTGTAGTCCTTTTCTAACAATATTGTGTATGTGGTCTAAGCTTTCTAGGTTCTATTTCGTAGGCTTGTGTTACCCTGTAAATGAAATATAAAATCTTGGAAGCCTATGGAGCTTGATGTGCATCTATTTTTAATCTTCAACTCCCTAAGAGCTCTTTATGCTTGAATTTAAATAGAAACTTAGAAAAGATAGAGAAGGGTTTAGTGTGTAAAGAATATGTTGGATTCACTTCACACTTTGTGTGTGGGAACGCTACCTACATACAAATACTCTAAGGAGGGATAAATCTAATTTAGTTCTCCCATTGAATTGCTTAGTGCAATTGTGTATGATAAATTCAACTAGATGTACTTTAGATGGCTAGGGACTGATTCAAAGGTTTGAATAATCTTGAAATGATCTTAGAAGGTTATATGCAGAGAATATGGAGGAGTGCTTGAGTTTACTTGCTTCTCTCTTGTAAATGAGTTTCAACCCTTCTACATGGACTTTGAATGGCATTTTATAGGAAAATTAATAATCATGGGTTAAATTAATTTGCATTAGGCTGACAAGAAAAAGGATAAGGATCTAAAATAATATAACCATTAGGACCAATTTTGCACTTGGATAACAATGACAAAATTAGGACACCCTAGATTTTAGAGCTCCTATCTAAGTTGGGTGATATTGTCCAAAGGGAATGAGACCTAGGGGGATGGATTTAAGATTGAAAGAACTACCTAGGTATGTAATTATTTAGTCTAAAAGGTTGTGGATGAACGGGAATCAGTGAAAGAATAGCTTAGAAGGGTTATGTAAGTAGGTAGACCTATGGATTGGGTGTTATTAGTCATGATTAAGTCACCCAATTTTACATTTTATATGATTACACTTTCCCCCCTTTTATTTTAGTGATTCAGCAAAGCAAAATTTAGGATAAAGGAAAGTAAAAAGCATACCTAAACTTACCTATAAGGGAGAAGCTCATGAAGCTATGTGATGTTAGATGTGCATAGAGAGAGCACATTGTGAAGTGTGAATTGAGTATGTGAACCAATACAAATCCTATTATGATGATAAATTGTGCTAGATGATGTTGGTTATGTGTTGAATTAAGATTAATATCACAAATAAACTTGAGTGCTTAATTCCCTAAAAGGTGGCTCAATAATCCAAAGTCTGGCCCTTTGGCTCCATCATCACCAACTAAGTAAAGTTAATGAATCATGCATGTGTTAATCAATTTCTAGACTATGTGTCCAATCCCTCTGAATAGGTTGCTCAAGAATATAAAGGTTGGCCCTTTGGCTCCATCATTGCCCCATAAAGTGAAGCTATGAAGTGATACCGATATAGAATAGATGCCATATGAGATGGATCATAGAGTTCATGGATGTTTTGGATATATGAAAATGTGGCATGGATAGCCTGAATGTATGTTGGAAACTAGGCCACACTTGGCCATTTCAAAAGATGGAGGTTAGGCTTATATTAAAGCCACTCTAAAATTGATGTACTAAGCTTGTGTGAAAGCTAGCTCAGGAACTCTGGTACTCAAAAAGTTAAACTTCTATGAAAGTTCAACTTGAAAGTGATGCCAACCACTTGCAGATGGAGTAAGGTACACAACTACTAAGAAATGCCTGGATAATAAACTAAACTCAAAAATAAAAGAAGACCAATGTGACATACACATTACCCCTAATCACTAGTGTTTAAAACATGGATTCTAATCTGGAAGTTATGTCAACTACCTAATCTTAAATTGAAAGTGAGAACCATCATGCCATGCATGATAACCCTCTATATCTAGATTCTCTGATAAAACTGTACTAATCTACTAATCTTGACTAATTTAGATGTGCAAAAATTGTATCTAAACTAAAATTTTTATTTATTTTTAGAAAACTTAAGTGTTTTTTGCCTAGATAGGAGTACCAAAATGAATACACTACAGTCTTTACCATTACTATCTATTTTTGGCACTATTGTCATATGTTAAAACTAGTTGTTGATTAGGAACTATCACTATTTTTTGCTCTATTCTAACTTTTTTGACCTATAGATTCTAAACTAGGTGATCTTAATGATTTCATTTCAACTATTAGGAGCTTTGATCTCTATGACAAACCCCCTATTTTTCCCCCTCTTGTGAGGGTAGGAATTATGAATTTGAAATGACCACCCTCAAAAGAATAAGTCTTGTAAGTGTCTTAAGTTGTATAGATATATGATATAACAATGATATTTGACAATATATTTTTAGATATATAAATGTTTGTATTGATATATTGTTAGATAAAAATGGGTATGCCTAGATAGGTATACCAATGTAAAAGAATGTGAAAATTAATGAAATGGAATAGGATATGTTAGATGTTAGTTGTTAGTTGTAGGGATGGCGCATGATGTCCATCATGGCATCCAAAAAAGAAAGGGAAATAAATGATGTGGATCATGGCATTTAAATTAAGAACAATCAATCAAATAATAGGAATACAAATTAAGAAGAAATAAGCATACAAGTGTGGCCAAGGGGCCAAGCAATCATGAGATGTGGGCACATGTCACTCATAAAAGAAATCAAACATACAAGGCATGTCTGAATGTTGTATACACATACCATATAAATAAGCAAGACTGGTATGAAGGTACAAGAACATGGAAGAGTAAAAGCAAGGGAAATTGGAAAATTTCCAAAGGTACACACACATGAATAGAAACAAGGGACATTGGTAGATGTCTTAAGGCACACATAAGAAAAAAAATAGAATTGGAAATGCAATCTCATCTATCTACATAAAGTAATAAAGGAAAGCATGTAAAAACTAGAAAGGTACAATCACATCTAACTAATCAAAGCAAGAGTGAAAGTATGCAAGACACATTTAGTATAACACTAGGTATATGTTAAGAGATACACAAGTGCTAGATACTAGTGAAATGTCGTTATACTAATATAAGTAATCTGGTAAGTAATGTACATCAGTATGATAACTCAAAGTGTGTCATGTATGATTGACATAACCTGGATGGTGTTTTCATTTAGAAGATTCCCCCAGTGGGTATGTATATAAATGTGTGTCTCAAATGTAGAATTAGTAATGCCCCCTCAATGGGTAGAGTGAAGCAATCAAGTAGATAGATGTCACTACACACACTCAAAAGTGATCAAGTTAAGCATTTTAATGTAGATAAATCAACATACAATAAGATGAAATAGAAAATGTAAGTACTAGCATGATAATAGTAATGTAAAGCATGGATAATGCATATAATAGAAATGTTTTTGGTATTTTGATAAGTTTGAATGTTTTTGTATTTTGAAATATGTAAAATCAAATAAGAGAGAATATGTACAATAAATTCAAAAGGAACTATGTACAATCAAGAAAAAGGAAGCTATGTACAAGTAATACTATGAAGAAATGATACTAATCGACAAGTCTCATGGGAGACTCCCTATCATGTTGTCCTATATCAAGAAGAGAGATTGTCATGATTGTGAATCATGCTGGAAATGTTGTGGCCATGGCTCTAAAATTTGTATATCTCTAAAATATCTATAGTGAAAACTAATTATGGGGTCCCCTTGTAACTTTAATAAGTGGATGCAATTGTAGGGCTCGTAGGGACCCATCTAGTAGTAGGAAAATATCTTATAACATGTGCTCTATGTGTAGATGGATGATATCTCCATGAGACTACCATAGGTGTGAATATGGTAGCTATAATATGTCTAGAATCCTAAATTTTTGTATGTGTATGAACTCTTTATGCGAGTGATGAAGGTCTTGACTATGGCTAAATCTAGATTAGAGGAAGAATTGTAATAGGTAGAAGAGCTGAAACTAGATCAAAAGGGGTGTTAACCTGAGTGACAAAGCTATAAACATGGGTGTAATAAACCTACCTATCTTCATAAACTTGGGTGATAGCACGTACCAAATAATCTACTATAGGTAAAGAGTTGATAGTAGGTGTGGGATAAAAGCTAGATGAACCAAGTTTGAAGAGAGATATATACAACCACTAGTGTTTGCTTGTGTCTAGTAATGATAGGGAGATACTTAAAAGTAGCTAGAGAGTTAGATATATGCAAATAGAAACCATGTATATAAATATTTTTATAAATAACATTCCACATGATAGATAACAAACAAGGGATAGAGAGCATGGAATCGTGCATTAATGCATAGAAAAATTTGACTTGAATCATGACATTTCTAATATGTTTTTCAAGATGGTCCTAAAAAAAAATCATCATGAGAGAGAGAAAGTATGTAATATAGAGCATGACATTGTGCATGAATAAATTTATATTTTTGATATGTGATATAACATTTATGATGTGTTTATCATGATAAACTTGAAAAAAATTCCACATGAGAGATAGAGAGTAAGTGATAGAAAATAGGAATTTTTACATAAAGGCATATAAAATTTTGATATGCAACATGACATTTCAATTGAATTTATAAATATAAATTTGAACAATTTTCCATATGAGTGAGATATAATACAAAAAAATAATTTTGGAATCTTGTGCATGTTTGGCAATGAATTTTGTAATATCATCCCATATAATGAAACATAAACATGAAATGCAAAGGATGAAATTTTGTACTAACACATGATAGACTCCATCATTCATGTACATGATAGGGAATATTATTGGTTCCTTATTATTTGAAATAAATGTAAGAAAATTATGTAAATAAATGAGCATCATTTTTACAAAATGGCTATGGACGTAAGGTGATACCTCAAGAAGCAAAATAGGAGCTTGTATATGAAACTAGGGATTATTGAATGAATTTCTAATGTTAGTATGATAATTTTATATGAATTTATATGAAATTTATAGAATATTTCTTGAAAAAATTAGGAAAATTTATAAAATATTTCTAAAATTAGAAATATATATTTTCCTAGTGTTTGGAATGTGTTTGCATGCAAAGAGGACCTAGTATGTGCAAAATAAGGTTTTTACAAAATATATGATAATTTTGAAATAAATTTGTAGATTTATGATTTTTAAATATATGAAAAATTATGAAATTATGGAAAAAAATCAATCAAAAATAATTTACCCTAGGGTTTTTAGGGTTTTTGTGCAAAATTCAAAGTAAGTCAGGTTCACCAAATATCTTATTGTTTTCAGAATAATGGGATTTTATTCCTAGTTAAATAAATATCTTTGAGAAAAGTAAATTATTAAATAATATTTATGAATTAAGATACTAATTTTTATAAATATATTTTTATTTTTACATTTTCTAAAGATATTAATAAATAATAAAAATCTTACATAGCTTATTCTAAATGATCTAGACTAAGACAGGGTCTGATACTCAAGGAGAAATACTCAGAAACTATCAAAAACTAGATCCTAAGTTTCATTTATAGATTAGATAGGAGCACCAAAAGTGGGACACCCTATTATTTGATGTTGTAGTCATTTTTTGGCACTGTTGTCTAGGTGGTCTGAGTTTTCTGGGTTCTATTCAATAGGCCTGTGTTACCTTGTCAGTGAAATATCAAAGCTTAAAAGCCTCTAGAGATCACTATGTGTTTATTTTTAATATTCAAAGCCTTATGATCTCTTTATTCTTGAATTTAAATAGAAACTTGGAAAAGATAGAGAAGGGGTTAGTGTGTAAAGGATATAGTGGACACACTTCACACCCCATGTGTGGGCACATTGCCTACATACTAATACTTTGAGGAGGGATCAAGCTAATGTAGTTATCCCATTGAAGTGTTTGGTGCAATTATGTGTGATAAATGAAACTATATGTGAAACTAGATGTACTTTAGATGGCTAGGGACTGATGTAAAGGTTTGAATAAGATTGAAATTATCTTAGAAGGTTGTATGTAGAGAATAGGGAAGAGTTCTTGAGTGTACTTTCTTGTATTCTTGATTCTCTCTTTTAAATTAGTGTAAACCCTTCTAAATAGACTTAGAATGGCCTTTTATATGGAAATTAATGATCACCATTTAAATTAATTTGCATTAGGTTGATAAGAAAATGGATAAGGATCCAAAAGAATCTGACCATTAAGACCAATTTTGCACTTGAACAACAACACCAAAATAAGGACACCCTGAGTTTCATCACTCCTATCGAAGTTGGGTGCTATTTTACATAGGGAATTAGACCTAGGGGGATAGATCTAGGCTTGAAAGTGATACCTGGGTCCATAAGGGTTAAGTTTAGAAGGATATGGATGATTGGGAATCAGTGAAAGAATAACCTAGAAGGGTTGTGTAAGCAAGTAAGAAGACCTATGGATTGGGTGTCATTATCCATGCTTAATTCATCTAATTTTTCAATTTATATGACTATAGATAGCTTCATTTTATAGCCATATATTTGATTTATTATCTTGAGCCTATATTATTAATCGTGATATTGAGATGTTAGAGGAGCTTGGCATCCATTGTTTACAAAGATAAGAACACCAAATCAAAGGGAAAAACATGTTTGGAGCTGCTTTTAGATGGTGGAATCACTTAGGAAGGTAATAGGTATATGTGCTTTATTTCAATTTCTTCTTATTGTCATTTTAAAACCCTATTGAATAGGTTGTCTTAGATTGTTAGTTCTTATGCTTTATTTTGTGTTTTTCATTACTAATGCTTGAACTAATCATGTTTTAAATCCAACATTATAGTTATTTCTTTCTTTTTTCCATAGATGTACACTTGGAGGAGTTATTTCTTAGGCTCATGTCTTAAAGTAAAGATTATCTTGTGGGATCTTAGAGATTAATTAGGATTCTTTTTAACCTAGAGCTTAATTCAGCCTTTGAAATATTTATAATCACAATAATATCTTGTAAAGAACCATTGGTAAAGGGTGATAATGAGGCTTGACGTGTCCTCTTAAAGGTATGTCAATGGAGAGAATGAGACTCAACATGTCCTCTTAAAGTTATGTATATTCTAACCTTAGCCCTTTCATTTTGTCGATAAAATTTGCATAATTTCTAGGTTAATGAGTGTATATATTTTGGTTTAAGATTTATCTACACTTATACTTAGTGTGTCTACAAGATTGTTTTAAATTTCCATATTTATAATTTAGGTAGCATAGGTCCCCATTTGATTATGATGGCCACTTATGCATTTTGATATATTCTTAACCCTTCCCCATTTAATTTAATTACTTGTTTAAAATATTAGAGTACTTAAAAATTAAGATCTATTTCGAGTTATTTCATTGTGTTTTTGGCATACACAATTTAAAACCATTTTCTTTGACATTTTTTTATATGTTCTATTCTTACTAGGTCTTTGAATCCCTTAGGTCATGTCATGATTAATTAATTATAATTAGGCTCTCATTGATTAACCTTCTCTGAGTCCAAATATTTAAGGATAAGATAATTATAGTTTTATTCCATCCCACTACATACACCCCATATGTTGAGCATTTCCTACATAATTTTTTTCCAAAGAGGAATCAAAATACATGATGTTCTCCCATGCTACATTTGTGCATGTGAAATACTTGTATCATTCTAGATTTTTATGTAATGTTGATGTGATTATGTGATTAAAAAATAAATTGTGACCTTTGAGGTGTATACAGACCTAGCTCAGGGTTATTATGGTTGTGTGAAATTATAATTAGGAATAGTAGATTATTTCCTCTCAATGTTTAGTTATATGTTCTAGTGATTTTCAATCATGTGAGACTATAGTCAATAAATAGTTAGATAATGTGGATTTATTTTTATAAATTACTCAAATAGGAATTATGAAACATGTGGGATAACCCATAAAGTGAATATGAATTTATAGATAGCCATTATTTGGTGGGAGGATGTAGTTGGTGGATTCAGACACTACTAGTAAGAAGGATGTTTTTGAAGGAGTGGCCTTGTTTTAGGAGAAGATAAATCTAAACTAGAAGTGTGGATTAGTATGATAGTGAGTTTAGGATGAATGTAATAGTAAATAGGATTATTCATAATAAAAAAATTATCTGAGTTAAGGTTCATCTACATAGAAATATAGGACTAGTGGATTGTATTCTTTAAATTAGACATGAGCTAAGTGTGTAAGAGGATTGCTTACAATATCACTATTTTATAAATAAATATTAATTTTAGTGACTACATGTACCCCTATTTTATTTGGGTAATGAAATAAAGTGAAATTACTAGAGTGAAATAAAGATATTTATACTTTAGCTTGCCTATAAATAATAGTCTTGAATGTAGGCCACATGCTAAACTTTGCTTTATGAAAACCTAAAATGAAACATGTATAACTAAATCCATAATTAAGATGGAAATATGAGAGTAAATATAAGAAACTTATTACTCAAATAACAAGGAACACATACACCTATTTGGGTACATTATTTTTTTTTTTGGCACAAAATTAATGATTGGAGAAGGTAGGAACCATGGATATTTATTGTAAATAAAGACTTGTATTAGACTGTGCATGACCTAATACTCATTTGAAAGGGAGTGTGATTAAGAAATGAAGGTGTGATTAGCTCCATAATTTCACACCCAAGGTATTAGAGTGTCTTATAATCCATGTATGAATTCCAATAGATCATTCTAGTGAAAATCTATTTCAAAAAGGTGAATTAACCAATGTAGATGAACTATGACTCATTTATGGTGTAAAATAGTTTGATATGTAATATGGTATATACTTCTTGTAAAATAATATGAGTTATAATTCATTTTTCATAAATTAGGAGTAATATTAGTGATCATGTGTCACATACATTTCCCAAATATGATATATAAGAATATTAATTTTGGAACTGAGTAATATCAAGTGATGTTCTTATAAAAATCTTGTTTGATAACCTAGGACACATGTTGTGCATGACATGCCCAATTTTTTTTTAAAAAAATGTGATAACCTTTGTACAAACATATAAATTATTTATAAGAAATAATGAAACTGATATGTAAAATAAGTGATTATGTTAATTACATAAAATATTGTTTGTAACTATTGCGACATCAACACATTATTCTATACATGGTTGGCTTGCACCCCTATAAAAATAAATCATTATTGTTTGAAAATAATTTCTAGGGAAAATATGGGTATGAATTATGATGAATTTAGAATTTCTTTTCTTTTTATACATATGCATTAGGTTTTTTTAGTTTGGTCTCTAATATAGGCAACTGTATGTGCCCCTAATTATGACATGAGTTGTGAATCTTATTTAATAAATTAGCTCAAAATAAAATGTTATGAAAATGATTTAATATAAAATATTAAAATATGAGTAGTAATGATAACATTAGATATCATGGAATAATCATAGATAAACTTATTAATTTAGTAATGTAAGATGCATGTAGAATCAATCATATGTAGTGTCATGGCTATGTAGATGTTATAAATGACAAACATATTAAATATCATAATTGAGTACTCAAAACTGAATTGAAATTTTTTGGGAGAGATGCATGATATCCATCTTAACATATAAAACAAGGAAGATGCATGATATTGGTCAAAACATCAAAAAAAATGAGCAAAAAAGAGTCATGGACATGATGAACAAAAAGATTACATTTAATATCACACATGCATGAAAAAAAAAATTATAAGACACATATAATGGAAATATTCAAATGTCACTCACATAAATAGAATCATGTAATAATGCTTAGATCTATAAATAAGGTCATGTTCAAATTTCCATAATATAAACAAGATGAATTAAAAAAAATCATGAAGAAAAAAATATAAACATTATACGTGTGCATGAATGAGTGTATTTTATATACATTAAAAATCTATAACATCATGATATTTAGTAACTCAGATATCTAGTAATATAGAAATATGAAAGTAAGTGATTAATGATAATAGATTTTACACAATATATTTAACGCAAGTATGAACCATATGGATAGTATAGAATAATAAAACATGTGTAAGAGGATGCCCCCATGTTGAACATTGTTCCTCTTGTTGAGGTTTGGAATTGATGTTGTCATTGATGTCAAAGGTTCTTGAAAAGGTCTTCATGAGGTCATCAAAGAGTGTAACTATGAGACAAAATATTGATCAGTGTTGTAGTGATTATAAGAGTGTAAGATATGATTGGTATTATTCTTATGACTACATTAGTAATGTGAAGGTTATCATGGAAGGTCCTTTTTGTCAAAGTTGTCAAGTGTTTGAGCCTAGTTGTGTCTTGAGAATGCATATGCATAGGATGCCTAGTATTATGAATAAATGATCATGATGGCTTGGTGAGATGAATGGACATAATAATTAGAGGTTTTATTATTTTTAAGAGACCTAATTGAGCAAAGAATCATAAAAGGTAGTTTGAGAGTGATAGAAGTGAGAGAATATATGTAGAAGGTGATAATCATCTATTATATGATAAATAGGGTCTTCTTAAGGTGACAATGAAATAAATTGGATGAATTTGTTTTGATTCATTTAGGGGGTTAGTGCCTCCTTGTAAGTGGGTGCTTGTTAAAGCCTAATCAAGTATGTACTTGGCTAGTTGGAGTTGGTGCTTCATGTGAAGTTGTTGCTTCAATAAAATTGGTTTATATCTTATAATACTATATTCCATTTTCATATATTATTCTTATTTTTTCTCCTCGAGGTTTTCCCACATATGTAATGTGTTTCACGATATTGTATGGTTGCATATGCTTTGTTATATGTTCATGTGTGTATGAATGGTTCGTATATGCTTAAGTGGAATTGAATGAATGTTTGAAAAATATTTATTCACCCACATCTCAATTATTTTGATATTAATAATTGGTATTATAGCTTGGTTTTTTTAATCAAGTCTAATAGCTTGAAGGTGACCTTAAGAAGGATAATATGTCTAGCGATCAAAAGGAAGAAGATAATATGTATGATGAAGAAGTCTACTATGATAGTGAAGAAATAGAAGCTAAAATAGACCTTGAAGCTAAGATCACAAGTGACCTTGATGATTTCATTAATCATAATAAGAATATCAAGGATCTTAAGATTTAGTTAGAAGGTGTCAATATAATGTTTAGATCAAATGAAGTTGAGTATGACCAGTTGAAGATAGAGCTAGATTCCTTGAAGGTTTAGCATTAGCAACTCCTTATGGTGTGATGATAACTAATCCTTTATTATATTGGGATGCCTAATTGGTCTTTCATTGTTAGTATTCTTGACTTGTTATAACTTCTCATGCTATCTTTTAGTCAAGAGGTAATTATAGAAATGTTATTTGTTACATCTATCATAATATAGGTCACATTACAAGATTTTTTTCTAATATATTTAGAAGGTCCTCAATATTTAACAAGATATATTAATATCTTATAATGCATGAGAAGGATAAAAAATTATTATGGAAGCTAGAACAAGCTAGGATTGATCATATTGAGCTCAAGCATCAAGATGGACTATTTACTAAAGAGGAATAGAAGACTAAAGAGGGTTCTATGCTAGCTCAGATTGCCTTTTAGAATCAATATAAAAGCATGAAATAGTGTGTGTGTGTGTGTGTATATATATATATATATATAGTGGTTACTCAAGCCACGTGATAAGAGACAAAAATAAGTTCATCTCATTAAAGAAGAATGTTGGAAGAATAGTGAGATTTGGAGATAACATAATTTCCAATATAGTTGTCAAGGGTGTTTTGACTAAAGAACTATAGTCTACATTTTGAATAGGAGAAAGATAAATACTAATGGTAACAAGACTCCTTATGAACTTTGAAAGGGTATACCTACTAATGTGGAACATTTTAGAGTGTTTGGGAGCAAATTTTTCATCAAAAGAGATGATTAAGACTTAGGAAAGTTTGATTCTAAACCTAAAGAAGGTATTTTCTTAGGATACTCATCAATGAGCTCAGCTTATAGATGTTGTATTAAGAGGTTATACAATATATTAGAAATCACAAATGTGAAGATTGATGAGATAAGGAAATTAAACTCAAAACCAAAGGATACTTTAGCCAATCTGGACATCAAGAATCAAAAGGAAACTATAGAGGTTAATGAGGAAGAATAATAAGTTGAGGAGAGATAGGACTCAAAAGGCCCTCAAGGTAGATTTAAAGGGATCATCTATAATCTCAAATCATTAGTAATAAAAATGCAAGTAGGTAAACAAGGAGAAGACTCATAAGTAATCTAAATCAAGATAATGTTTCTCTATTATCTAAGATTGAACATATAAATATTATAGAAGCAAGAAAATAATTTTTTTGGATAGGTTCTATAAATGAGGAGATAGACCAAATAGAGAAGAATGAGACTTGGGAACTAGTTCTTAGACCTAAAGATAAGAATGTCATTATCACAAAATGGGTGTTTAGAAATAAGCTAAATGAAGATGGATAAGTCACTAGGAATAACCCTAGATTGGTATGCAATATATATATATATATATATATATATATATATATATATATATATGTATGTATGTATGTATGTATGTATACATATATATATATATATATATATATATATATATATATATATATATATATATATAAGTTGAAGGGGTAGATTTTGAGGAGACCTTTTCACTAGTCATAATTTTGGATAACATGAGATTGTTTCTAGAATAGGTAGGATTTAAAGGGTTCAAGGTATACTAGATGGATGTAAAATCTACCTTTTTAAAAGGAAATTTGGAATAAGAGTGTACATAAAGCAACCTGAAGGGTTATCACTATCAGGTGATAAGGACTATGTTTGAATATTTAAAAGGGATATTTATGGTCTAAAGCAATCCCCTAGAGCTTATTATTCTAGGTTGGATATGTATATATTAGATCAAGGATTAAAAAGAGGAGTTGCAGATAGTAGTTTTTATATAAATTCAGAAGATGACCATTAGGTGATAGTAGTTTTTTATGTGGATGACATCATATTTGGTGGAAATAATGAGAACATAACCAAGGGCTTTACAAAGGTGATGAAGAAAGAGTTTGAGATGTATATGTTGGTATAAATATAATTTTGTCTTGGGTTTCAAATCACTCAATCTCAAAAAGATATATTCATTTCACAAGCCAAGTACATAAGAGAGAGAGATGTTCAATAAGCTAGATATGGAAGATTGCAAGGAAGTTAGTACACCTATGATCATAGGGTATAATTTGAGAAAGGAAGATGAGTCTCCAAAGGTTCATCAAACATCATATAGGTTAATGATTAGAATTTTTCTATACACCACTACCTATAAACTTGATATCATGAAAATAGTAGGTCTTATGCCAAGGTTTCTACTAGATCCAAATTAAATTCAATTGTAATCAGTTAAAAAGATACTCAAGTATCTCAAGCGATCTATGGAGTATGTGTTATGGTATCGAAGGACCAAAGAGTTCAATTTAATAGTCTATATAGATGTAGACTAGGAAAAAAGTATATATGATAGTAAAAGTACCAATGGAGGAGCCTTCTTCTTAGGTTAGTTCCTAGTTTCATGGGTAAACAAGAAGCAAACATCAGTAGCATTATCCACTTGTGAGGCTAAGTATATTGTAGTAGCTTCATATTTCACTTAGGTCATATGGATGAGATAGACCTTAAAAGACTACAAGGTGGAGTATGATGGTCATATCCTATTTATTATGATAACACAAGTGTTATAAGTATATCAAAGAACCATATCATGCACTCAAGGACTAAGCACATTCCCATCAGGTATCATTTACTAAGAGAGTAGGTAATTGAACAAGTGTTAGACTTGAATATGTTTCTACACAAGATAAAATTAAAAAAAATTTGACCAAACCACTTCTAAAGGTAACATTTGAATACTTAAGATAGGAATTGGGTGTAATTCCTACACCTAAAAATCATTTAAGAAGCCGAGTACTTAGGGGGAGCTTATCAAGATCATGTTCTCCAAAAATAGGTGATTTTTTCCAAGAATATATGCATGGAGATAGGGAGAGCATGTTTTTATTATGTCTCATAAACTCATAGTCCTATGTTGAGTATTTTGGTTACAAGGAGTATGATCTAAGGAGTTACAGACATCACTTTATCATTTGTGTCAAAGGGGGAGAAAACCTAGAATGGGGAGATAATAATGACTAGTTTTTAGTATGTTTTTCCATCAATGAAAAAGGGGGATATTATTGAGCATTTTCCATGTTGTTGAGGTTTGGCATTGATGTTGTCATTAATGTCAAAGGTTCTTGAGAAGGTATTCATGAGAACATTAAAAAGTATAGATATGAGAGAGAATATTGATCAATTTTGTAGTGATTTTGAGAGTGTAATATATTATTTTTATATGTTTTTATGACTAAATTAGTAATGTGAATGTCCTTATTGTCAAAGTTATCAAGTTTTTGAGCCTAGTTGTGTCTTGAGAAGGTATATTCATAAGATGCCTAGTATTATGCATAAAAGAACATGATGTATTGATGATATAAATTCACACATGCATGAGTGGTTGTATGAGGTTTCTTGAGAACGTATATGATCCATTGGAACACTCATGTGAGCCTCAAGGATAGTCTACAGGGGTAAAATCTTTAGACCAAGTCTAAACCTAGACCACTTCTAGACCATACCTAGCCTGATAAGGCATCATGATCTATTGTCAAAGCATGTGATGGATTTAATGTAGTGTCTAATAATGAGAGTGGTTTCTTTAGTATGTGATTAAGGTGGATAATGCATGGAAAGAGGCATGAAGGTTAGTTTTAAGGCCTAATGTGGTTTGAAGGTCAAGGTCTAAGAGAGCAAAGAGAGAGAGAATATGGCCTATGGGGTATGGGGTTATATTTTCAAGTAAATTATGGATATGTGAGTGTTTTTATAGATATTATTTTTTTAAATCATTTTCACAAATTTTTAGGTCATGGTTATAATAAAATGCATGAAAAGTGGTTTTGAGGTCTCTTGAATACATAAAATGAAGGCATGTAAGCCCGAAAAGGACTTTCAGGTGTTTAGTTTCATGTGTAACCTATACATGGGAATTTTATATGTTAATTATATATTAAAAAGGCTCCTATCTCAAAATTATAGGCATTAGTTTTTGGATTGAGGGATTATGCTTTATGAATAATCATTTATAGTAGAAGTGTGTTTAAACCCTCTTAGAACCCTAATAGTGAAATGATGCATAATATATGACTCAAAAGTTATTAGTATGGTTTTAATTATTATTTAATTCTTTGGATCTTGTATTGAACTCTCCCAAGTACCTTTAGATGGTGGTGGTTAGAGAGAGGAAAGCAAAAATTAGAAAATATAGGCTTGTTTCTAAATACATTATTGTAGCTCTAAAAGGTTGTATTAGACACAAATTTCAAATGGATGGAGGATGAATATTAAAAATAATTTTTAATTTCCATAAAGTTTTCTATATAGGTTCTGACCCTCAAGTGATTTAAACTGGTCATCCAAGTTAGCTAGTCGTATAGGCCTAATGATGCAAATAGTGAGAAACCTAAACAATAATGAGAAGATGATAAGGGATGTGTTATCATGAAATAGTGATGAAACCAAGTTAATGTACATATTTTTCAATACTTTTAATAAATTCTCATGTTTGGTATAAGTTTTTGAGTTCAGTGATTATAGTGAAAAAGTTGCTCATAAGTTGACATGTCTGGTTTAGATGATATAATGAGATATAAGGCAATGAGATTGGTATTCAAGAACAACATTTCTATTTGAACATATTATATTTATATCTAAAAATGGTATAATTATATCATAGGATCATATACATTCATTATAATTCATTGAATATATTTATACAGGTGTTGGAGTTCTAAGTCACCATGACTACTCTTTGAAGAAAACTAGTGGTTCTGAGTAAGCAAGTTGAAGGAGTGTTTTTGAGTCCTTTTTCCATGTGTAATGAATTATAATGATCTAAATGAAGTTTTTTATTTATTTTAGGTTATTTTTATATAATTTATTGTCATGGTGGTGTGGCTAAATAATTTATTATCTTCAGTTGGTCATGATAGATCATTCTATGTGTGTGAAGGCCTAATGTAGACATTACTAATGGTGTGCTTCAAGTGGTGGTTGGAGATAAAAACTGTCATGTATCTAAAATTATAAAATTTTGGGTATATTTTATTGGTATATGAATTATTACTTCTATTTTTATACTTCAAAAGTGTTCCAAGTACATCCAAGGGTAACATGTATTAATGAAGGCCTAATTGAATTAGGTCTCCTTAAGGCCTAAAAAAGGATTTGGTCTATTTAATCTATATCAAACATAATTTAATGATATATTAATGTTTTTTTAATGTCCTAAATACTATTGTGTTGAAAATATAAGTGGTAAAGTGTATATTGATGACCAATAGGTGTATGAACATGAGCCTAGTAAAATAACAAGGCCTAATTAACTAGTTTAAGAATAAGTGAGTTGAAGCGAAGGACATATCACTTTGAAGACCTAAAGGAGGTCTTATATACCATTGAAAGGGTATATAAAAACTATCTTGAATATATAACATGGGTATTATATATGAATATAAATGTCATATGACCTAATCTATCTTGAAGAGATCTAATTGAGTGAAGAAGCCTAGAAGGTAGTTTGAGAGTGATAAAAGAGAGAGAAGAGTTGTAGAAGGTGATCATAATTTTTTGTATGAGAAATAAGGTATTAAAAATTTGATAAATTAAATAATTTGGATGATTTTTTACTAAGTTATCTAGGGGCTTGGTGCCTCTTTGTAATTGGGTGTTTGCTAAAGACTAGTCAAGTGGGTGCTTGGCTAGTTGAAGTTGGTGTTCCATGTGAAGTTTGTGCTTCACTAAAATTGTTTTTTGTATTCTAAGACTATAGTAAATTTTTAAATATAATTTTATTTTCTTCCTCTTAAGGTTTCCCACCATATTTAATATGTTTCATGATCTTGTATGGTTGCATATGCTTTGTTAGATGTTCATGTGTGTATGAATGGTTCATGTATGCTTAAGTAGAATTGAATGAATGTTTTGAAGAAATTGATTCATCCCCCTCCCTCTTAGTTATTATTATTCCAACACCCTATTGAACTTAATAATATTTAAATATACTATATAAGTCTTTTGACTAGTTTAAATATAAAAATATATAGCCCTTAATCATTGGGTTAATTCCATTATAGTCGGACAAGAGCATAGTGCATTACTATCTGAAACATAGTAGCATTATTTGTGTAAATTTTCTAGGTTTGAGACAAAATCACCATATAAAACTAAATTTGGAAGTGACAACCTATATGTTATATAAATCACTCAAGTACACTTGTGAATCATATTTTATATAAACTAGATATATAAAAATATTGCATAAACTTAGCAAAAATTAACTGATGTAAATAAACTACACATATCATGTATAGGTCATGATTTTAAATTTTTATGAATATTATTTTTATTTTTTGTATTTTTTAATATATATTAAATGAAAACATGATAGTTTAAGAATAAAATAACACATCCAATTGATGTGGAGAATCAAATGGTGTATCTAGTGGAATGTGCTCTAGTTTTGGATATTAAATTTTTTCAAATTCTCATATATCATCATAACATTCATGATCTAAAATTTTAGCCTTATATTTTGAATTTTTATTGATCATATGCATGTGTATTGAATTTTTATCTATTGTGTAGGAAGCCTCATGTTTGGTTTTTGTAAAAATAAATTTTTACCCCCACTTATCATTTTTGAATATACGATTGTCTCAATACCATTATAAATAATATGAATTTTACTATCCTAAAATTTGATTATAACACAATGTTGTAACCTATCAACTATATCTTCCATTTATTGTAACTATTATTTACCAAATGTATCATTTATCTAGTTTCTTTTTTTCATAACAAAAAATAATGCATCGATAGTTTTGGGTCTACATATGACTAGTATTTTAATGTTTCTTATTGAATCTTAAAAATGTATAGCTTTTTATAGTTAATCTTGACCATGACTTATGTGTTTAATAAATTAAAGTGTGTATAAATTTAGATATATGTCCTAATATATTTCCACATATTTTATATATTCATTCTGAATAACGACCTGAATAGTCAAAATATCCCTTTTATAACTCTTGCAATTTATGCATATTTCACTCTAATTTCTAACCTGAGTAGGTTATGGTATGGGTTGTATAATATAAATAGTGAATTTATCCTTATATTTCTAAATTTTATGTTGTAACTTTGAATAATTATCAATATCATGCCTTGTTATTTTATGAAAATGATAAAAGGGTTTTCCCTCTTGATTTGATAATCTACTAGTAGATCTATTCATTAATGTTAGACATGAAATTAATTCCATGTCAAGTAACATATGTAACATCATATGTGGTCTATCATGTGCATTGTTAGCCTATATTATAATTATTGGCTATATATTGATGGTTTCCACATTATTTATTGAATTAGTAAATGGTGCCTTCTTTAAATATGAAATGCATTGATCTATGTATTGTGCCTCCTATTATTTCATAATGAATTAAAAAATATATTATTTCATAGTAAACCTACTAAATTAGTATTATGTATACTATCTATATTATATAAAATGTTATTTCATTTATCAATATCTAAAATCATTACCTTTCTTTTATCTATGTTCATTAGAATTCTTTATTTTTTATCACCTCTATATTTACCTAGGTCAACTTGTATAAATTTAAAACCACATAAGTAATCACTAATGTTCATTTTCTTTTAATTTTTTATCATCATTAGAACTAGCATCAAAATTATAAATTTATTTAATAGATATGACATTTGTATCTTATAAACTTACTAATAATGATAATTATTGTACATTTTCATCTTGTTCCTCCTTTTTGGGGAAGGTTGTTTTTATAAAACATCTATAGATAGATATTTTTTATCACTTTTAATGGATTCCCTAACCTCATATGCATGTATTTATTCTATATATATGATCTTTAGTGGTTGCACTATGGTATATTGAGATGATTCAAACTATAACTTATTATTAGTAGTATATTATTTAATATTAAAATATTTAAATGGTTTATTATGAACAAGTCATGTGTATAAATATGCACCATGTATAAATTTGTCACACTAATGTAAATTAGAAGTTAAAAATTCCATCACATGTATACATGGCTAACTCAACAGTAAATTATAGTGCAAATGCATTAGACAATGTTTTAGGCCATACATTGATATCTAAAGTGATATAACTAGAGACATTATTTTTGAATTATATAACACCTCACTCTTGCACACTTGTAAAATACATATCATGTATGTACTTTTAGATTTTATACCTTTCTCACTACCAAAAGGATTACATACACTATCTCTTTGTGCCTAATTAATTATCTCTTAATCTAACTAATGTTATTATAATGACCTTAAACTTCTATATTTCATATAATTATATAAATATGTGTAATCACGTAAAATTTCCACTTGAATGCTATGAGTGATACTTGAACCCATCTGTACCTAGCTTAGTTGTAGACCTATCCTAGAGCCTATTTTCACACTTATCTAACCTTAATATAGGCCACAAACATCTCTAAAAATCCCTAAATTAGTCTTATACCCTCATTATTACATATTATCCTTTCATTCCTAGGGTTCTAACACCGACACACTAGTACTAGAATAGGGATAGTAGTGCCACATGGCTCTAGTGTCCCAATATTGGTGCTACTATGATTTACCTCCCTTTTTCACAAATAGATATCTTTTTAAATATTAGACCTCATAGGGTCAGCCTAGATCTCTTTTAGCACCTTTAAAAGAACCAAAATAGTACATACACATGAATTTTAACCATATAACCACTAGATGTAAATAAAATGAAAATTACTTAGGAAAACTCAGGACAAGTTGCGCACAATTAAGGCTATCAATCCCTATTCTACCATACTTATACATACTACCATGTAAAACATTTTTAACCTTAGATTACTCACATTTCCAATCTCAAGCACATTCAAATCACTCAATTATATTCTCATACTAGTTTCACATACACTTGCACCAACACTTAGGTTGAGAGAACTACATCAGGTTTAATCCCTCTTCAGAGTATTGGTATGTAGGCAACTCTCACCACAATGAGGTGTTGATTATGTTTAACCTACCCCACTAAAAAAATATACTCCATGATTTTATCAAACAAATGTCCTATAAACATGGAGGATTAGGGTTTTCTCACAAAATTAGTAAAAATAGGCCATATACAAGGTTTTATAACTCACACATAGGAACATACCTTATAGATCTAGACACATGTACACCTAGAAGCTTAGAATAGTCTTACATAGATGAGACTACCACCAAAATAGAGCCATTAGTTCCACATGGAACTACTATCCAATTAGGGTGTTACTATCTATGATGGGTTTTGACACCTGGATCCTATTTGAGACACTTAAATTATGCCTCTATTTTTAGCCTCTAGATCATTTGTCTCAATAATTTTATAGCTAATTATTATTTGAATTATTTATTGATATTTTTAAAAAATTAAAAATTATTCAATTGTATAACAAATCAATGGCTATATTTATTACATGTCTCTAACTTGATTTACTATACTCAGCCCTTTAACAACATACGATTTATATTCACTAAGTCCTAAAAGGTTAAAACATTTGGTGAACCTAACTTAGAATTATATTCAAACCCTAACCCTATATGCTCTTAGGGTTTGTGTCTATTTTTATTTCTAAGCTCGGATATTAGTTATAAAATCTCATATTTGTTTTAGTATTTTTTTTCAACATTTCATAGATTAAATTTATTTAAAGGTTCAAAATATATGATAGTGTATTTTCCTACTTCCAAACTACAATGGCAAAATTCAATAAGCAATTTGATGAAACTAATAAAATACAATTCTAAGATTTTTCTTCCAAACATTTGGATATGCAAGATGATCTTATCATTATTATGCATTAATAACTTGAAAAATTATACAATGGTCAATCTTATACTCCCCTAGATAATAACATTGTTACACCTAAATTTGGGCCAACTCAGCTAGCAACATAACTAAATTTAACTCAACAAAGTTTAGTGATAGTTATACCTCTTATGGATAGTTCCTCATCTCCACATGTACAATACCTTATTCAAGAGGTTCATACTCTATAGGCTAAGGTGTTACATCTTGAGTAGGGAGACACTAAACCATCACATGCCTTGGATTCTCATGTTCTTTTACATACACCTTTGGTAAATCACATAGTGTAAACTCCTTTGTCATCTAGATTCATGGAACCTAAGATTATATTATATGATAGTAAGGGTAACCTAGAGTACCATCTCTAAGATTTTAATTTAGCATGTTTATAATATATGTCTAATGATTGAATCTTCACTAAGTAGTTTCCATGTAGTATAAAGGATTGTGCTTTATAGTGGTTATATAATCTTCTGATTTATTTTATCATTGCATTCAATCCATTGGAAAATATGTTTTTATCACACTTTTCAATAAACATCAGTGATAAGATCTCATATGCTCAAGTAGCACAACTAAAAAAAGATCAAATGAACTTATTGTAGAATGCGTCTTGCAATATAAGAATATTTTATCCAACTTGATTGGACCCATGGAACATAAATATCTTTAAGATATATTAAAATGGATCATAATACCATCATTACATGAATATATCTTATTCAATAAGTTTCTATCCTTCACAAACTTATGACACATAGTCAAAGAAAGAGAAGTTAAGATTATCTATATGGCCAAACTAAAATATATAAGTAGATCAGAATCAACTACTAAGAGTTGTAATAAGCCTCCATACAAGGTAATGGAAATTAAAAATAAGAGTGATCTAAAGGACATAGTTAATGTAGCTTCAGATTCATCTCCTCATCTTGGTTGGATTGGATCTTCCATGCAGAGTTTTCACTGACCTTCCAATTATGCCATCACATGTTTTATAGTAGCTCTCAGAATATAATGTCCTATCTTTCATTCTCATCAAAGAGGTTTATAGGGACATGGCATGTTCAAAATAAATATGATTCTCTTGAATTTTATGAATATCATAGGGCACTATGCCATAGAATAAATAGATGTATCAACTTGAAACATAGAATACAATATTTGATAGACACTAACATTATTGATGTGGGCACACCCATAAAGGCACCCAAAGTTCAGAAAATAGAAGCTAAATAATTGAAAATATTATTATATCTATTTCCAAAGTATACATAAAATTAGGTATGGTCACTTTAGGTGTTCATTACACATAATAAGCACATCCACAACCAACATCATATCACACTACTTTAGAGGATGCACACCCACTACATAATATCATTAGTGTGTACCATAATATAGTTCCATCTACACCACTCATAAATTTATTAGAGAAAGAGATTGTTGATGATGATTCATATTTATATGAATTATTTATCTAAACCTACATAAAACATCATCCTATCCAAAGTGTTATGGTTAATAAGGGTTCAAGTATTAACATGTGCAATATCACACATATATAGAATTTGGGGTATTCAAAGAAAGATATCTCTCCTACAAACAAAATCATATATGGTTTCATTGGCCATGTTTAGAGATCCATCATATATATTATACTTCCACTATGGGTGTGATCAACACATGTGGCCATTTGATTCTTAGTAATACCTAGTGTAGACACATTTGACATGTTATTGGGTAGGCCATGGATACAATAGATATGATCCATCCCATCCATCATGTAGAGATGCCTAAAATATATACATGAAAATTAGGTGATCAAAGTTGAGTGTCTTTTGTATGAGTATCCTCTACCTATCCTAAAAATAGTTATAACACAATTACTAGTTACAACACATTTATCAAATATAGCTCCAAACATAATTCCTACTAGTACACCATAGACTTTAGTGGATCCATTAGTACATGGACAATCTACTCCTATAGTGTTTTTCACGTATACATACTCTCCCATGAAGACCATTACTAGAAGGGACCCTATGTAAAATATATATTTTAGATTATAAAGGGCCTCCCTCTACTAACCTTATTTTGAGACTAGTATTATTGAGTTTTAAGGGTTCTAAACATAGGGCACCTATTCCATATATAACATATTCTATCACGTGCATCCTTAAGATCTCTATAATCTATAGTTTACCATAGTTAGTTTCATGTATTGCTAGTACCACTTCACAGGTAGTGATATATATATATATATATATATATATATATATATCAATTAGTATAGTAGGTTCTAGGACCATAATTACCTTTATGTATAGTATGCATGATCGTTATTACTTTATTTGATGTAATCCACATTGATAGTGAGTCTCTAATGAGACTCATCAGTTAGTATTATTCCTCCCTTCTTGTGCATATTTTCCTTATCTATTACTCCTTGTATATTATCTAGAAAATATAAAAATAATATGTCAAAAGATAAAAACATTCAAATATTTACTTAGAAAACACAAAATTATAGATTGTATGCATTTCCACATTTACATTTCTTATATTTCTAAGATATTACATATGCTAGCTATATTAGTATAGTTGGTTTTATCATACATACATTATTCAATTATTCTTTTAGAGTGTTTTTATAATGCTACAAGACT
The DNA here is from genome assembly GCA_037957365.1 of Torreya grandis. Lineage (NCBI taxonomy): Eukaryota > Viridiplantae > Streptophyta > Pinopsida > Cupressales > Taxaceae > Torreya > Torreya grandis. Next base: position 152,536 of record JARHVA010006933.1, on the reverse strand, counting down.
CAAGTCCACTACACCATTCTAGATTTTCTATTTATCTACCCATTGGGGGTATATACATCAATACACAGGTTATTCATTTAACACATTCACACATTTAGGGGTACCCTATACATAGTTTTTATTACCAAGTTTCATATTTCCATACTTTACATCATAAATTTAGCATTATTATATATTAATATACATCATGCTACACTTACCCATATTGTTCTAGCTATTACTACTGTAAACTCAATATATGTACATATTGATGCATACATAGATTTGTATTACATGTTCATGCATACTTTCATTTCTAGATTTCATAGTTTTAGACTTGATTGAGTCTTTATGATTATTCTATTTGAGGTCATTTGAATATGCCACTACTCGTTGTCTCTATTCCACTTCTTTTCACAACATGTATGGTTTTGAGATGTGACCATATCCTTGTGTGTGCCTCCCTGATTATGTATGTTGAAATTTGAACATGTCCTTCTATGTGTCTATAAGTTGACTTTATTTTTTCTTGTGTATTTATATATTTTGACATGTCCATGTATGCCTTTTTTTATAATACTTAGTGATATGTTCCCATGTCCCTTCTATTGTGGCCCCTTGGCCTACTTTTCATTCCTCATATGTGTTTTATGTATGCATTATAATATTCATCTTGGCCATGACACTTATCTCTTACTTGTTACACATTCTAGTTTTAGATTGAATGAGGGACCTCATAAATCTCCCCTTCTTACTTGGGTATCATGATGGACATCATGCCTCATCCCCCTAGGTAACTACTCAATTATTACTCAAATTTTTTTTTACATACATTTTCATATCTATCTTGACAACCTTATGAATGTTAGACATAACATACAACACACATTAAAAAATAATTCTCATATTATCTTACATTATAATCTTATGTATGCACATTACATTGGATTATTACATAGATATCATATATGCTATAACTAGCATCATCTTATAGAGTGTTTTAAACTTTTAGGACTTAGTGGATGTAAATCCTATGTTTTATTAAAAGGATGATTAGACTAAATTAGGTAAATAATATGAAATAAATATATCCACTAATTTGTTATAGAATTGACTAGATTTGACTTTTCTAAAAATAGTAATAAATAGTGAAAATAAAGACTTGGCTAAAAAATATTAGAAACAAATAATATGAGAGCTAAAAAATGATATGGAAGATCGTATGGGTGTCATAAATTGGATCACTATGTCATAACTCCTCCTAGATAGTAACATCATAATTGGATAGTAGCACCATTATTGATAAAGTGGTGGTAGTGTCTTGATAATTTTGGTAGTGTCCTCTATGTAAAACTATCTTGAACTTATATATGCACTATGTCTAGATATTTTGGGTATGTTCTTGTATGAAAGGATTTTTGAAACCCTATATTATTATTGTAGTAAATGATTTATTATATAAACCCTAATCTTCCATGCAATTAAGGAATGAGCTCAAAAATGTGTTCATTAGTAGGGTAGGTTGGACATCCTCAACACCATGTTGTGAAGAGAGTTTCCTGCATACCAATACTCATAGGAGGGATCAATCCTGATGTATTTATCCCCACTTAAGTGTTTTTTAAATTTCAAGTGATGTGAGTATTATAGTGGCCTTGAGTGCCTTGAATATGTTTTAGACTAGAAATTTAGAAAATATAAGCCTAAGGCTTATATAGAGGGTAGTATGCAAATGTAAGGTAGAATAGGGATTACTTACAATAATTTTGTTCAACTTTTTCCTTGATATAATGTGTATTTTTCATCTAATTTCCATCTAGTGGATAGAGGGATAAAATTCATGTACACTTTTTTTTTTTGCTTGTGTGGATGATAAAATATGTCTAGGACAACATTAGGAGGTTTTAATTTTGAAAAGATATCCATTTGGTAAAATATATGTTAAATAACATTAATTCCATGTTGGGAACACTAGAACCACATGGAGATAGTGTCATTATAATGGCATTAGTTTATAACTATAAAAACACTAAGCACTAAGGGTTAGGATTACGAAATGAGGGTCTAAGACTACTTTAGAGCTGACTAGGGATGCATGTGGCCTATACAAAGCCTGGATAAGTATGATAATATGATATAGAATAGGTCTAGGGATAAGATATGAATAGGTAGTCTCAATTATCACTCTTGTCACTTAAATACCATGTTTGGGTGATTACATTTGGCCCAACCTCCCCCCTTTGTTTTAAAAATGCAAGAATGTGAAATAAAAAGGATATATAAAAAGGAAGCATACTTGGACATACCTATGAAGTGAATCTTGTGAAGTTGAGTATGAGTATGTGAAACATGTTACAATGTGTGTCTTATAAATGAAATATACATAAATTAGTCCTTACTTAAGAGATATCAAAATTAAAAGACTAAATTGAGTAAATAAATAAAAATAAGTAAAAATAAGTAAAGATATGGGAAAGAGGAAAGGAATTATTACACCTCATCGAGTACATGAACCAATGCATAAACTTGGTGACAACTTATGTGTGTGTATGTATATAGTGATCAATCAATGAATAACTTGGACTGAGTTGATGACATTATCAATCCTCATGTGTGGGTGGCTCAAAAACTCAATCTAGTTTTGACTCCCTCATTGCCCACCCTTGTTTGGTGAATCATGACCTATGAATATATTGGATTGGACTAATAGTGTGTCCAACCCTCTCATGTGGGTTTCTCAAGAAATCAATTAATCTAAAAATCCATCATTTCCCACCCATGTTTATTATATGCATCTAAAACTAAACTATGTAAAGTACTTTAAATGTCTAACTGAGTATATATGACTATGTATGTTGGCTCTATAGCCAATTGGGTACATTAGGTGACTCTAGGCCACTTGGGAATGCCAACCATTGTATATGGAGTAAGGCATGAAACTAGTGTATAACCTAGATTATGATTTTGGGTGTATAAAACATAGACATAGAATTTGTCATTCCATATGATCAACTGATATGTGATTGAGCATATATAAATAATCTATCACACACATGCCCCCAAGTTTGATATTTGAGCATATGGATTTTAGACTGAGTTATAATAAGCTATATATGAGTATCTCAACTAAATATTGGAATGGTCATACTATGCATGATGCCCCCAATCTGAGCAAACTCATATAAATATAATCTTAACTAGTATGGAATTGAGCAAAAATTGAGTACAATTGATAAACTTATAACTAAATCTATGGAAACTTGTATTGTATATATTCTACTCTTTTGACCAATCTAGGTTGTTGTGAAATTGATCCAACTAGATAGTAGCACCATATCTTAGATAGTAGCACCATGTGGCATTAGTGTCCTAATTTGGGCACTAATGTACTTCTACTCTAAATTTTGTGTCATTGATTTTCTGTTTGAGTCCCTATTTTTCCATCATGTTTACCTATCTCTAACTTTCTATAATTGATCTTGTGTTCTAAAAATCTATTGTTGGTTAAATATAAGGCCTTGATCTCTTTTATAAAATCCTGTGAATGCCCCCTCTTTTTATGGGAGATTTTGAACCTATGCAAGAACAATCTATAAAATAAAAAGCTATACAAAATGTGTGTTATCTAAATCATTTATGATAACTACATAATAATCCAATATAGTTTACATACATAACATTATAATGTAATATAATCTAAGCATAAGTATGTAATATAATATGTATGTCATATATATCATTCCACAAAGGTGTCAATATAGATGTAAGTAATATATGCCACAACAAATTTGAGTAAACCTAGGTAGATACCTAGTGGGATGGGGCATGATATCCATCACAACACCCAATTAGGGAAAGGAGATGTATGATGTCCCCCATGGCATCAAAAATTGGTTTGTGTAACAATAAAATAAAAGTGTCATGGTCATGATGCATATAAGAGATCACACATGCAAAAAATAAGAGGCACACAAAGTAGGTCAAGCAGCCACAATATAAGGGACATGGGCACATGTCACTAAATCTGAGAAAACAAGACATAAAAGGACATTTTAAAATGTACATATATGTAAGAAATAATCAATTTGTCTTAGATCCACATAGAATGGTATGTTCAAATGTCCATATACATAATTAAGATAGCACACACAATGACATGGGAACATGTAAAAGCATACATATTGTGAATAGAAGTGGTGTAGAACCAAATAAAAATGTCATATTAAAATTCCCTCTAATAGAAGAAGCATATAAACACAATTAAGTCTAAACTAGGTAAGATAGAAATGAAAATATGCATGAATATGTAATACAAATCTATGTAAGAGATAGGTTGTATATATGCTAAGTCTAAAGTAGTAATAATAGACATAAAATCTACGTATGAGTAGTAATGATCAATATGAAGCTATAATAATGCTAAAAATGGAATGTATAGTATAAAAAGATAAAACCTAGTAATCAAAACTATGTATAGGGTACCCCCAAATGAGTTAATTGATCAATTGAAGACCCATGTATCATTATATATGCCCCTAGTGGGTAGATAAGAGCATGTCTAGATAAGTGTAGTGGACTTGAGTCCTATAATCAATATGAAATCACTCGACAAGAAAAATTTAAGAACGAATGTGTGATAAAATTGACTATACTAAGATAACTATAATATATAGCATTTAGAAAATATAAGAAATATAAACATAACAATGCATATAATCTATAATTTTATGTTTTCTAAGTAAATTTTTAATGTTTTTGTGTTTTTTAAATATCATAATGTTTTTTTATTTTCCAAAAATAATCTATGTACAAGAAACAAGAAAATGAACTATGTACAAGGAGCAAAATATAAGTGAAGTATGTATAATAAAGGAGGAACAATACTAACTAATGAGTATTATAGGAGACTCACTATCATTGTGTCATGTGTCAAAAATAGGAATAGTAATCCCTTGTTTAGTGTGATTTTTATTTTGGAGTTGAATAATGTTGTATTATGAATTAGGTATTGTTCATCATCAAAATCATAACAATCATAATAAATTGGAATGCTAGATGGAATTACCTCATGTTATGGTGTTGACCTTTTTGAATTGTTCTTTCGAATATTAATTGTGGTTTTTCCCTTTATAGTTGTGCTTATTGTAGACATATGGTGTTGTGGAGGTTCTTTTTTTAGAAATCATTTTTTGAGAATGCTTGTTGGCTTAGTATGATTTTTAATTTGCAACTTAATATATTTATATTTATATAACATGCCCTATATATTTAGATTTGTTGCCTTCATAAACTGTATCTGTGAATGGTTTGCCTTCAGGTGTTTAATAAATGCCAAACCTTTTTGACCAACATTATCAACTTCTAGAATAGAAGTAGCGATGCCTTGGGCCTGTTTGCCGAAACCTTGACCATCATAATCAAATTATTGTAGATATTTTAAACAAAACCCATACTGATTTAAAATTTGAGCCTCATTTTGGAGAGGTATATTTTCATTGTTTACTTACTTTACATGTGTTTTTTGCATTGTTTATTATTGTGATTGTGGTGTGTGAACCTTTTATTGTTCTGAGTTATGGTTTGGTAACCACTTTTATACTATTTATGAATTTGACCCTTTTTAAATTTGTAAATGTTTCATTATTTTTTTTTATGATGTGTCACTATGTGAGAAATTTATATCCATTGTCTACTATATTTTCCTTTTCAATTCTAAACATGAATCTGTGTGATGACCATGCATTCTATGGTATGTACAATAGTATCTACATCTCTTTATAGGATGTAGAGGAGGTAATTTTATCAACTTGTTCTTATTCATTTCCCTTAGTACCTCACTTGAACTCTTATTGTACCCTTTTAATTTTTTGAATCACTTATAATAGTTGCATTGTGTTGTACTTTATGATTTGGACATGAAAGAGTGATAGGCACAACTTTCCTAGCTGTAGATGCATATACATGGTTTACACTAGAATATTTTTAAGACTATGTACATGTAATGTGATTTCCCAATAATGTGATCTTTTCACTTAATAACTTATTTGCTCATACTAATAATTTGATCCCTTAGAGTCTCACAAGTGAAAACCCTAGTTGCTTCTGATTGAACATGTAGGCACACACCTTATAGGGAAGAGGGGTGAGTAGCATGAGTATGAATATTAGTGACAATGCTATAAGTTGAGTCATCTCATTAAAGAGTGATATCATGGACCTATTTAGAGGGAATGTAGTTATCACCCTCACGGTGATGAGGAGGATAAGGAGATTCTTTCATGTGCATAAGATATGAATTAAAACATGAAACATAGTTGTTATCTTATATGTTAAATCCTATATGTGTGAAGGGATTTGTTTCTTAATTGATTTATACATAAGATAAAAATAACATGATAGATATATAATGAAACATGACATGTATTTAAATTGATATAACACATCACCTATACATGTGTTTATGTCTTTTATGAGTTCATTTTGAATTAAAGGGAATAAACATGCAAATGAAAGTAAAAAAATTTACAACAAAAAGTGATACACTTCTTATATCATTATTATTAGTATTATATCAAATAAAATTAGAAATTTTTTTATCTAAATTATAAATGTTAGAAATATAAACCCTATGTTATCTAGGGTTAGGCTTTATGCAATATTCAAAGTAAGTCAAGTTCACCAAATGTTATAACCTTTTAGGACTTAGTAAATATAAATCCTACGTTTGAGTAAAGGGTCAAGTAGACTAAATAAAGGAAATAATATGAAATAAATATAGACACTAATTTTTTATAGAATTGACTAGCTTTGACTTTTCTAAAAATAGTAATAAATAGTGTAAATAAATACCTAGCTAGAAAACATCTGATACAAATTATCCCAGTTCTATAAATTTAGATGGAAGCTATTCTAAGTGTCATAAACTATATCCCTATGTTATAACCCCTCTTATATAGTAGATCCACATTGGATAGTAATTTTATTATTGATAAAGTGGTAGTAGTGTTGTGATATTGGCAGTAGTATCCTCTATACAAGACTATCCTAAACTTTTAGGTACACTTGTGCCTAGATATTTTGGGTTTGTTACTACATGCATGAGTTTTGAAACCATGTATTATTCCTATAATGACTAATTTATAATGAAAACCTTAATCCTCCATGTAACTAGGGCATGATCTAAAAAGTGTGGTTTTTAGTAGGGTAGGTTGGACATCCCCAATACCTTGTTATGAAGAGAGTTATATACTTTGAGGAGGGATCAAACCTAATGGAGTTCTCCCCACATAAGTGTTATTGCAATTGTAGGTGATGCTAGTATGATAGTGGCCTTGAGTGCCTTAAATGTGCTTGAGACTATAAATATGGAAAATCTAATCCTAGGGATGTTATAGAGGGTAGTATGTAGAACTAGGGTAGAATAGGGATTAATAACCTTAATTATGCTCAACTTGTTCTTTATTTGAATGTCTATTTTTCATTTAATTTCTATGTTATAGATAGAGGGATAAAATTCATGTATATATACTATTTTTTTTCTTGTGTATATGATAAAATATGTCTAGGCTAACCTTACGAGGCTTTAGTTTTGAGAAGATATCTATTTGAGAAAAGTTAGGGTAAAGGACATTAGCACCATTTTGGGAACACTAGTGCCACATGTTGATATTGTATTTATTATGGAGATAGTGTTCATCTAGCATAACACTAGTCACTAATAGCCAAGATTAGGAAATGAGTGTTCAAAATTTATTTGGAGATGACTAGGAATGCCTTTGACCCACACAAATGCTAGATAAGTGTGATAATAGGATATAAGATAGGTATATATCTAAGCTAAATATAGTTAGTCTCAATTATCACTCTTATCACTTAATCACCACTTTTGGATGATTACATAGAGATTTGTATTTTGAGAACACTTCTTACACAGGTTCCATAACTCCCCTCAAAATAGGGGAAATCACAAGGGTTTATCACAAAGATTAGGCTACTAGAATGCACTTAATATATTTTTGAGCACATAGGCTCAAATTATAGAAATAAAACTCAGTTAAACATAGTGGGAAATAATTATTGAGATATCAATATAGTTACACAAAAATCAGAGTAGATGAACATTAGTATCTAAATTGGGACACTAGCACCACATGGTGCTACTATATAATATATGGTGCTAGTATCTAGTACCCTCATTTTCATCAAAATATAGATTGGACATAAAATTAAAGTAGTTACAATCCAATGTCTCATAGGTTTAGTAACAAATTTACCAATTTAGCTCAAATTCATACTAGTTTGCTTAGATATTTGGCATCATGCATAACATGACCATTTCCATTTTTAGATCAGATACACAGATATAAATTATTAAAATTAATTCCATAATTTATATGCTCATATATCATACTTGGGGTCATTTGTGTGGCACATTTTTTCTATATTCTCACTTACACACTTGTTGATCAGATGGAATGATAAATTCCATATCATTCTCTACACTATATACATCAAACATCATATTTTAGGTTGCACACTAGTTTCATGCTTTAATCCATCTATAGTGGTTGGCATTCCTAAGTGGCAAAGACCTACCTAATATACTTGAGTGGCCATAGAGCTAACATCTCTAGTTAGTCATTTCTAGTTACATCACATAATTTTAGTTTCAGATGCATATACTACACATGGGTAGGAAATGACGGAGTCATAATCTACTTGAGTCCTACATGAGAGGGTTAGACACACATTTATTCCATTCCAAGTTATTCATAGGTCATTATCCACCAACAAATGGTGGGAAATGATAAATTCAAAACCAAATTGAGTTCATGAGCCACCTAGACATGAGAATTAAGCAAGCCATCAACTTAGTATAAGTTATTTAATGATTGATCACTATATATATATGCACACACATAGGTTGTCAATAGGTTTATGGATTGGTTCACATACCTAGTGAGATGTATTCATTTATTTCCCCTCTCTTATCCCTTTAATTAGTTTTACTTTGTTTTGATTCTTTATTCAGTTTTGTCTTTATTTTTAATATCTCTTAAGTAAGGATATATTTATGCATGTTTCATTTATAATACATGTAATGGATCATGTTTTACATACTCAAATCTAGACTCATGGGCTTCACCTCTGAGATAAGTCTAGGTATGTTTTTTTTTTCCTTTATCCTAGTTGTTTCACTTTATTACATTTTTAAAATAAAGGGTGCAAAAATGTAATCACCCAAAAGTGACATTTTAGTGCTAAGAGTGATACTTGAGACCACATATCCCTATCTTATCCCTATACCTATCATATATCTTATTTTCATACTTATGCAATCATTTTTTGGGCCACAAGAATCCCTTGTCATCCCTAAAGTAGTCTTAAACCCTCATTTTTTCATCGTATCCCTTCATGCCTACAGTTTTACCACCTAGACACTAACACCATAATAGGGATAGTAGTGCCACATGGTGATAGTGTCCAAATATTGGTGTTGTTTTCCTTACCCTCCCTTTTTCACAAATGGATATATTTTTTAATATTATACCTCTTAGGGTTGGCCTAGATCTCTTCTAGCACTTATACAAGCACTAGAATAGTATATATACATGATTTATATCCCTCTAAACACTAAATAGAAATTAGATTTAAATTACATATGTAAAATTAAAATAGGTTTTGAATAATTAAGGTTATCAATCCCTATTCTACCTTACTTCTCCATACTAACATAGACAACATTCCTAAGCTTAGATTACCTAGATTTATAGTCTCAAGAACATTCAATGCACTCAAGTCAACTATCGTACTAGCTTTACTTTCACTTACACAAACACTTAGGTGGGGGAACTACATCGATATTGATCACTCTTTGGAGTATTGGTATATAAGTAACTCTCATCATAGAAAGGTGTTGAGGATGTCTAGCCTACCCTAACAATAAAACACACTTTCTTTGTGTATCAACCAATTACCTTAGCAACATAGAGGATTAGGGTTTTCTCACAAAATCAATAAAAATAGTCCATCTATATTGTTTCATAACTCATGAAAATACAAACATACCTTAAAAACTAAAACACAAGTGCACCCAGAAGCTCTAAATATTCTTGTACAAAGGCCACTACCACCAAAAAGAAAAACTAACACCACATAGCACTAGTATCCAATTAATGTGCTATTATCTAGGAGGGGTTTGACACTTCAATCTTATTTGTTAAACTTAAAACATTTATTAACTTAGTTTTTATCTTCTACATCATTCATTTTAGTTATTTTATAGCTAATTTATTATTTATATATTATTATTTTTAGAAAGGTCAAAATTAGTCAATTTTGTAACATATTAGTGGTTATATTTATTGCATATATCTACTCTAATTTACTATACTCATCCCTTTAATAACATATAATTTACATTCACTAAGTCCTAAAAGGTTAAAAAACATGTTTATCTTCTTTCTCTATAAGGTCTAGAACCATGCCTATTTTCAATTTGCCTAGACACTAGCATCGCAATCACATACATATGTTGACATAATTATCTAGTGCCCTAAAGTCATCCAATTTGTAAATTTAACATATAAATATGGTTTTCCTTAGTGATTTAATTTGAGACATTATCCAAAGGTATTGGTATAAACATGAGATCAATCCACATTTATTCCTCACATAAAAACTTCATACTTACTCACAAGGCAACCTACCATAGACCAAAAATCACCTAATCAATCACTCAAGTGAGAAAAGCTTCCCTATTTTATCATATTTTAATATTAGTCATAGTGATAACACATAAATAGGTCCAAAGTATTGAAAGATCACTCCATGAGCCACATTTCCTAAGTTACAAGCTATATCACTCATTATATTTATTTATCACATGTTGAATGATACACACATAAGCTAACATGTAAGGGATAAATACATAAGTCTATATCTCTATTAAAAGTATTGGTTATGTCGAAAACATCATTGATAGAGCTTATTTTGGAAATATTGACACTATGTGCCCACTAACCCATTTTTCCTATAGCCACTATGAAGATGAAGAACTAGGGTTTTTTCATTTGACAAGGAATGACAATCATGACCTAGATCCAAATGCACCATAACCAAGAAGACACAAAACTTAAAATCATCTAGGTGGTCACATCTAGTTTCAATAGGTATTCTCTATTGGACACCTATGTCTAAGTTAGACATTACCATCAAAATAACTATCCTAGGTTGATTCAAGTGTTCACATCTATATACGTAAAATCTATAGAATCAGGTGACCAATCTTGCATCTAGATATAGTCTACTTTATGCATGTTCTAAATCTAGATCTATACTAGCATCATAACTAGATAAGTATCTTGTTTTAAATATTATTTCAATATCTAACATAGTTATAATTTCCATTAGTAATATATCTCAAAAAAAAATATTTAGTATATGTTTTATCTAAGTTTTATAATTAAATGGCCTAATTAAGATATAGACTACCATAACTATGCCTTAGGCTTTCTCTGCCCCCTTAACACTAGATTCCCTAATATATATTTTAGGGTTAAAATTTTGGTTAACCCTATATTTTAACATCATTATTACCTATTTTATCCTAATATTGGTTTACTCTATCTATTTCATGATGGATGATATTGATTTCTTTGATGAATATGATTACAATTTCTTAAAATTTATATCAAAAAGGGTAAAAATGATTACTCTTGTATTATTCCAAATGTCAAAGAATCAAATCTCAAAACTTTGAATGGTGGTAGCTAACATACCTCTAATTAGGTCCATGATCCCACCATTTCAATATATGATTTGATTCATCTTAAGGAAGATAAATATCCTTTACCATTACTTAATACACCACCATCATGTGATTTTGGCCTTTGATATTTTATAAAATATAGATACAATAGACAAGGATTTTGGAAAAAAACTAACAAGGTATAGCCAACCTAGTATCTCTTATATCTATTAAAAGTTATGAAGGATTGGGTTTTTTAGAAAAATCCATGAGTCTCTAACATGGAAAGTCATTTAATCATGCCTTTAATGCACCTTATACCATAAAAAATGACACATATGAGAAATATTCTCCTTCATATTATCATCAAAAGTTTTGTAAAATATATAAGGAAATTATGACTAGTTTAAATATTTATTATAAAGGGGGTATCCCTTCAAATAAATTAAAACCCCATACTTCCAACATTTAAAAATATTAAACCCCTTATCTGTTATCAATCTAGATTGCACCATTCAGGTAGAGGTGTTTTAGACTTGCCTCATCTACTTGATATAATGAGATCACCTCTAGGTGTGGGTAGCCTATTGAGTGATATGAACCTTTAGTTCTGGGGATAGCTCCCTTGATGCATTATCTAGGCTAAATTCCTAAACCTACTAACTTGATGATGAAAAGGGATCTCAAGATTCATAAATAAATGTAAGCTATGGGAGGTGATGCACCAACATATTGTGTCCACTCTATTTGGCCCTTCAACAACGCTTATTAACCAGATAAAGACTAGTGACTAAACTGCTCTATCCAAGATATTCCTAAGCATTAGTAATTAAAATAGAGGCTATGATATATGGTTAAAACTTGAGGGTGATGAATGGGAGGTCTGCTTTAAGACACTACCAATCATATTTCACTTCAAACACAACCAATAACACTTCCAGACACCATATGATCTATTTAGAATAATCTCCTAGCAATTAGGTGAGAATAAGGACCTACAAAGTAAGATGAGAATCAACCACTTATGAAAATAAATAATTATAGATCACACTAAGCTATCATAGATAATATAAACCATTCATTATCTTAATCCAAAGGGTAGAAGGTATAATTTAGGCAAAGTTTCTTCTTACCTAGATAAGGGATGCATACAACGGATTTTGAGCCTCAATTTATAGAATAAGAGAAGGGAAGATAATGATAATGTGGCATGTAATTATGGATAAGAAGCCATAATGATCCTAATTTACTAAACAATCATTTATGACCATTAATAAGGATTAATAATATCTCCATTATCTCTCACATGCATTACCTTTGATGGTTAAAGGTCTTGAATGAGCCCTTAGGAGTATAGGTATGGTGAATGGCCTATTTTGGTTGTGGTTGACCCCATGAAGATTATATTCACCATTTAATTACTCCTCCACCCCTTTTCATGTAATGTGAGGTCATTATGAGAGGTAGTTACTTGATTGAGCCTACCCATTACTCGCTTGGCTACCACCCTACATGCAATTCTTATCCCATTCAATGCATTGTTTTCCCAGTAGGTGAGGGACTTAGGACGTAGAGGATTTTAATAGAGTGATGAATCTAATAATGGATTGAAGAGGTTATTATAATATTTTTTCTTATCTTTATATTCTCATCACCATGTGGATAGGCCTTGAAACATTCCTTCCTTAATGAAAATGAAGGTCATCTCCTCAACTAGCTTGAAGTTTACTCATTACACTTGTATGAATTATCATGGGAGTTGAAGAGTGATTTTTTAAGATCATTATACCGTTGTATAGGCCCAAGAGGCCATTATACTCAATTAGAACTTCAACATGTTTGGAATTATGAAAATAGACCCAAAACTATGCTTCAAAAATAATTATCTTGCATATTTGGCCTCAAATGTGCCTAATTTTTGATGTACATAGGGCATCAAGACCTATAATATCTTTCATGGTGTTTTCATGGTCTCTCATTATCTTTGATTTATTAATAAGATTATATTTTCCATTAGGTTATTCGCTATGGTTTTGGAGGGTTTATAGCGGCATAGTATATAAAGTGTGGTTCATAGAATATAGGCCTTAGATTGAAAACTTAATTCCTTGAATGTTGAGCACATATAACCACTTAAATATACCTAATATCTCTTAGTCCCATGCACCTTTTACAGTGATCTTTGAGTAAAATTTTGTAGCCTTCAAATCTTCACAAGTCATTTTGGATATGTTAACAAAGTTAAGGATCATTCATAGAGTTGTCCCCCTAAAATCAACTCTCTCTCTCTCTACCCTAGATAGTAAGTGCATAGTGGTCCCAAAATTCCCATAAGATCATTGGGATCCATGCATCTTTCCATGTAATATATGATCATTTAAACTGGTAGCTTAAAATGGTAGACTAGGGTGATGGAGCTTGAGGGGGGTAGTTAGGGCAAATTGAAAATTCTCCTACCGTCCTATCCCTAAAACATATTCCTCAAGAGTTATAATATCATAATATATATTTTCAAACCATTAGGTCTACTTGGAGAGTTTGAATATTCTATAAGGATGAAGTTGGGGTTGTGAGGGCTTAAAGAGGGTCTTAAGCCTTATATGTCTAAACTAAACCTCAAGACCTTCGACCAATTATAGGTATATTAGTGACTTAAAGGTATTATAAAAACCCTTTTCTATCTAATTTAAACCTTTTTTACCTATTATGAGTTTCTCAGACTCATATATGTCCTTCTTTTCTAGGTCTACCATGACATTCCTTGGCCCAATCTTAGTGTTTAGATTAGTTGATGCTAAAGGCATGCGTGGGCTTGTTTCCTTCCTTCCTTACTATCAAAGTAGTTGTATAACCCCATGGAATGTAATTTCAATATTTTTAAACACTAATTTAAATTTTATTCCATTTCTTCTTGTAATATCATGCTCTCCTAGTCACCCACACACATAGGCCTATGTGGTATGAACCCTTAGTAAGGTGTTGGAAACTCTCTTAACCGTACTTTGTCTTGAATTATTTTTAAGAACACAGAAATAATATAACACCACTATATGACATATCTCATAAGGTGTGTTACCTTCCTCTTTCAAACCAACATAGATATACCATCTTGTAAGGAAGACTTGTATGCACTAAGCTAAGTGTATATGTAGAGTTAAACGGTCCTAATTTGGCCTATTTTGGTCATCCATTCATATCTCATTTGTGTTATAGAAACATAACCTCTATATTTTCCTCTTTTATTTAATATCCCTCCTTCATGTGTATATGGAATTTCACTTCTAAGATTGGAGACAACCTATCTGTAGTTATGTAGGTTTTGATTAGTGGAACTTGACTAGAGTTGGAGCCTTCCCATACGTTAGTTAGTAAGAGAAAGGTTTTATAGTCCATCTATACATCCTAGTTGGAATTTTTTGAAACTCAATAGCCTCCCTTAAGATAATAACATTCAAAAGTATATATCCCTCTCTTGGTATTGTTTAGGCTCATTTATAAGTGGTTTTTTGGGGAACTCTTTGAAGGTTAGGCCTAAACTTGACCTTCTAAGATTTGTTATTGGCCTATTCCATGTATATAAAATTTGACTAAGTTTATTATCTCATAGTTACAATGGCATTATAAGATTTTACATTAGCTTATTCAATAGAAATTAGACCTTTAGGTTCATCACACAATCCTCTAAGAGTTTTGAGTCTAAATATCAAAGCCTATTATGAGGTGTAAATAGCTTGATAAGGTCACTACATAATGGGTATCTTTTAGGAGACCTCACATGTACTATAACTCCCTATTCATACCATCTATTGAGACCTTAAACATCTATATCTAGATAATAAACAAAGTAATGAATTTGGATATAATGAATCAGGCATCTTGACGAAGAAACTAAAACCTAGGAGTTCTAAAAACCTTAAATAATGGTAATAAACCTTAAACCCTACTAAAAGGCTTATAAATGTATTTGGAGCTAGTCCATGGGTTTGGGTCTTGAGGACCATAAAGAGGATTATTTATTTTGATATAGGGGCTCTTACATATTTCTAAACCACCTCTACAACTTGAAGAATAAACCATTCATGTTTTCTTAGCTTGAAGGTGGACTACCATCAAAATAAGTAGATCATGTTTGGAACCTTGTTTCCTTCTATTTTATGTTGAGAATATTGAAGGGCATATATTCAAACCAAATGGTTACTAGGTGATGTATGTTAGGGACCTAAAGTAGGTCATGAAGAATTTCACTGATCATTTTTTTGCTATGTTCCTTCATGAAAACACAAGAACTCTTACACATGACCTGCAATTTACCAACCCATTGAGACTCTGTGTTGATTTATCCTTAAAAGTATTATGAGAACGTGTTTATTTGGGTTTAAAACACTCAATATGCCTTTGAATTCCTATATACATGTTCAATTTCTCACAATGAGCTACAAATTTTGATAAATCTACTTGTAACTAAGATTATGGGGTTTGTAAAGAGTTTAAGACCATATATGGGTCTTAGTGATTGTTTATAAATCTCAGGGCATTGATTTACAAAACAATTTTGCTAATTTCAAGCCCACTAAGGACCCCACATTTAGATAATATTTTAGGCTCTGACTCCCCCTATATAGACCATACCATCTACCTCAAACTGGACCTTGTAAGATTGCTAAGGAATTGATAGAGATATCACTACCATTTCTACCTTCCTCTACACATTTTAAAGATGAAACCTTCTCTAAGGCACCTACAAGATACCTCCCATGAAGTTTCTAACCTTCTTCAGACCTTGACCATATTGTATAGGTCCATATAAGTCTAAAAACACTTGTAAAACATCATTTTCTTAGGTCTAAGATTTTGAAAGTCCATTGGTGGGAAAGATGAGGTAAATGAAGATTAAAAAATGCTTTCAAAATAGGTATTATAGATGGAGGAAAGCTCAAAAGTCATTTTTCCATATGTGTGGGCCATTTTGTGGTGGATGAAAAGTGTTTGACCCCTAAAAAGTCTACTTTTGGATATAAAACCACTTTAAAAAGATATCATGATAACACTAAGGCCCTTTTGGAGGCTTTTGACTCTTGATAATGTCTTAATGAGGTATTAGGGGTCATAAAAATGTAATGTCCATGGTTTAGACACCCTTTGGAATGCATTATATACATGACTTCAAATGAAACATCAATTCAAGATAATAAATACTTAAACCTTTGCTAAATAACCTTAAAGTATTATAAGGATTACACAAGGTTCATCATCCTTCTTCAAATTATACTCTAATCTCTTGAATTCTACCCCCATTTATGTAGGTTCTTATAATGTTCAATTGAGAATATGAATGATTGTGTACTATAGTGTGTTAGATCACCTTTCATGAGTCCATTTAGATCACAAGGAGCACCTTAAGCCTTGACATAAAATCCTATACATAATTTTTGAAAAATGATGCCTTGACACTGTTCCAAACAATATGAGATGGGGGTCATTCTATGTCTTTTGACATGACTCACTACTTGAACATGTTTCCTCACTTTCTAAGGACAACTGGCCCTCTCTTTATCTTTCATAAATTTATAAAACATAAGATCATGACCAAGTTATTATTAGGCATAGTTTTACCTTTTCTAATCCCAAGGCCAAAAAGATGTTAACATCACTAGTGCCTTTGAGGGGTTGACCTACCTACTGGTCAAGAGGACCCAAAATTTATTACATAATATCCAAACTCATTTGGTATACCTCTCTAACTATATTGACACCATGATTAACAAATTATAAACTTTAAGGACTGTAACAGCCTCACAAGAAACACAATAAAGACACAAAGGAACACAAAACCCAAACAACTAAGAAAGCAATAAGAAAACCAAATAAACAATTGACAGAGCACTTTTGCCATAACATTTGGAAGAAAGGAGACCTAAACTACTATTTACAAGAATAGTATGTGTCTCTCAATAAAATTACTTAAGGAATAACCCATTGATAGGGATAAGGAGTCCCTCACCATTTAGCCTTGACAACTAGAATTCATTATTCTCCTTACAAGTGGAAATAATGTAAGGTCTACTTCATATGCTATCAAACATTGAGTGCTTACCTAACTTAGCTAGGTCTTCATCCCACATGAGCACAATATCACCTTAGTGGAAATTCCTTAAAGAATCTCTCTTGTCAAATTAACTCTTAAATTGGTCTTGATGAGATCACACATCATGCCTAGCATCATCTCTTGTCTCTTCCATCTCCATCAACTCATTCCTCCTTTACTTCCATGGCATTATTTTCCATTAGCTTCAATTTATGTGTGAGTTCCAAGGATAATATTTCATATAATATGGGAAACCTTGACTCTTTTCCAGAGGTAAGAAGGTATGGAGAATAACTAGTATCTATCTTGGGAGTGATCATATATACCCACAAGGTTGTCCTCAGTTTGGTATGCCACTCCCTCCAATTATCATCCATAGTTTTCCTTATGATTCTAATTAGGTTCTTATTGGTGGAATTTATAAGTCCATTTCCCTATGGATAGTATTTTAAGGAAGTAATGAGTTATATTCCATAGTTAATATACCATTCACTCATCTTTGAACTTTTTAAATCTAGTTCATTAGCTAATATGATGGTGGAGGGGATCCCAAATTTATTTACTAGGTTTTCATAGAACTCCAAAAATGAGTTTTCATTTACCTCTTTAAGGGATACTACCTCCACCCACCTAATTAATTATTTTTTATCTATCAAGACCCACTTGTGTCCTATACTAGATGTAAGGTGTATCATGCCTATATAATGTAGGCCCCATTGCATGAAAGGTTGCTTCACTTGGATGGGTTTGAGAGGTAAGGCAACTAGTCTTTGTTTCCTAATGAACATGGCACACTTTTGGAATTTCATAACCTAAGCATGTGTCTCCTTGAAAAATAGTGGCCAAAACTATCCTTATCTCATTATCCTTTCTATTTTAGTCATGGCTAAAAACTGTCCTCTTACAGGGCCACCATGAAACTGATATAGATGCTTGTCAACCTAGTTAGTATTCATACACCTTAAGAGCATGCCATCAATATATTTTTTAAATATAACACCATAAACCAAGACATAATGGATTTATTTAAGCCTATAATACCTCTTTATTATCCTGCCTATTGGACATTCTACTATTTATAATAATCTTACCATATTTTGAGTCTAGTTGGAAGAGTGTGTAGGTGTAGTTGCTTGATGATCATTTTGCATTGCCAAAAACCACTTATTTATCTTCTTTAACATCTATTTCCATGTGTTCACATGATCTTCTACCTCTTAAAAACTTTTTTTACCTTAAATTATATGTCATATTCCATGCATATGGTCTCCCAACCTACTCTCTTTTCATTCATATGCCAGTTAAGAAGGAAGTCCTTGATGCTAGGGTAGACCACCATGACATAGTTTTTTTTGTTGGACACCATGTGTTTGAATTTTTTCATACCTCTCATGACTATAAGATGATTATTTTCCATATGGGTATACCTTTCTTCATATCCCTCTAGTTTTTGACTAAATAAATATATGGGTTGATCAAAGCCCTCATTATTTCATTGTATTAGCATGGTAAAAATGGTGTCATTGGTTGAGAAGGCATATAAAAAGAAGTCTCTTGAGAAATAAAGGCTAAGGAGAGTGGGTGACTGGTAAATGACCTATTTAATAGATTCAAAGATTATCTTTCCTTATCTAGTCCATGTGAAGTCCTTATGCTTCTTGAGATAGAAGTTAGAGGTCTTACTAACTCAACAAACCTGAGGATAAACCTCCTAATGAAATTAATCTTGCCTAGAAATCTATGCATTCCCTTCTTGTATTTGGGAAGTAATAGAGAAAGGATTGAACTTATCCTTTCTATGTCTATATAATGGCCTTATTTTGACACAACATGTCTTAAAAATTTTCCCTCATGGACTAAAAAAATGATTTTTTTAGAATTCAAAGAGACCCCATACTACCTGCACTTATCAAATATCAGCCATAGGTGTGTCAAGTCATCTTTAGCATCCTTGGAAAAGACTATGATGTCATCAGGGTATATGAGTATGATCTCATTGATGATTTCTTGGAAGGCTACATCCATTCCCCTTTTAGAAGCTGTCCCTACATTGTACAACCCAAAAGACATCTTCTTATAAGCATAAGTACCCCACTTAATTGTGAAGGTAGTCTTGTGTTGGTCCTCATCCTTCACTAGCACTTGATTATACCCTGAGTATCCATCAAGAAAGGAATAAATTTGTGAACCTAAAACCTTTTGAAGAATATGATACATGTATGGCAAGAGGTAGTGGTCTATTAATGACACCTTGTTGAGATCCCTAAAATCTACACATAACCTTATCTCCCCATTCTTCTTCCTTATAGGAAAAATTTAAGCCACCCATAAAGACTGTTTGATGGGGAATATGATGTTGTAATTAATGAGTTTAGTTAGCTAATTATTCATGAGGAATTTAATATTACGGTTGAATGGTCTCTAATTTTTCCTTACAGGTTTAGCACTTACCTCCAATTTTATAGTATGTTGATCCAAAATAGGGTCAAACCCCTTCAAATAATTATATTTCTAATCAAATATGTCTATAATTTCTTGACCCAACTCTATTAAGGTTTTCCTTTCTTCCCTTGTGTTCACTTTGACTAATTTAAGTGGCCCATCCATAAAGATGGTAACCTTCTCATAGTTTTCTTCCTTGGTTTACATGATAAATTTATCTCTCCATAACTGATCATCCTCACTGAATATGTTTTAAAGATTCACTAATCCATTGGGTATTTTTTTTGTTCTCAATTGAAAAAACTAGTCACCATACTATTATTAAAGTTTGTCATGGTTACTTGATTAGAATTATGCCTCTTATTGCAATAAACATGTCATTTGTCTATCAATATCAAATAACGGCTAGCTAACCTCATTATTAAGGATTGAAGGTCTACAAACTACCTTGATTTTTGACTAGTTTATCATTCTCTTAACTTCATTTGGGATATCCTTTTGCACTCCTATAAGTACCAGTTTGTTTACATGTTGATTGTCCTCTCTTGGGATTGATTAGATGTCAAAGTCCTCAAAATCTTCTAAGAAGTCCCAAAACCTATGATTATATGAATTTAAGAGTGGATTTTTTACTTAATTCTACCCTCTCACCTGATGTACTACCAATTCACTATCTTATAAGGCTTGCATTAGCCTGATACCCCTCTTCCTTTCCCATTGAATTTCATGAATGAGGGCCTGATACTTTACTATGTTGCATGTCCAGCTAAATTGGAATATTATGGTATAAAAATATATTTAATTATAAGGAGATAAAATCATGACACTTTTTCCACTTCAATTCTTATAGCTATAACCATCAAACAACAAACTCCACAATCCATCATTATCTTGGATTGGGTTAATGAGGGCCAGTATGACTGTCTCCTCTTCATGCATACAATATATCCCCAGTCCTTCTTTTTAATTCTCTTATATGGATCATAACCATGGTTATTGTCCCCCCACTCATCAATAAATAAGGTTGATATACCTTGAACTGGCTCAATTAGCTATTGATCTTTGGGGTGTTCATATTCATCAATGATAGTATAATTGGCATTAGATAAATTAGGTATGAAGGGATCTAAATGGAACCTAGATATGGGATCAAAATTGATGGTGACCTTGGTCCCATACCTGGTTCTAAAAAATATATAAGACCAATCAAAAGATAGATATCATCTTATCTTAGCAGTGAAATTATTAGACAAACATAAGGAAAAATAAGGGGGAAGATCAACCACGACAACATCTTAGGATATGGTATAATTAGGACAAGAAGATAAGACAATTTTAAAATAATTTAGTATGTAAATGGTCTTAGTATGAGACCCATATATTTTTAATAATCCTTTAGAGTTGGGCTCATACCTTAACCCCAACTTGTCTACAATAGATTTAAGCATGATGGATGTACTAGCCCCACTATCTATCATACAATTATATACTAAGGAGTATCCTATTATGACATAAATATAGAATGAAAGGTGTTTATTCACCTTAGCTAGTTGTGGATCATTAGGTTGAGTGGTGTTGGTTAGGACTAAAATTACTTTCTACCTGCTTTTCTAAGATGTGAAGTTTGGACAACTCTTCTTGGAGGAGATCCTTTTGTCCCAGGATAAGCAATGTGTCCCACATTGGTATGGTGACATGAGACTTATTCATATTGTCCATAATGCTTATATGATGGCTATCAACATTTGATTACAATATAGGAGAATCAGTACTACCTAAAGCTTAAGTGAACTAAGGTATGAATGGACCTTTTTTATTCTTCCCCTTCTCATTTTAAACCTTTTGAATTGGTGGAGCCTTAGGGCCTAAAGTTTGTCCATTAGTATCTTGAGGTGTTTGAGATGATGGAGGATGTATTATCCCAACCTCTAAGTCATCACCTACTGCTCTTATTTTATCCCTTACATGGGTTGTAATAGGGTTTTCCACCTTGGTTGCACCCCCAAGCTGATTGACTGCACATTATTCAAAAGAGTTTTCTCCTTTTCAAAAGTTGGAAAAGTAATCTATGACTGTGCCTAACCCATACCCATTCCTTTTTGATTTGTTTTTATTTTAGATTTATTCATAAGGGATCTCCCCATGTTTTACATAAGCACTTCCTTATGTTGTGTAGAAGGTTGATTGTCTTGCATATGAGGAGATTGATTCTACTACATAAGAGAAGTTTGACAAACACCCTCACTTGGACTAATTGACACCTCAAGATAATTCCCCCATTGTGTAAACCATTGGCCTTATTGAGCATGGTTATTTTGAGTAAGAACCAATACTATATAAGTGCTAGAATAGTTGGGATTGAAACTATTGTAGGGCCTTACTTGAGTGATTTAACATTGACCTTATGAACTAGCTTGATATGGAAGCCTATTAAACTAATAATTTTGATAGGGAGATTGATAAGGATATTGGTGTGGTATATGAGGTGGAATTTTCTACCTCTCTAAGGCCACTATTTTGTTTCTTTATTCCTTGAGTAGCCCATCAAGTTTAACCAATCTATATGCCTAACTAGCATCTACCTAATCATGGTTAGTTAGCATTGATATGGAAAAAATAGTAGGCATAAGATGTTGTATCTATGGGAACAAAGGCATGAGGGGACTTATTCTAAGCCTATTTTATTGTAATAGATAGTTTTTTACCATTATTGCCATTTAATATGCATTAGGTAGTGTGTTACCACCCATGAACTATATCATGACAGCTACATCAGAATTGAAGGCTCTAAAATAGTTTAAAAAGGAATAATTATGAGTGGGTTTAACTACTATTGGGATCATATCCCAATATTTCTAAAACCTATAGTTAAATTCCATCATAAACTCTTAAGGTTCCATTTTTTTATGGTCAATTACTCTACTAGAGACAAGTGATCACTTTTATCCTCAAAATGCTTTCATAGGTGCTCCCATAACTCATCCCAAGTGTTTATAAATGTAGGTGATATACCTCTATACCATTAGAGTGATTTACCTCTCAATGAAGTAGCTAATAGCCTCATTGTTGAATTTTCTTGAGTCACATTATTTACTGAGCTAAGGCTAGATATATTTTTAATGTGTTCAATGAGAGTGGTAGAGTTTTATCCTATGAATTATGGAAGGCTTCCACCATTTAAGGACATAAAGGCTTGGTTTGTATGCCTAGTCATTAGAGGTGTACGATTTGTAGAAGTACTTTATTGAGTAGGATTAGGATAAGTTGGCGTGTAGGAGTTACCACAATAGTTTGTTAAGTAGTATTAAGATAAGTTAGGAGTGTAGGTAGGGTTTTATACCTAGGGTACCTCTTCCTCCTAGAAAAATACAAGGATAATTCAACAAACTCAACTTATTTACCTTTTGATGAAGACTTTGTGACTACTTTTGGCATGAAATATAAATTTGTATCTACCATTAGAGTGTTTGAAGCTCCTTGAGATCACCAAATGGTATAATTATTTCTCCAACCTCCTTGAATTATGATCCTACTAGGTGTGATATACTAGGTGTGATAAAAAAAAATATTATTCTAGATTAGACTCTTGAGGTAGAGGTGTTTTAGACCTACCTCAACAATATGATACAATATGATCACCTCTAGGTGTAGGCAGCCTATTGAGTGAGATGAACATCTAGTTGTGGGGTTATCTCCCCTAATGCATCATCTAGGATTAATTTATAAACCTACTAACTTGTTGATGAAAAGGGATATAAATATGCATAAACAAACGTAGATATGGGATTTAATGTACAAACATGTTGTTTTCACTCTATTTGTCCCTTCGATAACAATCATGAACTAGACAAGGATTACTAACTAAACCACTCTCTCCAAGAGACTCCTAAGGATAAGTACTTCACATGGAGGCTATGTTAAATGGTTTTAACTTGAGGGTGATGAATGGGAGGTCTATTTCAATAGATAGTTAATTATATTGCATTGCAAACAAAACCACTAACAATTTCACACACTATATGACCTATTTAGAATAATATCCTAATAATTAGGTGAGAACAAGGATCTACAAAGGAAGATAAGACTCCACTACTTATACAAATCAGAAAGTATAGAACACACTAATCTATCATATAGAATCTAAACTATTCCTTATGTTAATCCAAAGGTTAAAAGGCACAATTTGGGTAAAGTTTCTTCATACCTAACCAAGGGATGCATACAATGGTTTTTGAGCCCCAATTTATAGAA
This sequence comes from Torreya grandis, assembly GCA_037957365.1. Taxonomy (NCBI): domain Eukaryota; kingdom Viridiplantae; phylum Streptophyta; class Pinopsida; order Cupressales; family Taxaceae; genus Torreya; species Torreya grandis. The sequence continues at coordinate 128,030 of JARHVA010006933.1, read as the reverse complement.
TAAGAGAAGGGGATAGAAGGAGAATATGGCATGGAATTATGGAGAAGAGGAAATAATGACCCTCATTTACTCAATAATTAGTTACAACCATGAATAAGGATTAATAATATCTCCATGATCTCTCGCATGCATTACCTTGGTTAGTTAATGGTCTTGAATGAGCCCTTGGGTGTATAGGTGTGGTGAATGGACTATTTTGGTCATGGTTAACCCCATGAATATGACATATACCTTGTAACTACTCCTTAACTCCTTGTAATGTAATGGGAGGTCATTATGATAGGAAGTTACTTGCTTGAACCTATATATTACTCATTTGGCTACCACCCTCCATGTAATTCTTAGTCTAATCAATGCATTATTCTCCTAGTAGGTCAAAGACTTAGGACTTAGAGGATTTAAGGTGAATGATGAGTTTGATAATGGCTTGAATAGGTTTTTACAATACTTTTTTTGATCTTAAGAGTTACATCACCATGTGGATAGGCCTTTCAACATTCCTTCCTTGATGCAAATGAAATTCATCTCCTTAACTAGGTTAAATTCTATTCATTAGACTTATTTTCACTATTTTTGGAGTTTAAGAGTAATTTTTTAAAGATTATTTTACTTTTTCATAGGGCTAATGGGATATTCTACTCAATCATAAACCCAACATGCTTGGAATTGTGAAAATAGACCCAAAACTAGACTTCATAAGCCATTTTCTTACATATTTGGCCTTACACATGAGAAAATTCTAATGTAAATAAGGAATACAAGATGTTTAGTTTCTTTAATTACATTTTCATGGTGACTCATGGTCATTAGAGTCATTATAAAGAGTCCCTTGTCCATTGGGTTCTTCACTAGGGTTTTGAAGGGTTTAGAGTGGCTTACCATCTTAATGATGGTTCATAAAGTAATGGAATTATGTTGGAAACTTAATGAAATTAAGGTTGATAATATAGACCCCCTAAAATATTCCTAATATATCTTAGTCACTTTCAACTTATATGGTGAACTCTGAGTAAAAGTTGGTAGCCTTTGAGTCTTTATTAGGCATTCTGGGTATGCTAATATTATTAAGGATTGTTCATAAATTTGAACCCATAAAATAAACTCTCTCTACCCTGAATCGTAATTCAATAGGTGTCCCAAACTTCCCTTAAGAACATTGGGCCCCATGCATACTTATATGTAAGATATAATCATTTGAGCTAGCAACTCAAAATGGTTGATGGAGCTCAAGGGGTAAGTTAGGATAAATTGATAATTCCCCTACCTTCCTCTAACTATAAAATCTTCATAAATACCTACACTATAATCATATATATTTTCATGGCCTTAGTTCTACTTGGGGATTTTGAATATGTCACAAGGATTATGTTAGGGTTTTGAGGGCTTAAGGAGGGTTTTATGCCTTATATGCCTAAACTAAACCTCAAGACCTATAAATGTATCAATAAATTTAGGGTCTTGTTTTCACCCTTTCCTATCCAATTTAAACCTTTTTCACCTATTATTATTTTCTCAGACTCCTATGTCTATCCTTATTCACTTCTAGGTCTGCCATGACCATACATAGCCTAGTTTCATTGCTCAAACTAGTTGATGTTAAAGGCTTAAGTGGTCTTGTTTACTTAATCAATTTCTATTAAAGGATTTTTATCACCCCATGGAATTTAATTTAAATATTTTTAAAAAATCCTTGATGTTTTATTCCCTTTCTTCTTGTAACAACAATCTCTCCTAGTCACCCACACATAGGCATGTGTGTTATGAACCCTCAGTTAAGCCTTGGAAACTCTCTTAACTTGAATATATCTTGAAGGATTTTTAAGGTTTTATAGATATCATAACATCATTATATTATCTCTCTCACAAGGTGTGTCACCTTCCTCATTTAAACAAACATAGGTATCCCATCTTTCTAGGTAGACTTTGATGCATTGAGCTAATTATATATGTAGAGTTAGAGGATCCTGAGTTAGGCTATTTTGGTCACCACTTCATACATATTTTGTCCTTAAACAACATAACCTATCTATTACTCTCCTTTGGTTGAGATATCTCCTTCATGTGTATATGTAATTACACTTCCAAGGTTGGAGACAACTTACCTGTAGTCCTATAGGTGGTGATTAGGTGAAATTGGTTGTATTTGGAGCCTTCTCACAGGTTAGTGAGAAAGAGAAAGGTTCTATAGGCCATCCATGTAACCTAATTATCCTTCTTTGAAACTTATTATCTTCCATTAAGATAGTGACTTTCACAAGTATATATCCCTCTCTTGCAATTACCTAGGATTAGTTGTAAGTGGTGATTTGGGGAACTCTTTGAAGGCTAGGCTTAAAATTGACCTTCTAAGATTTGTCATTGGCCTATTCCATGCGTTTAAACATTGACTGAGTTTCTTTTATCATGGTTATAATTGTCTTTCATGGTATTAAATAGACTTTTTACCTCACTCCTACCCCTAGGCTTATGCAAGAGGACTTAAACCTGTAGGTGCATTACACATTCCTTTTAAAGTTTTGATTTTAAAGATCAAATATTATTATGAGGTGGAAATAGTATAATAAGGTCACTATATAATGGGTATATTTTGAGAAACCTCATGTGTACTATCACTCCCCATTCAAGACCATATATTAAGACCCTAAACAACTCTATCTAGATACTCAAAAAATAAATTCATTTGGAGCTAACGAATCAAGAATATTGAGGGAGAAAATGAAACTTAAGAATTCAAAAAAACCTTAAATAATGTTAATAAGCCTTAAACCCTACTAAAAAGATTATAAATGCATTTGGACATAGTTAATGGGTTTTGGTCTTGAATCCCATAAATAGACTTATTTATTCTAAGAGAGAGGCTCTTCCATATGTCTAGAAGACCTCTATAACCTAATGAAGACACCATTCATGTGTTCTTAGATTGAAGGTGTAATATCATGAGAATAACTAGATCATTTTTTTAACCTTGTTTCCTTCTTCCACATGGTTTATGTTGAAAAGCTTGAAGGGTATCCATTGTGACCAAATGGTAACTAGTTAAGTAATGTGAGGGAGTTGAAGGAAGTCATGGAGACTTTCATTGGTAATTTTCATGACCTATCCTCTATGGAAACATAAAATCTCTTGCACATGACTAGTAATCTACCAACCTAGGGAGACTGTGTGTTTATTTGTCCTTGCAAGTACTATGATAATATTCTTAAGATATTATAACATAATAAACATGACTTTATAAACATTTATCCATTCTCAAGTTATCACAATGAGCTCAAACTTTGATAAATCTACCGGTAGATGAGCTTATGGGGTGTTTAAAGAGTGTAAGACCACCTAGGGGTCTTAGTGATTATTCATAAATCTCAAGGCATTTATTTGTAAAATAATGCCACTAATTTCAATCCCACTAGGGACCCTACCTATAGATAAGAGCTTGGTCTCTAACTTCTACTGTATAGGCCATACCATCTACCTCAAACTAGCCCTTATGAGCTTTCCAAGGGCTCAATGGAGATCTCAATCCCATTTTTTCCTTCCTTTGCACATTTAGAACAATAATCCTTCTCTGAGGTGCCTGAAAAAGAACCCCCATGAATTTTATAACCTTTTTCTAATACTGACCATAGTAAATGGGTTTGTATAAGTCTAAAAACACTTACAAAACATCATTTTTCTACATTTTCTTAGGTTTGAGATCTTGAAATAAAATTGGAAGGCAAGAGTATGGAAATTAGGAGTTAAAAATTCTTTCAAAATAGGTATTATGGATGGAGTAAAGCTGAAAAGCCATTTTTCCACATGTGTGGGCCCCTTTGTGGTGGATGAAAAGCATTTTACCCCTAAAAAGGCTCCCATTTTCATATAAAACCACCTTAGGAAGATATAATTATGAAACAAAAGCTATTTTGGAGCCTTTTTAATCTTTATAATTCCTCAATGAGATCTTAGGGGTCATAAAAATCCAATGTTCGTGGTTTAGACACCCTTTAGAAGGTAAAATATGCATAACTTCAAATGAAACATCAATTAAGGAGAATAAATGCTTTAACATCTGATAAAGAAACTTAAAGTATGCTAAGTATTACACAAGTTTCATCATTCTTCTTCAAATTATCCTCTAATATCTTAAATTCTACCCCCATGTATGCATGTTCTTGGCATGTTCAACTAAGCATATGACTGACTATAGACTGCAGTGTGCTAGATCACCTTGGATGAGTCCATTTAGATCACAAGTATTACCTTATGTCTTTTCATAGACTCCTATACATAATTATTTCAAAATTATTCTTGACACAACTTCAAACAATATGAGATGGGGATCATCTTAAGTCTTTTTACATGACTCACTACTTGAACATGTTGCCTCACTTTCTAAGGATAATTGACCTTCTCTTTGGCTATAAAGACATTTCAAACATGCAAGAGGATGACCAATGATAAGCTTATGTGATTATTAGGCATAGTTTGACCCTTTCTAATCCTAAGGGAAAAAATATGTCAACACAAGGGTGATGATACGTTTTACCTTATTTTGACATTCAATATTTTTGAAGGGTTAAATAATACATCATGGTATATTTACGAAGTAAATTTAAGGCACTAATAAGAGAGGATAATTTCAAAATTAAAGTGCCAAAGGGTCCTAATGTTCTTAATATTTATATGGGATCTCTAAAAAATTACTCAATATGTGACCAATATAAGTTCCACATCCTATGCAAACACCCCAAGGTGAACAACTGAAAAAGCATCCACATCAACAATATTTAACAATCACATTATTCATGGGTGGTGCTTAATTTTAGCATAATCATATTGATTCAACACAATAAAAAACTACTTGTAATGTAAGATGTTTTCAATATCTTGGATTTGATCTAAAAGAATTACAAATCAAAGGAATTTGGAAAGACTCCTTAGGCAACATAACACTACCAATTGCCTATGGTCCTAAATTCATTCAAGCACGGGTTTGGGTTATGCCATAAAAATATCCATACACATTTATATTTTTCACTCATTGGTTATATCAAATAAAATCAAAAAATGAAAAAAATCATTAATGTATTTATTTTTCTCATGAAGGCAAACTGATCCATTTTAAAATGATAGCATTGGTTCTTATAATACACATGTAAAATGTGAGGAGTAACATGAGATGAACCATTTAAAATTATATAAAAATCATTATAACAATGTAAAGGATCCACCTTAAGGTTTCAAGGTTTCACATATTCCAAAAATACTTTAAAAAAACAAAAAACTTCAAACAATATGATAATATGTTCAGTATTTACATGTTTTATTAGATACTTCACATATATATTGTTGGTTTCATGTTGGTAGGTGGAACAACAATATTATATATATATATATATATATATATATATATATATATATATATATATATATATATATCTTTTGAGTTTGATTTAGGCATATATAGATACATGATCTATCCATTTTTGGATGTTGGCCCTTCTCTCTACTCATGTGATGTGTAAATTAGTGGCATATACTTATTTGATCATGATACATCCAAGTTATATCATTATATGGTCATTTTCAATTATCATGTTTTAGATTATGTACTTACACATGCCTTTATCCATGATTATATATTTTGAAATGTACTTAATATGTTATGTACTTAATGTTTTTGCTAGCACATACTATCCATAGGATGGTATGATATGTTTATGATGGTTTATTATGTTATATGATTTCCATTTATTCACTTTATTGAGTGTTTTTCATTTCTATTGTCTTATTTATTTGAGCATTTGAATATCATCCATTGTTTATAGCAATTGTGCCTATGTTTTCCTATTGTGACATTTTTATATGTCATAGTTTTTTATATGTTGACATTTTAATATGTCATTACATGATTTTTATACATTTGAATAAGTCATATCCCTTTGATCATGTGGAATTTAAAAATGCCTTTGTTTGAGGTTTCATTGTACCATTGTCTTTTTATTTACCTTTGAGTTTGTATGTGATTAATTACTTGTTGATCTTGTATTTTTACTATATATATGTTTCCATGATATAAATCATGAATCTAAGGAATTGGTGTTATCATATTACTGATTATTCAATGATATATATATCGAGACATGTCCCCTATATATGATACATGTCACATTCACAATTTACATGGTTTATCTTATCCTTTTGAGGTAAGGTAACTACTAGTTTCTACTTTCCATAAAATTTAAAGGGGTGGCATGTCATTGGGGCCATGATATAAATGAATTAATTATATATTGATCCAAAAATTGAAATTGAAGTGTGGGCATTCTTAAAAAATATCTTCTCCACATTTGTCACTATTTCAAATCCAATGGAGGCATGTTTCATGAACATGTTCTCCATACCTTTTAGTATTCAACATGCCTAGATTACAATGGGGGAATGTTCTAGAAACATGTCCTCCACATTGGTTCTTATATTATTATTTATATTTATCCACATTTGCATGGTTTTCATATTGGCTAAATTCATAGTTATATGATGTAGATACACATTTTTGGTAGAATTCTATATATTGGTACATTGTTATACATTATTTCAGCATGATACATGTATAATGTGAATATGTTATGAAATGTGTGCCTAATGTTTAAAAATCAGATCATTTTCAAATTTTAAACTCTTTCATGGATTATCAACACCCACTAGGTTGGACTTTTATGGAATATATTAAGCCAATATACTACAGTAGTTGGTTCACTTTTTTGGAATGGTTGAGGTGATTAAATCACTCAATTTTTACAAGTTGATAGGTTTGAATTTATTACATAATCCAAACTCAAAAAAATTATAGTTTGAGTTGACTTGGTTTAGTCACACTCACACTATTAAAAATATATTTGAGTTATACGATTGAGATAATCTTAAATGTTGGATGGAAAATCACCTTTTCTCCATGGTTGGGGTCATGTGTCCTCCAATATCTCTTTATCTATTTATATATATGAACCTTATATATTTTAGATTTTTCATATTCCTAGATATGATGATTCAAAATGGTGTATTTGTAAGCATCTAATTTTTACCATTGTCATGTCAAAATTATAAGCTAGGATGACTTCTCACAATAAATGCATAAACTAGACCAAGTTCCACTAAAATGCTCTAATTCATCCACATACATCACATGAAATTTCCAAAGTGTATTGATGTATCCCTAATTGGGGGCAAATATTATAAATAATCATTAACTTTTTCTTATTCATCTCTAGTCAAATTAAGACCTAGCAAATTAACATTTTTGACCATTTGTGCATGACAATTTATTAAATTCTAAGAGTTGTAAAATGGTTAATCAAGATTACTTAACAAATAAAATATAATTAAAATGTTAAGTGAAAAATCCATGGCAATTGGATGAATATCTAATTTTGAAAACTCTAAATTCAAAAAAATATTTAAAAGTTACATCATCATGACATCATTGGTCACAAAAGTCAAAAATTCAAAATGTCAACATAAATACAACAAATATTAGGAATGTTGAGACATGTCTATTAATTTAAATATTATATCTAAAATTTAATGCCTTTGTCCCACCAAAATTTATTGATATTTGGCCCTTGATTCTTATCTTAATATGGCTAGTCCTCATCACTTTGCCAAAACTATAACTACAAGGTCCACCATAGACCAATAACAAAATTTATTATGTAGAAAATGCTCCAAAAATCTTCACCTATTCTCTTCCAATCGATTCATAAACCACACTATAGAGTGATTGGGGAAGTGTTTGATGGCTCTTAAACTACAACATTACTAAATACTTTGAGCTCTACATCTAGGAATAAACATGCATATGAGCAAGCTTTAAATGGAACATCCAAAAGAAAGGTAAAAATGTATTTTTTAGCATTCTAATTCATTGTTTGTTGCTTTAAAAAATTTCCAATTCAAGGACCATCTTTAAGATGTTATATTTATTGTGGTTTTATCCTTGTTTTATATACTAACAAAAACTAACCTCTTTCATATCCATGTGTTTACAATTGGCATGCTTGGTGGGACCACACACCCAAAAAAATCTCTTTCCAAGCCTTTTAAATCTTATAATTACATAATTAGACTATTCTTTAACTACAATTTTTAATTTTTTATTCTAAATTTACCATGTTTTATCTTTTAAGTATTATTGGGATTTTCCTACGAATCAATAAGGTTAACCCTATGAATGGTATGTTTTCCTTGTGTATTAGTGGGATTACATTTTATTACTCTATGTGTTATCTATATGTTTGAACAAGTTTGCAAGATTAACTTGTGCATATATGAGATTACCCTGCATATCAATGATGTTAACTACTAATCAATGAGTTCATGTTACTGACATCATTGTGATTCCCTACAGTTAGTGGGATTTACATACACATTAGTATAATTACACTACTAAATGGTGGATTTATGTTTTGAACATCCCTATGTTTTTGTATAGTCAACATGATTAACCTTCTAAATAGTGGATTTGACTCAAAAATGGAAAAATTAACATATTAATTAACGAGGTCATTCACAAGGTAATTGTGTTTTCTATGGTTTTATTTATTTTAAAAAAAACTTGTCTTGTAAAATGGAAACACCATCCTACTAATCAATGGGATCACCAAAACTATATTTTTTATTCTTTATAGAGTGGTGACATTCTATTGGAATTGATGTGATCATTCTACAAAATAACGAGATTGTCTAGTAAAATGATGGGATTTCCCTCTGTGAATATTTCCAAGACCTAAATCTATAGAAATCTAATTTCCTTTGATATCCAAAATCATTGTTCAAATGATTAATCACTTTTATTATAGGTTTTAATATATTAAAACATTATTTTACATAATTAAAAAATTACATTACATTCATATTTATATTTAGTTCTTATCAAAGAATGTACACATTAATTTTAAGCTTTTAAAAGCACTTGAATTTTGTCATTTGATTAAGATAGTTTTGGTTTCTTGATTATTTATGTAAACTATTATGTCTATGATATCCCCTTGTCCTCTTTAGGGAGATTAGGTGACCAAAATCACATATTTTAATTTATTTCTTGTCTACCTGAAGGACTATTTTGAAGTATGTTCTTTTGTTACCCATTCATGAGAACCTAAGAATCATAAAAAAACACATATTTTTTTCTAACTATCATTTCGTAGGGTACAGTAACTAGGATGTCAGTACCCACCATTCATACCAACCTAGTTATCTAACAAGGTATATAAATTAAGGTTATGCCAACATTATCTTATCTATAATGTCCCTTAGAACCTAGATAAATTATTAGAACTTCATTGAAATCTTATAGATGAAGTGCTTTAAAAGGGACTAAACTTTTTTACAAATGGCCCATTAAGCCTTGAAATCTAATTTCTAGATTTGTTCCTTTTGAGGACAATCTAAAAATCCAAATCAAAACATTATAATAGAAACCAATTTTACAATGTAATTATCATTGATGTAAGGGTGCAAAGGTTTCATCCCCTAAATATTACCTTTTCATACAAACCTTTGAGAGTGGGGTTGAATTAAAATCCCACCATAATTTCTTTTAATTATTTAATGAACCATTAAACATTTAATACTCTCAAAGGAAAGTATATCAAAAGGATCAGTGTTTATGTCATAATCATGTGTTATTTATTAAGGTACATTCATTACTAATTATGTATTAATGCTTGATTGTTGTGTCAAAAACCCTTATGTATTTTTTTAAAAAAATCCCTGTAGTATGTCAAGTCTAACACATAATCCATACCACACCTATGAGATGAGGCACTACCCTAAAAAAATTCAAGCTAACTTTAACCCATCTTAGTGTGATACTAACCAATTGTACCATTACACTATCCACATGGTAAAATTATACTATCCAATTGAAAGCCATTCAAAGTAGGTTCATTTGGGTCCAAATCTAGTTTGGAATCAATTGTTCACATTTGGGTCACTTTTGACCCCATTCCTATACCAATTCATTACAAACCAAATGAATTTCATCTTAAACCATGTATCAAACAATTCTAGGCTAATTTCAATTTATCTTGAACCACATACCAAGCTAATTTCATATCAGATTTATCTCAAACCATGTGCTAAGATAATTTCATGTAATATTAGGTTTGTTTTGAACCATGTACCAAGCCAATCAAAGCCAAATTTAGTTCATCTTGAACCATGTGCTAAATTATTCTAATTTTGATCAAGCTCATATTGAATCACATTTAAATCTAATTAGGTTCACCTTGAACTAAATTCTAATTGTAATTCCAAATCAGGTCAAATTTGACCAAAGTCATCTTCAAAGACAAAAAATTGGAACAATGTCAAAATAGGTCTATTTTGACCAAATCCAATTATTATGAGTCCATCACATTCCAATTCAAACCACTTTTTATCTTTCCATTTAATGTATTACACCTATTAGTTTGGAATGATGAATTCATGTCATCTATCTTTTCTTTCATTTGAATCACATCAAGTTATTCTACCATTTTTGGGCCAAGTTAGGCCAATTACATTTTCTAAAAATTACCCTCTTTGGGCCAATTCTATCAAACACCAAGACCACCCTCATTGGGCTATTTCTTTGGAACAATATTAACCACTTAGGTAAATTTCAAACACCAAGCTAATCCCACCCTATTTGGGCCATTTTTACCAAGCCAATCCTACCTTCTTTGAGATAATTTCAACTTATACTAATTCCCTTCCATGAATCCTCACTTTGGGGCTTATTTTATTCCATATTGATCAATGTAATTCAAAATTGATTTGGATATATCCCTATTTAAACAATATAAAAATGCCATTATTTTTTAGCTCATAGAAGAGGGAGCCAAACTCCCACCCAACTTTCATCTAGACTAATTACATACCCTAGTTCAAAAAGAGGAAATACTTGTGTTGAAGAGGAAGATTACATACCCACACCAACATAACCATGGAATTATTTCTCATGTAAATTAGGATAATCAACCCTTTGCTAATCAGTTCATAATTACTTTAATGACCTCTCTAGCTACTACTTTATTTGATAATTCCCTATCTACTTATCTAATGCATGATCTAGTATTAAAACAAAAGAAACTCCAATAATTTCCCTTCCAAGGGCCATTATCTATTGAATACCTAAGTTTTTCCAAGTCTAATAACTACTTAATCAGGATATGTCATGATCCCCTTCCCAATCATGATGAGATATGTCCACTTCCATAAAAAAACTCAATACAATCAACCCATATTGGACATTTTTGTCAAATCATCCATCCTTAACCGAACCCAAACCATTATTGGTCTACCTTTTTTTTATGAAGGATCTCAATTTGATAAAGGAACCATATTTAATGAGCTTATCCTTAAAGAGGTCATTATTATTGAGTAACAACTCATTATTTATCCATTATCAAAAATTACCTATTTTATAAAATTATATCTTCTCAAATCCTTCATTTCCACATGAAATGTGAACAAGGTATGTGTGGGTAATGCAATTCAATGGGCCATTTTGTAGACACATTTGCATTAAAAATAGGTTCCCCTTTAGATGAAACATTGTTATCAGCATTAACATCAACATAAACATCTGAATTAGAATCAATTTTTATCTTAGAGCTAATATTATAATTGGGTTTCATTCTAAAACCAATATCAGATTTACCATCAGAAGTCGAATCAACATTAGTCTCAACATCAAATTTAGCTCCCCTTGAGCTAGAATCATCTTTAGAATTAGAATATATTAGTGGGTATTATGACATTAGCTATACACTTCTACCATATCTAATTAAGTTCACATCAACTTCAGAATCAACATATGTTATTAGATTTTATGACATCAACTACACACTTATGGCAGATTATATTGGATATATTTGTGATCTTTATAGGGTTGTTGAGGATGTTTTATTTAATATCATCACATATTTCTTAGTATACTCTATGAGTACTATCATACATTTTACCCTTCTATTAGTATTACACATTCCTATACCATTAACTATCATATCCATTATATTGATATTCCATCACCCAAAAATATCGATTAGGATTGACATAATCACACATTGTTAAAATCCTTACATGCCAACATCGTAGTGGTAAAATTTCTAGGGATCTAAGAAAACATTAAATTAGAAGAATAATCTCCTATTTAAAACTTGTTTGAGGTTCTAGGGGACAATCAAAGTCTAAACTCAACATTCTCTACGTCAACATCTCCTAGTGAAACCTTGTTTGAAGTGATAAGGGATGAACCATGTCTAAACTAAGCATCCTTTAGTGAAACCTAACTTAAGGAACTAAGGGAAAATAAAAATGAAATATTAACATCCCTTAGATAATCCTTATTCAAGGTGTTATTAGATAATCCAAATAAGAACAATCAAGAGTAAATTTTTGGTGAAAACATCTTTGAGACACCAACAAATGAGGTAATTAGTTACTTATTTCTTAATGAAGACATTATTAAAATAAATATTGGCCCTATCACAACCCAAATGAATTAAAATATAGAATAAATAATAGTGTTTATGACTAAAAATCCTAATATTCATTTATCCTTCAACCATTATACTTTCCATTTTGATCTTATCATTCATTCAACTTATATATATTGCATTACCAAAACAGATCATTTATCCCATGCCTACCCTTATTTACCCTTCTTGGTAGAACTATTTTTCAAAAAAATTATGAAAATACCTTGTTTATAGGTTTGGAGGAATCAAAATAAATGGCCAATGAAGATCACAACAAAAACATTATAGATCACATCAATAAGAGGATCCAGTTAGAGCTACTATTATGAGTGGGTTTTGGTTAGACAAAAAAGGGTATGCATCATCATCTCATAATCCTCCATTGAGTTTAGATGATAATAGTAAAAAATAATTAAAAAATATAAAATAATTAAAATAAAAAGAGAAATAATTCATCCAATGGTGAAAATAATTATTATGGCACATTGTGTAAGTACTATGATGAAAATAATATTTCTGGTGTCATGGGTAAATAATTTGGTGTTTGCAAGTACCTTGACTCTTGGGAGAATCCCTATCTACATTATATACCATTATATTCAATCCATGTTATCCATTATAATCCATTACCATTCTTACCATTTTTTCCATTCACTCCTATTTAGCCCAATCCATATTATTGTGACCATTAATCTTCCCATCTTAAGTTGTTCATGAAAGTAGAAGGTATATTGACACCTTTTTTGGGAAACCTTTTGGTATATCACTTGCATGAAACTTTGATGAATGAACACATTTGGTTCCCATGTGACATGGTCCTTGGAGACTCCTAGTCATTTCCCTCATTATCATCCATTATTATCCAATGTTTTCCATTATTCCTTCATTCATTATCATTCCTCATTCTGTAGGGTGAATGACATTGACCTAAAGTCCATTTAGATTTTGAAGGTAGCATCATTTTTTGAGGTTAGGTCAGTCACTCCCTATTCCATGTTTGCTTTATTTTTTGAGTTACCATTCTCATTATATCATCATTTTACAATTTAAAACATTTTTTGTCTCTTAATCCGCTATTGAGTTGAGATGCCAAAATCCAAAAAACATTCAAAATAATCTAAAAGACCTACAAATGGGAAAAAGGCTTACAATTTCCATGAGAGATATAAAGCCACAAAATTATAAAAAGTCTTACAATATCCATGAGATATTAAAGCCTCAAAATTCAAAAACATTTATCATGTCCTAAATCTAATCATTATTCTTTATTCATCATTGAGTTAATCAAGTTAGTAACTATTGGGATGTGTCCTTCCTAAAATTTCCCTACTAGGATACATTCATTATTTGTTCCACTCATTTTAGACACATTTTTATGTGTCTTTCCATTGCATGTATACTTTCTTTGGAGAACCATTCTTTTATAATTATTATTGATCCTTCGCACGTGGATTTTGACTTGGTTAAATGACTAGATGCTTTCTATTGCTTTTATTTTCAATTTGTGTTTTATTACTTGTTTATTTCCTTTTATTATTTTGTCCTTAACTCAATCCATTGTTATAATGATTTCATAATCATGGTTCTCCTTGTCATGCACATGTACTTTAGTGCATCCATTAACATATGACAACATTATCATTATGGTTTTTATCATTGGTGTGTTGTTTCCAATTATCTACTAGATCAAGAGTTAGTCCTTTTGCATAATAGGACCAAGTCATTATGGTGTTTTATATTATGGTGCATACCATCATGTGTTACATTAAAAATAAAGTTCTCAAGTATTATATATTATGTCACACTATGTTATAATTTTATCCCCTTATAATATAATTTATTATCTAAATAAATGAATTCATTCATCTTTAACCTTGCCACATCATCACATTTTCCTTGATCAAATCAATATAATTAAATATTCTATCTAAATATATGCTCATTTGGATGTGCATCTCCCAATGGGCATGTAAAAAAAGAGTCATACACAATGATCCATAATTATTCTCAATATTGCCATGATCATTTTCCTCATCCATTTTCTCCCATCTTAGGAAAACTACATTGGTTTGAGGTTTATTTTGACTATGTAGGCAACACTCGGTACCAAATAATTTTTGAGGTAAGCTTACACACATTTATTTATTTCTTATTAATATCCATATTATTCTAATATAATATAATTATTATTCAATAATTATTGTGCTCTTATAATCATTTATTTCAATATATTTGAGTATTCTCATGTACCTAGTTTTTGTGGCTTAGTCATTCTTTGAAAATTCATTCTACCTTTTCACCTACATTTTCATCATTCACCTTATATTTAATATGTGTATTAGGTTATATCCTTGAGATATGATTTCCAATCAATCAATCAAATCAATTAGACTGATCAACGATCACAACCACATTTACAAGGAAAATTATTTAAATCAATGATCAAATCTACCATATTTGGGAAAATCATTAGTCAATCAAATTATGTTTCTTCTGATTCCAAGCTCTATATCTTTCACCTTCTTTGGGAAAATCCAAGTGTGCAACTTATTTTAGGATTGATCATTCCCTAATCCCATAAATTTCACCCTATATGGGGTACGTCAAAGTATGCCACTTATTTTGGGATGCATCCTTCCCACTTCCCCCCACCTTGGGTCCAATTCAATTTTATTATTATTCATCATTATAAATAAAAGTGTGGAAGCATTAGCTCATAATAATTGATCTCATCGTGGGGTTAATTTCATTTTTCTTCTTATACAATTTATTATTTTCAAGGGCCTATCCATTAATCTTATTTTTTGTCCACTCCCTCTAGAAGGAATCATGGGAATTCCCAAACATTTTTGGGGCTCCTTATGGACTCATTTTTATTAAATTGAGCAAGATTCAATAAAAGTGAGAATGAAATCATTTATTCTAATTTTGATCATTTCAAATAACCCTTTTATTATTGAAAAGGTGTTGCGTCACATAAAATTTCTCACCATACCCTTTAAAATAAGTTAAAAAATGTAGACATCCAATTGTTACCACTGCTATGTCAAATTTTCAAATCATAATGACTTCCCTCAATAAACACACAAACTGGACCAAGTACCATTAAAATTATCTAATTCATCCACACATGTCATTTTCAATTTTTAAAGTGTATTCATGTATCCTAATTATGGAAACACATCTTATGCAATAGTTACCTTCCTCTAATTTATATCCAATCAAATTGAGATGTACCAGTTAAATTTTTTGACCATTTGTGCATGATAATTTATTAAATTCCAAGAGTTTAAAAAAGGATAATAATGATTAATTAACTAATAAAATTTAAGTAAAATTTAAAGTGAAAAATATATGGCAATTTTATGAATATATAATTTTGTAAATTCTAAATTCAATAAAATATGTAAAAGTGACATCATTGGTCACAAAAGTTAAGAATCCAAAATATCAACATAAATACAACAAATATAAAGAATGTTTAGTGATATTATTAATTGTAATATTATCTCCAAAATTGAATGCCTTTGGTTCAAAAAAATTGAATGATATTAGGCCCTTTTTTCTGTAGATGGATTGTCCTCATCACTTTACCAAACCTATAAATACAAGGGCCACCATAGACCAATAACAATATTTATTGTGCAAAGTTATTATGCAAAAACACATCCAAAAATCTTAATAAATTCTCTTCTAATTGATCCACAAATCACACTATATATTTCTTGGGGAAGTGTTTTATGGATCTTGAACCATGACATTGCTAAATACATCAAGATCTACATTTGGGCACAAACATGTAAATGATTCATATCTAAAGTGAACATCCAAACTAAAGGTAAAGGTATCTTATTTATTTTTCTAGTTCATTTTTGGTTGCTTCAATTCTTGCCCTATCTAAGGACCACACTTGATATGCTATATTTTCTATCATTTTATGATTTTTTCATACTAACAAGAACTAACCTCTTTCGTATTCATGTGTTTACAATATATTTTCAAGACAAATTACCAAAAGGTGAGACAATTAAATTGATACATATGTGTGCTCCCAAACCTCTCTCTCTTTCAATTAAATTCATTTCAATTATTTAAATTTCATATTATATGTATTGATTATATATTGTAACATGCTCTTGGTTGTAGCCTAGTCACCAAAAAAACACTAAAATTAGAGTCAATAAAAGGCATTTATTATTTAAACCAATAATTTCATTACTAGATTAAATGGGGGGTAAACGTAGACACTACTATGAATTATATAGGTCCTTGATATTGTACAATTTTAAAATAGATATCATGGATGTGCCTTCAGCTTATATACATTTACCACTGCCAAAAGGATCACATAGACTATCTATTTATGCCTAATTAATTATCTCTTAGTTTGACAAATTTTATTATAACTACCTAGGACATATCCTACCTATAATGATATAAAACAATTTATATTATATATCTACATGTTATGTACCTATGCCTATTTTCCAGCTACCCAAACACTTGTGTCCTAGTTAGATGTGTACGTTGATGAAAGTGTCATATTCTAGAGTAAGTGTCCAGTGCCCAAAAGTCACCTAATTTGTAAAGGTAATATATAATATGGTTTTCCTAGGTAATTTAATGTGATATAATCTCAAAAGGTATTATTATAAATATATGATCAATCCTCATTCATTACTTATTAACTTATTACCTACTCACAAGGCATCCTAACATAGACCAAAAGCACTGGAGTGAGAAAAGCTTCCCTTTTTATCTTATTTACATATCACTCACATGGATAACACATATATAGGTTTGAATTAATAAATAATAACTCCATGAGCCACATTTTACAATCTACAAGATAGTTCACTCTATGTACTTATCACACATTTCATGATACACACACAAGTTAACATGTAGCAGATAAATACATAAGTTTGAGTCCTTCTTTAGAGTATTTTCTATGTAGGAAATGCTCATTAGAATAGGAGTATTTGTGGAATCTCAAAGACATGTTCCCACTAACCCACTTTTCCCATTACCACTATGAGGATGAAGAGCTAGGGTTTTCTCATTTGACAAGGATAGACAGTCTACGGCATAGATCTAAATGCACTAGAGTGAGGGTGACATAAAACCTAGAACTATATACGTGGTTTCATCTAGTTCCTTTAGGTATTATATAATCAATACCTAGATCAAAGTTAGATAGTAGAATTAACACAATTATTATAGGTTGACAAAAGTGTTTTTATCTATAGAGGTACAATTTCTAGAATTGGGTGATTGATCAAAAGTTTAGATCTAGTTTGCTTCCTACATGTTCCAGATCTAGATCTTTATTAGCAATAAAACCCATTAAGTATCTTATTTTTATTTTCATTGTACATCTAGCATATATATTTTATATGTTTAACATATCTCATAATAATAAATCTAGTATATGTTTTATCTAAGTTTTACAATTAATTGGCCTACTTTAGAGATAATCTATCATCATTTGTCATAGCCTATCTCTACCCCTTTAACTCTAGATTCCCAAATATATATTTTAGTGTTAAAAAAGTTCCCAAATCTTGATGGTGAACATAATAAAATACTTTGATATTATTATATGTATTTTTAAGTGAATCCATATTAATATCCATTATTTGTATGAATGTAAAATTAAAAATATTCAAACCTAAACTATTATACATCAAAACCATTTTTACTATTGTGATTTTGATAAGAAATTTTATAAATAAAGGAAGATTATGATCAATCATAGAATTTTTAGACAATTAATCCTTTTCAAAAGATATGACATCCTCAATATCCTTAATATTATCATAATAGATCTAAAATAATAAGTTGATATGTCATGGGCATGGATACTATTGATGTCGAAGATTGCACCCATTGGTAGGAGGCTGAGCTCCTGCCTTCTCCTCGCAACTATGGAAACTCCCCTCTCACCTATGGGACTGGTGAAGCTGGAGGGGAGAGTCTCTAGATAAGGGCTAGCTCCCTTTGATGCATCATGTTCATTCCAGCAAGTGTTAACACATATATATAGATATATAATGGGGGGTGAAAAGGGAGAAAGATGCAAGAAAATAAACTACTCTATGGAGGTGATGCACCAAAACAAGTTGACCTTCTCACATCCACTCTTTAAATTAGACAAATGCATACATACACTTCACACTTGGCAAAAGGACCAGACTGCTAGAAACTGGCAGGGAGGCTTTTATGAAAACATAGAGAATAAATATTCACCAAGGTGTTGTGAAATGCACACTGTAAGTAATTTCTTCTGTCCCTGCACTTCCAAATGTAGCTCTTCTCCTATCATCTATAGAAATGGCACCTTGTAGACAATAGGTATGTTGGTGTTGGACCTATGAAAGCATCAAGAGATAATGACTGAACACAACTAACACTCAAGACATACTCAGAAATATCTATCCAAGATGGATGTAAAAACTACATTTATTAATTCAAGTGGAAATTTTGCCAGGGCTATGCCTTACAAATGTGAAAAAGGTCCTTTCTCAAATGACAAGTCCTCAATATATAGGAGAAGAAAGGAGGCCTTTTTGGCACCCCTTTTTACAAGTGGCTTATTCACATCCCTTCATTGGGAAGAGCAGGTTAGTCAAAACATTAATGAGCTGCACCCTTTATCTATTTGTAAGGCCACTTCTTCAAGGTGATTTACATGGTTTGTCCACTCATAAATGTGAAATGGAGAAAATCAGTTGCACTGTTAGTTGTTTGCATCTCAAATGGTCAATTTGTAGGCATTATTTCACCTATTAGAGTCACTTCTTAAATTAGTGCTTCCTTTCACCACTTAGACTATCTACCTATTCCATGTCTGGCACTTTGTCCTTTTCCTTTCTTGTCTCTTCTGGCTCCTTCAGCCATTGGGGGCAAACTTTTGGTGGTTCGCTACATTCTGGGCTCTCATAGTTAGCACTCTCTTACTTTGAAATTGAATGGCTATTTTGTTGTGCTAATTTTAACATTTACACAGCCGTCATTGGTTTGAAAACCAATGGCTAATTTGCTTTGTTAATTTTGATGACCTTCAGGACATCCTCATCTCTGTCAAAACGTCATCGGGTCCTTTCTTAACTTCTCTATGGGCACTCCTTTGCCTTTTGTATCTCCTTAGCACTTTCTTGACTTTACTTAGTGCCCCTTTATGATTGGGCTGAGAGTCCCCCGCAAGGGCACCTACCCTTTGGGGTCCTTTGGTGGGTCCCTTTGTTCCTTCAGATTGTTCCTGGGTTCCCACAGGATTTTGTCTACGGACATTTTCTCACGGACAAAAAGTCCATATAAATTCTCCCTGGCCCTGGCCTTTGCTTTGTATATGTAGTCCAAATTCCTTCAGACTTTTGTCCAAAGGAATTCCTTCAGGAAAAATTTTTGAAGGAATTTAGCACTTAAACAAATTTAAACTTAAATAATTTTGAACTTACCCAGTCCTTTTCCTTTGAAGTGCCTACCCTCCGCTAGGGCATCTGAACTTGAAGACTACCCTCCAACCAACTAGGCATACCCTTAAACCAAGCTATTAAACCAAAAATGGTTCAACGGTTCAAGTGGTTCAACCATTACACGCTAATGAACCTACCAAGTGAGCGGACTATTTGAACTAGGCCGATGAACCAAGTGATCTATTGAACCAGGCGTTGAACCAATGTGTTGAGCCAAAATTGGTTCAATGGTTCAATGGTTCAACCATTGCATGCCAAACCAATTAAACTAAATGTTAAACCACTCACTTTGAGCCAAGCTCATTAAATCAATCCATTGAACCAAAGCTTGAAATAAGGCCGTTTGAACTTGAAGATGGATGAACTAAGTACCAATGAACCATCCAATTGAACTAGGCTAAAGAACCATGTCATTTGAACTTTTGCAACCTAAAAATGATTGGTTTTGAAAAGCAAGGGAAGAAGGGGACCAAAATTTTGCCTATTGGGAAAAATTGGTCAACAAATTAGCGACTCACAAGGGAAACATGCCTGTTATGCTTAGAAGCTAGTTGCCTTAAAAATCCATTGGGCACAGAGTCGGATTGTAACTTTTAAAATTAGCAACAGCCCCAATTAATTCAAAACCAATCACACAGATCTACCTCCAAGGAAATGAAAACACACACAAGACTAAGAAAACTACTACTTGTGCGACAGCACTTAGGGAAAATGGGAAAGAAAATAAGGGAAAATATATACAGATGAAAGGAGACTCAGTGGCAATGCTTTAGATATATCCCATTAACTAGGATATGTAGTTCTTCACCATCTAACCTAGAGAGTTGGAATGCATTATGCTGCTTGCACTGAGTGATTATGTATGGGCCACTCCATAGGGTGTCAAATTTTGCATGCTTTCTAGACTTGGCTTGGTCTTCATCCCATTTCAAGACAATGTCTCCTTCAGAGAAATATTTTGATGAAGATTTCTTGTCAAAGTGTCTCTTTATTTGCTATTGGCGACTGGTCATAAAATCCATAGCCTGGTCCCTTATCTCTTGGAGCTCCATCAGCTTGCACATCCTGACCTCCATGCTACTTCCTTCTTCTAATTGTAGTTGGTGAGTAAGGTCCAATGTTGGCAATTCAAGTGAGATGGGAAGCCTAGCTTCCCTTCCATATACGAGTGTATATGGAGAATTTATGATTGCTCTCTTCGGAGTGATTTGATTGGCCCACAGAGCTATCTTCAGCTTGGCATGCCGAGTCCTCTAATTTTATTCCATGGTCCTCTTTATGATTCTGATCAAATTTTTGTTGGACTCAGCTAGCTCATTCCCCTACAGGTAATAATTGGATGAAGTGTTGAGATATATACCATACCTCAGCGCCCATTCACTCATTTTGGTTCCTAGAAAATCTAAGGTGTTGTCTAAGATTACGGTGGTCAAAACCTCAAATCTTGTCACCAGGTCCTCATAAAAATCTAGGACCACACTTTCATTTGCCTCTTTCAGAGCAATAGATTCCACCCACCTTGTGAAATAATCCGTAGCAGTCAAGACCCACTTATGTCCAGCACTGGAGGGAGGATTGATCATCCCTATGAAGTCTAGGCCCCACTATATGAATGGTTGTTCCACCTAAATAGGTCATAAAGGCATGGCAGCTAACCATTGCTTCCCATCAAAAAGTGCACACTTCTAGCATTTTCTTACCCAAGCATGGGTATCCCTGAAAAGAGTAGGCCAAAAATAGCTAGCTCCCATTATCCTTGCTGTAGTAGCTCTAGGAGTGAAATGACCACCTATTGGTCAATCATGGAACTTAGATAGTACCTTATCAGCTTGGTTTGGGTCAATGCATCTTAGAAGGACCCCAAAGAGATCCTTCCTTAACAATACTTCATCAACCAGGATATAAAGGAGAGATTGCAGCCTGAAGTACCTTCTTCTAATCTTATCGAGACCCAGTAAACATTCACCAGTGAGAAGGAAACACCTCAGGTCCAATGTTTAGTCCTTTATGATAGTTGGTTCTTCTGTTATAGCTACATCATGAATTAGTAAGTTGTCTTCCCCTTTTTTCTTGAAGTCTATAGCAAGATGTTCACACAAGCCTCTTCCCCTCACCAGCTTGGTGATCTTGATGTCTATGTCATACTCCATCACTTTGGTGATCCACCCTACTCTCTTCTCATCTAGGTCTCGATTGGTCAAGAAATCCTTGACATCGGGATGTGGGACCATGAGGTGAATCCTATTGTTTGACAACAAATGCCTAAATTTCTTTAGGCTCTGCACTACTGCCAGGACTTGCTTCTCTACATACGTGTATATGACTTTGAAATCTTCTAACCCTTGGCTAAAAAAGGCAAGTGGTTACTCGAGGTCATCACCATTTGCTTGGGTAAGCATGGCAAAGATCACCTCTTAATTACTAAAAGTGTAGAGGTTGAAGTCTTTTTTGAAGTCAGGGCTGATCAAAGTAAGAGCCCAAGTTATGGCTTGATTGATGGCTTCAAAGCTGTCTTTCCTTTGTGTTGTCCACTTGAACTCCTCACCCTTCCTCAGCATAGAGGTCAGTGGCTTGACTATCTCTACAAAATTCAAAATGAATCTCTGAATAAATTTTATCTTTCCAAAGAAGCTCTATAGGCCTTTCTTGTGCTTAGGTAGGGACATCTCCAGGATAGAACAAACTCTCTCAGGGTCAATGGACAAGCCCTCCTTGGACATGATGTGGCCAAGGAGTTTCCCCTCATGAATTGTAAACATGCATTTCTTTGGATTAAGAGAGATGTTAAATTCCCTACACCTTTCAAAAATTTACCTAAGGTGTTCTATGTGCTGGCTCACTTCCTTGGAGAACACCATCACTTCATCAAGGTATACCATCACATTGTTGTTTATCAATCCTCTAAAATCCATGTCCATGGCTCGTTGAAAGGTAGCACTAGCATTAGCTAGCCCGAATGGCATCTTCTTATAGGCAAACATCCCCCATTTAATAGTGAAGGCTATTTTTTGTTGGTCACAGCCTTGCACTTGAATCTGATTATACCCTGAATAACCATCTAGGAGGGAGAAACACTCACTACCTATTACCCTCTAAAGGATCTGCTCCATGCTCAAGAGGGGATAATGATCTTTTAAAGAGACTTTATTAAGGTCTCTGAAATCAACACATAGCCTGATCTCCTCATTCTTCTTTCTAACAAGAACAAGATTGGCTAGCCAAGAGAAATGTTTGATTAGAAATATAATCTCAGACTCAATCAATTTGGCTAGTTCCCTTTGCATGAGAGGTCAATTGTCAAATTGACAAGTCTTTGCTTTTATGTGACTGGCTTGGCACCTTCTTCTAATTTGATGGTGTGCTAGGCGAGTCTTGGGTTGAAACCCTTCAAATTAGTGTAATCCCAAGCAAAAACATCGGCAAACTCCTAACACAACAAAATGAAAGCCTACCTTTTTTAGATCGTGTAGACTTTTCCAAGCACAAGCAATGTGTCCTTGAAGATCTCAACCCTTTCATAATTCTCCTCCTTAGTTGTAATGCATACCTTGTCTTTTCTCAATTGGTCATCTCCATTGAAGATGTTCTCAAGAGTGACCAAACCTTTAGGAAGCTTATTATTCTTCAATTGAACAATATGGTTGCCATATTATTGTTATAGCTTTGCCTGGTTTTGTGTTACAAACTCAGCTTCTTCCTTTAAGAAGAAAGCTATTTGTTGGTCATTTTTGAAAACCTAACAATTTGCAATGTTGTCGAGGATAGAGGGTTAAACTACCACCTTCAAGTGGTGTGAACCACAATTTTGACTTATTTCCCTTGAAACATCAAACTGAGCACCAATTGTTGCTAGCCTATCTACTTGTTTGTTCTGCTCCTTGGGAATGGAGGCAATATTAAAAGTGAGGAAATATTCCACCAAGTCTTAGACCCTATGCTTGTAGGATTTTAGCAAGTGATTCTTGGTTAGATTCTAGCCTTTCACCTAATTTACAATCAGCTTGTTGTCTCCCAAAACTTGCAACTCCTCAATCTCTCTTTTTCTTACCCATTCCAGACCATGGATAAGGGACTCGTATTATAAAACATTGCTCGTGTAAGAGAATTGGAAATGTAAAGATGAAAATTACCTCTCCTTTGAAGGGGAGACTAACATCGCCCCCCCACCAGCTCCCAGCTTACTTTTGGAACCATCAAAATATAGTTTCCATAGGCCTAGGTCCTCTTGGTTTGCCTTCATTATATTTGGTATGAAGGTACCCTCTTCATGCATGCAGTAGACTCCAAAGCCTATCTCCTCTATGAACTTGTAAGGATCATGTTCGAAGTTATCATTTCCCCACTCATCCAAGAGTAAGTCTACAACTCCTTCAAAAGTAGAGGATAGAGATTGGTCTGTCTGAGACTCTTTTATGTCGATAATGGTGTAACTGACGTTCACTACCTTAGGCGAATATGGTTCTAGATGGTCCTTATAGAGTGGCTCAGATTCAATTTTTACCTTGGTCCCATACTTGGTTCTAAAAACCAAATATGACCAATTCACTACTAGATAGCCACCTATCTTTGATGTGAAGTCCCTGGACAAGCAAATTGTGAAATAGAGAGGAACATCTGCTACCACTATATCATGGGGAATTGAGAAGGTTGGGCAAGCATGCAATGTTAAGCTTAAACCTTTCAAAATCCCAACTATTTTTGTAGGCATCCCATCTAGCTGTAGGACTCCCTTATTCATCTCTTCATATTTCAGCCCCATCTTGTCAGCTATGCACTTGGGCATCACTGAGGTACTAGCCCCATTGTCAATAATGCAGTTGTGTACCAATAAATCCCCTATAATCAAGGGCACATAGAAAGGGGGAATTTTATCTTCCTTGGACTGACCTGAAGTAGAAGGCTATCCATTCATCATTAAGACATTATCAGTGCTTGTTGGGATAGCTTATCAGTCTAGCTCATGTAATTCCTTCTGTAGTATATCCTTCTATCCTGATAAAGACAATGAATCCCATAAAGAAATTTTCATATGCAACTTCTTCATCTATTCCACTATATTGACCTGGGGACAACCTCCCTTCAAGTTTTCTTTGGGGTTAATTCCAACTTGAGCTGTAGGCTAAGGGGCTGAAGGTGCAGATGGCAGTCTAAAATTTGGGGCTTTCTAATTTGAGTGTGATGGAGAAGGTGCCGCTATCAATTGGGTAGTTGCTTGGGCTTCTCCCATTGCTCTTCTCTTGAATCTTGTGTTGGCTATAATGCAGTCAGCCTGATTATCTGTAGCACCTACATAATTCACTAAATAGAATTTCCCTTCTAGATGATTCATGAGGGTAGAATCAGGCTGGGCCTAATTACTACTCATGTTGGGTTACATTAAAGGCTCAAAGACCTGAGGTTGAGTAGCTACTTAATGTTTTGCATTCTATAAATAGCCCATCATCTCATTTGTATAAATAGCCTATTCTTGACCATATCCCATGGTTGAACAACTTGGCTATTCCTGTGCTAGATTATTCTAAATAGGCATCATGACTTTAGAGGATGAAGGGGGGCCTAAGTTGTAGTTTTGAAATGGCCTGGTCTAAGTAATCTAACCCTATCCTTGATTATAGTTTTGGAAAGGGGGTCTAGGGGCTTGACCATAATGCTGGTATCCCTGATTCGGTCTGTTGCTCTGAGCTTGATACCTTTTGAGAGCTACAAGTTCATTTGACATGCTCTACAATAGACTTTTAACCTCATGAAGCTCATTAGATGAAACAATAGCTAGTTTCTCTATGGTAGGTAGAGGAGCTAATGTGGGAGCAACAGCCTAAATTGGAGGTAGGATTTTTAGGAACAGTGGCATGTGAGGTCTAGGGGATATTTTCCTAGCCTGTACTAAGCAATTTTCAGCTGCTATGGCTATGTCATAAGTAGCTAGTAGTATATTCCCTCCCATGGATTGTATCATTATTGCAATATCACTATTCAATGCCTTTAAATAATAAAAAAAAAGTAGTTAGGAGTCAGCCTTACCAAGATGGGGATTCTATCCCAAGTCTTCTGAAACTGCATGTTGAAATCTTGCATATATTCATGCAGAGCTCTCTTGATGGTCATCAGCTACTCAGCAAGTGAGAGGCCATCGCTCTTCTCCCCAAAATGATCTGTCAACTAAGTACCCAATTCATTCCAAGAATGTATTGAATTTACAGTAAGGTCCCATACCAGTCAAGAGCCATGCCTTTGAGAGACAATATAAGGAATTTGATGGCAATATTTTCCTTTGTTACATTGTGAGTATTACAGAGGTTAGAAATATTCCTAATATGCTTGATGACTATAATGGGTCCCTCTCCATCGAAAGAAGGCACATTTTTGAGAGCTTTTCTAGGGATTGGATCATAACATGGGAGGTTCAAGGGGCTCTAACCATGAAAATCTACAAAGGGCAAAGCCATGGCTAGGATGGGCTATAACTGTGGTTCTGCTACATATATGTCCCTTACAATATGTCTAGGAGGGTGGCTTGTTGGATAAAGACGGGTCCTCTCAAACCTTAGCCTTTTTGTAGAGATCAAAGGCAACTCAATGAAATCGAAAGGAACTCGTATAGAAGCAGACCTTGTGGTGACTTTAGGCATAGAAAGTTAAGAAATTGGTCTTGATTTGAAAATTTAGCTCTTACCAGTGGAGTCACCAAATGTTGGAAATCTTTGATTTGTTGTAACAGGACTAGCATCAATCCTGAAACCTTATTGAGTTGTCAAAATGTGTCCCATTGGGCATGCCAAAACTATTGACATCGAAGATTGCACCCTTTGGTAGGAGGCTAAGCTCCTGCCTTCTCCTCACAACTATGAAAACTCCCCTCTCACCTATGGGACTAGTGAAGCTAGAGGGGAGAGTCTCTAGATAAGGGCTAGCTCCCTTTGATGCATCATGTTCATTCCAACAAGTGCTAACACACACACACACACACACACACACACACACACACACACACACACACACACACACACACACACACACACACACACACACATAGATATATAATGGGGGGATGAAAAGGGAGAAAGATGCAAGAAAAGAAACTACTCTATGGAGGTGATGCACCAAAAAAAGTCAACCTTCTCACATCCACTCTTTAAATTAGACAAATGCATACATACACTTCACACTTGGCAGAAGGACAAGACTGCTAGAAACTAGCAGGGAGGCTTTTATGAAAACACAGAGAACAAATATTCACCAAGGTGCTGTGAAATGCACACTGTAAGTAATTTCTTCTATCCCTGCACTTCCAAATGTAGCTCTTCTCCTGTCAGCTACAGAAATGGTGCCTTGTAGACAATAGGCATGTTGGTGTTGGACCTGTGAAAACATCAAGAGATAATGACTAAACACAACTAACACTCAAGACATACTCAGAAATATCTAAGATGGAGGTAAAAACTGTGTTTATTGATTCAAGTGGAAATTTTGCTAGGGCTACGCCTTACAAATGTGAAAAAGATCCTTTCTCAAATGACAAGTCCTCAATATATAGGAGAAGAAAGGAGGCTTTTTTGTTGCCCCTTTTTACAAGTGGCTCATTTACATCCCCTCATTGGGAAGAGCAGGCTGGTCAAAACATTAATGAGCTGTGCCTTTTGTTTGTTTGTAAGGTTACTTGTTCACAGTGATTTACATAGTTTATCCACTAATAAATGTGAAATGGAGAAAACTAGTTGCAATGCTAATTGTTTGCATCTCAAATGGTCAATTCATAGGCACTATTTCACCTGTTGGAGTCACTTCTCAAATCGGTGCTTCCTTTCACCACTTAGATTATCTACCTATTCCATGCTTGGCACCTTGTCCTTTTCCTTTCTTGTCTCTTTTGGCTCCTTCAGCCTTCAGGGGCAAACTTCTGGTGGGTTACTACATTCTGGGCTCTCATGGTTAGCGCTCTCTTACTTTGAAAGTGAACGGCTATTTCATTGTGCTAATTTTGACATTTACACGTCCATCATTAATTTGAAAACCAATGGCTAATTTGCTTTGTTAATTTTGATGGCCTCT